>OZ005657.1:46952652-47552652 GCA_963930645.1 Salticus scenicus
TTCAAGGAGGTCATATACTAAAGCTGTAGCGCTAAATGGTTTAGATATTACAAATTTCTCTCTGTTCTAAAAAGAAGAAGAAAAAGAAAGAGAGAGAAATTTACTGCCGTCATTGTTTATTTTGTGTGCTTAGCTAGTATATGTTTTCCCCAAACTAGTGGCAAATTGTTATTAAATTGTCGGACGTTAAAACAGACTTTCGACATATTATTTCATTTAAATAACGGTATAGTATTAAATATTGTGTATTTCAATCTGATATCAAATATGCGGATTTCTATAATATTGTTCTGCATTTGTCTTGTGTTATGATTATTAATATTCTTATTCAATGAAAGGCAAAGCTGCGAATACGTGGATAGAGCCCCGTAAAGGTTAATGAGTGAAGCAAGTCAAGGTGAGGGGGTGAAGCCAACCTCGGGGGAACGGAGCGAGCAGGAGGTAGCGCTCCCTTGTATAGTCTAGCAAAAGAAAGTTTGTATTATTACAATTGAATGAACTGATATTATTAAAAAGTTAGATTTTCAGATAATTTTGAATAAATTAAATAATTCAAGTGGAATTAGGTTTTAATTAAATTTTATAATTTAAAAGGTTATTTATTTTAACTTATAACACAGATCTACATCGAATTTTCATTTGATAATATTTGTTGAACTTCATGTTTTTTGGTCTGAAACCAAAAATGAAGACAGTTTTTCTCTATCACGTATAGATTTTTACCAATACAGGGTGTCTACCACACACTTTCTTCTGTAACTCTTCCACCAATGTAATTATATAGCAACTTTTATCGTATGTTTCCACGTTATTTATGATTAATCAGAGAAATATACCAGAAACTACTGGTAGTAGATTCCCTGTATTGGTAATAATCTATACGTGACAGAGAAACACTGGCTTTATTTTCGGTTTCAGCACATCAAAAAACATATGTATCAGCTAAAATTATCAAATCCGTTTTTGCAGACATATTATTTTTGTAGACCTGTGTACATAGTTATTTAATGATTTTAGAATAAATTACATATATTTAAATAATATGTGTGCAACGTGTCCACAATCGAGAAGAAGAAATACACTCTATGTAATTTTTCTATTTGTGTGTGTGTCGGGGGGGGGGGGGGGGAGTCGTTTATTGAGCAAGCTTTCACCAACGTGCTTTTCATTATTCGCGGGAGTTATAACTTCATTTGAAACAATCATTCCTGATTACCAGTCATAATAGCAACTTTAAACCTTTTTAGTTATAAGAAAATTTTAATAGAAATTTTTATTTTATTTAGTTACATAAAACTATTACAGAAATATATATTAAAAAAAAATGTCTATTAAATTTTTCCGGTACCCAAGAAGGGCTAAAGTTAGCACTTATTTTACCATTATTTCTAACTTGCACGATTTTTATTATTTAATATGGCTCCCCCCCCTAATATTAAAGAATTAAGTTTCATTTATATGACAGTAGACTAGACAAACATTACTATTAAAAAGGAGGAGTGTTGGTTCATTGAGGGGGGGGGGGGGTCGGCCCTAAAATTGAGGAAAATGTCAGGTAGGTCACACGTATGAAGTTTTTGCAAAAAATTATTTTGGTACATATGTATTTTAAGTTTCCATCAATATCATTGATATTATTCTAGTAATTGTTTGTTCCCTAGGGACTCAAAATTGACAACTTTGCATCTTTGGAAAAAATCCCCCCCCCCCCTTTATAAATAATTGACCTATTTTTTTATATGAGTGCAAAGGGGCAACACTTTTTAATTGAAATATAATATGGAATACACTATGACACAAATTATACATAAAGATAAAAGTGTTGCGCCATTGCGCCTATTAAAAATAAATAAATAAAATAAAATAAAATAAAATTCAGCATTGATTATATAATGAATAGATTGCGGACACTTCTAAATCTCACTGAGCGGAAAGTGATGAAACTGATGAAATCGAAGCTGACCAATTAAATTCAATTTAAATTGCACTTTTGTTACATTAAATATTCTCAAAAAGTATTTAAGTCTGTTTTTATTACTACAGCTTATATTTTAAACAATATTATCTCTTTCAATGCTAAGGGTAGAATCTGCTTCATTTGGAAATCTGTAACTCCGCGTACGAGTGTTTCTTTTGCTATCTTTATGCTACAACAATTCTTAACAATATACCCAATATTCGTCTTTCTACAATCAATATATTTGGAATACATTGATCAGAAATAGTATAATTATAATGTATGCCCATTTGTAATATAAACAGGAATACAGAACATCCTGTTCTAAAGTTACGTAATTTGCAACATTAACGCAAACAGGTGAAGCTTACATTTAAAATTATGCCAACAGGGATTCTTCATGTAAAGTGTCTCCAGAAATGTTATACTGAACTTTTCGATTTAATTCACATAATTTTTTAATTATAATAGTCTGACCGTTCATATAATGAAATAGGGAATTGAAATTTCTCACAGCCCAAAACACCCTTTTATCGGCCCTCAACCTTAATGACGCATATTGAATATAAAAGTCCCTATATGCGTTAACACTGCTGATTACTGGAACGAAGCATATGCGAACAACTTGCAAGGACTTCTTACTTTCTCTTACCTATATATATGGTAGAGAAAGTATTGTTTTGGGTCAGATTTTCGAAATTGAGTTTTTGTTATATTTACACGTTTTGAGGTACCCTGATTCCAAAAATCATATTTTAAGCGGTTAATTTGTGTGACTGTGTATGTGTCAGTGTGTCTGTCTGTTATCAGCGTATCTCAAGAACAAATAACAGCAGAAAATCAAACTTGGTTTTCTAAATGTATAGAGATGCTGCGCTAAACTTTTCGTTGAGATCAAGTAAATTGTTCGTGTACAGGGATACTCAAGAGAATTCAAATACATTACGTCTATGGGGAAAATTTCAGGTAAGTAGAGTTTAAACATCTATAGACTGTACTAAACCAAATGAAACGAATATATATTTTTTATATGGGTATAAACATGTTTCCTGTAGAATATTATATGAAAACCATTCACTGTTCATTTAGAGAACTACACAAAAGAACTAGATTATAGTGCGACAATACTTGGAAATTGATTGCCGTTATTAATAAAGGATTACTATTTGCACCATGTGCTGTGCACATAACCTTAAAAAAATATACAGTGCTGCCAATATTTAAGCCATAACATTCTTTTTTATTGTTAGTGGAAGTGCTTTACTATAATATTTTACCATGTCCAGGAAAGTTGCTCAGAAAAAGTTAAATATTCATCTTTTTTTTTTTTTTTTTTGTACATTTACACGTTTTGCGGTTTCCTGATTACAGAAGTCAATTTTTTAACTTTTGATCTTTGATGTGTCTCTTAGAGTAAATTAAAAACAAATAAGTTCAGGTGACCCAAATGTTGTATTTTGAAGTTATATATTACGTTTGTTACTAGAAAAGTTTGACCAAGATTGATAAGTTTCAAGAAATGTTGCATGTGAAAGTTGTCTGAATAACTTTAAATGAACTTTTGAATTTAATTTCAGATTTGAATTCTATATAAATGTAGGTACAATAATGAAACAGGGGTTTGAGGGGGGCGGTAGCCCCCCTTCACATAGGATTATTTGTCAAAGAAAGCTGTTTCGAAGCCTAATTTGAATTGTTTTAGCAATAGGTTTACATAACAGTACTCGTTATCGTACCCCTTAATTTCCAATCTGTATTTACAGTACTAAATTTCAGGGTAAGAGAAAATCTTGAGAGTGTCATACCAGATTATTTATTTAATAACTACTTTTTTTTTTTTTTAATTAATGATAGTATAGGATGAAAATGTACAGAGCTAGAAGACTCTGTCTTTTTTTTTTTTTTTTAGAACACATTAAGGGATGAAAAATGTTTGCTTTTTCTAAAACCGCTATTTTTATTCAGTAATTTCCATCTTATTTAATCATGACAAATTACTATAAAAATATGGTAAAAATTACGATATGAAAATAATTTTAGCAAAAAAGTCGAGAATTTCTCATCCCTGAAAATGTGCTGAAAAAATGGTGGTGCTCTGGAGATATAGACAATTTTGCTAACATTTGAATTCATACTTGCCAACATTCTAATTAATATTCCGTAGCATTGTTACTCCCACCTTTTTTTTTTTTTTTTTTTTTTTTTTCACACCAGTAGTTTTTCAGAGTAATGTTCTCCTAATGTAATTATGATTAAATAAGAAGAAAAACATCCCCTAAAATTACTAGTGTGAAAAAAAAAGGTAGTACAAACAATATTATGGAATATTAGTTAGGATGTTGGTAGGTATGTAAATTTAATTTAAAAAAAATACCAGAAATTTTGAGAGTTATTTTTTTTCTTCGTGAGAAAAAGAAAGGTATTTAGATCTATCTGTAATTATTTAGTTGTTACTATATTTTCCGAGAAAAAAAAAACCTAAACGTACTTTCTCGTATACTTAAATGTTCAATCAACAAATTGTATGAGAGACATGTATTTTTATAGAGTTTTTAATTATCTGCACTCCTTTTATTGCCTTTTTCTTACTATAATAATTCACTCTAAGCGATAATTATTTATATAAATTTATATCTTATTTGACAGATATATTGTAATTGTATATTTATTTGCATCATAATGCTACTTTGTACAGACGGATAAAAAAAAAAAAAAAAAAAAAAAAAAAAAACGCAACACCCGCTGTAATTTTGTCATTAAGTGACGCAGAAAAATATAATAGACATCATTCAACAGGAAATTAAATGCATTTTTTGAAAATATTGTCAGATTTTGAATTAGGGGTCATCTACATATTGAAATGAGCGCCAACTTTGATTTTTTTCAATAACAACCTGTTTTACACCGGAAATTTTAAGAGAAAAAGAATTATATGAAGTAATAAAAACGTTATCACCTTTACAGGACCTTTATTATTCTGAATTCAGTTTTTTAGATAATATATTTTAGGTATATTTAAACACATTACACTTACGATTGGCCAGACAATGCTCTTTGAAAAATGTGCGATATTTTTCAATTAAAAAGTGTCTGTCATGGTTATACTGATCACCAATAAAGTCTCAATTTTCTTTCGTAGGTGTCACATAATATACGAACTGAAATAATACAGCTATATATATATATATATATATATATATATATACATATATATACAACAACGCATAAACTGAATCTTTTCGGATGATTTATTGTAAGGTTTCATAAAGTAAACATTAAACAATTTTAATCGTACTTACCAGTTTTGGGTCAGTTTAACTCTTTGAAACTGTACGATTTGTTTTATAATTTCTATGAAAATATGATTTCTTAACACTTTCGCAACCGCTGACGTAGATTCACGTCATTTGAAAATCTGCAACTCCACCAGTGGGCGTTTCTTTAGAAATTTGCGTGTTATTTATTTTTTAAGAATGTACCCAATATTCATATTTGTGCTATCAATATACTATGTATACAAATTCCTTGATTAGAAAGAGTATAATTATAATGTATATCTATTTGTATTATAAATGTGAATACAGAAAATTTTGTTCTTAAATATTATGTTTTGGGAGAATAACGCCCACAGGCTGACCTTGCAGTCAAAAAGGCAGAAATATGCGGTCGCGAAAGTATTAATTTCTTAATTAACGCTTTCGCGACCGCTGACGTAGATTCACGTCATTTGAAAATCTGTAACTCTGCCAGTGGGCGTTTCTTTCGTAATTTGTGTGTTACTTATTTCTTAAGTATGTACCCAGTGTTCATAAATTTGCAATAAAATATACTATGAATAGAAATATATTGATTAGAAAGGATATAATTATAATGTATATCCATTTGTAATATAAATATGAATACAGAAAATTTCGTTCTGAAATATTTTACCTTGGGAGAATAAAGCTTGCAGGCGGACCTTACTGTCAAAATCACACATACTTGCCAACACCCTAAATAAAATTCCGTAGTGTTGTTAGTCTCGCTCTTTTTTTCACACTAGTAAATTTTTAGAGTAGTATTTTTCAAATGCAATTACGATTAAATAAGAAGAAAAATACCCTCTGATGTGAGAACGAAGGCGGGCCTAACAATACTACGGATTATTAATTAGTATGTTGGCAAGTATGACGACAAAATCCTTCGCTCGCAAAAGTGTTAAAATATATTTATAAAAAATTATAAAGTTAAAATATATTTATAAAATTTTAAAGACTTAAATTTTAAAGAACCTTAAAATAATAATCCTCCCTCTACAAAAAAAAAAATAAAAATAAAAATAGAAATAAAAATAAAAATAAAAATAAAACTAGAATGTTGTGGCCACCACAAGACTTTCTTCTATATTTTCCTGTACAAATTCTCTAAGTGCAAATGATTTATTAAAGTTGTTATTTATTAAAATTATCTAACATGATGAATGCAAACGATTTTCATCTTAGAAAAAACTAACACTAAGTATCAAAAGACAGACAGTTTTATTGTCTATAAATAACTTCTTAAAATATGAGTTTTTATAATGGTTGTCTCACATATCAAGTTTCGTATAATTTTATACTATAGAAGTTGAGATACAGCCTTCCCGTTATCGATGAAATTTGCAGTATAGAAGTACCACCTATTGGTCGATAAGCATCGTCCAAATTTAATCAGCATAATGAATCATAATGGCCTTCTCCCATATCAAGTTTGGTGATACGTAAAATAGAACCTGAGATATAGCCTTCCCTTAAATTGTGATAAACGCTGTGTAGCAGTGCCACCTTTTGAGCGGTTGACACCAAAAGTTGATAAGCACTAATTTATGTCAAGATGTATCTACGTATGAATTTATATGCAATTATGTGCAGTAGTTCCTGAGATATAACCTTTCATTAAATTGCGGAAATTGCTGTATAGCAGCGCCACCTGCTGGCCGATAAGCATTCAAATTGAATCAGCAAAATACTCATAATGGTGTTCTCACTTATTAAGTGTTGATTAATTATACGCAGTAGAACCTGAGATATAGCCTTCCTTTAAATTACAATAATCGCTGTATAGCAGCGCCACCTGTTGAGAAGTTGACACCAAAAGTTGACAGTCACTAATTTATGTTAAAGCGCATCTACATATAAATTTATGTGCAATTCTGTGCAGTAGTTCCTGAGATATAGCCCTCTCACAAATTGCAGAAATCATTCTATTGCAGCGCCACCTGTTGGCCCATGAGCATTCGAATTGAATCAGCGTAATGTCTCATAATAGTCTTCTTACATATCAAGTTTTGATTGATTATACGCTATATAACCTGAGATATTGCCTCCCCTTAAATTGCGAAATTCACTGTATAGCAGAGCCACCTTTTGAGCGGTTGACACTAAAAGTTAATAGGCACTAATTTAGGTGAAGGTACATCTACATATAAATTTATATAGAATTATGAACAGTAGTTCCAGAGATACAGTTGCCACAAAAATTTTGTCACACACACAGACGGGACAGACAGACATTTTCTAAAAATGGTCAAATCATGTTCTCGTCCTCTCAAAACGTCTAAATCCGTCGGAAACTGGAAGTCGAAAATTTTTACGAATCCAGTACTTTCTTCTGTTGAATATAAAAGACAGTAAAAAATAAAGCAATATATGAACTAAATTTTTAAGCCTTTAACTATGACGGTACCATAGTCTCCTAAACTAGATTCCTGTCACGTGACTCGGAAGCTAAGCAACAGTTGAAGCGGTAGACAGCGCCACCTGGTACAGATTGCGCGACTTTTTTATTCAACATCCACCAAAAATTTTAAAAGTGGGATACGATATTGATAAAAGACGAATAGAATCGAAGAAACGTCCATTATATATATCATATATCGCTTCTTAAAATTATTGGTGATAATTGAATAAAAAAGTCACGCAATCTGCACCAGTTGGCGCTGTCTACCGCTTCAACTATTGCCAAATTTCCGAGCCACGCGGCAGGCATCTTGTTAAGGAGGCTGTGACGGTACTTAAGAAACGATTTTACAAGTCTGCCTTGCATTCCAATTCCATTCTTTTTTTTTAAATTGACATTTTTTACATTCGGCCTTTTTTCTGTGTTAAACAATAAGTCCTGCATATTTAGTTCATTTTTTTTTCTACTAGTGTTCGTTTTACGGATTCAAAATTTATCACCAGTAATCGACGAGGAAAATGCCACTTGTGTTTTTTTTTTTTTTTTTTTTTTGCCACCGTAAAATAAGGGGTTTAAGACTAATACTCAAAGTCACATTTATTTTTATTTTCGGCATTGTTTTGTTTTGAATAATGATGAAAGGCGGGGCTTGTCTTTTTTAGAAAACAAGAGTTCTTGATGCTAACACTAATATCTAAAAATCATCATTTTTGTTTCATTTCTTTGCGTTTGACGTTGTTGTTATATAATTTGACCCGTAAATAAAAATTAAAAATATTTTGTTTAATTTTCTCTGTTATTTTTAAAGATTTGCTTCGTTATCTGATACAAAACTTTATAAGTGATGACTCCCTAAGCCTCTCCAAAGGAAAGATTTATTTATATCTCGAAAACTAATAACAGAATGAGCTGCATATTTGCACACCATCATTTTTCAGCATTAGGATTCATTTTATGTAAAAATTAATATAGGTCGTAATACATAATTTTTATGAATATGAAATTATTAATACTTTTCATAATTAAAAATATTTTTCAGAATCAAAAGTGATGATGGGTTCCTTAAAAGCACACTTGTCCATAGTATATCCTGAATACGTCCATAGAATGTCTTTTCATCCAGAGGATATCCTTTGGATGTCATGTTGACAAGTTGTGCTGTTATGTATGGGTTTCTGCACTGTATCTCGTTATATATATATATATACAGTAAGCGACAAAAAAAAAAAAAAAAAAAAAGCCGCACTGCAGAAAAAATGACTTATACCTTTTTTATTTATAATAACTTTAAAATTAATGTTTGAATCAAATAAAACTGTCTTGTTTGCATAATACGAAAGGGATGAAATGATACCTATGTACATTTTCGATTTAATAATTCGCTTTATTGAACTCTACGAAGTACTTTTTTAAAAATCTACATAAAACCTTCTTTTTGAACATAATGCAATAACCATACACTTTGTATTCTATTGTGATTTATTATATGAAATAAACAAGTTATATTTTAATATATGAAATAAAGCTATTTATTTGTTAGATCTAAGCTATTTTTAGTAAAAATATGTATTCTGCATTGGGTTAATTGCATCTTTATATGAAATTAGTGTTTTAATGCGCAATGGCATAGTTTTATACAGTGTTTTAATATAAATCCCAGAAATTTCAATGTGCCAAATAGCATAAATACTTTTTTCTAGTTTTGGCAGAGTTATAGGCTGCAAATTTCGAATCCTCTGCCCTCTCCCCCGCCTTTTTATAGACGAAACATTTTCGAGCGGATCGCGATTTTGACCATTTCGATGTCTGGTAAAGAAGAAATTCTACTGTATCCTTTGTGGTATTTAACTTAAAGTGAAAAAAAGTATGATTACTTACAGAATTATAGGTTCTTATGGGAATGTATAAGAAATTTTGACAATTTGCAGTGAATAAACTTACCACAGACGCCGTGTAGTAAGGTGCCTTATTATCTTCAAATGCTGTTTACGGAAATCTCTAAGATACCTTCAAAATAGTAGGTCAGGCACCACTTTTATGAAGATTATGTTTTATTACGCGTTCATTGATCCCTTGAGCATAAAACTTTGACCGACTGTTTAAAAAGTTAGGCACCTCCGTACCATAATGTACGGAGAATGTGTGTTAAAAGTACGATTTTCATTAAGTCGGTCATATTTTCGTTGTCAGTTCTGCTTGTTTTCTTTAGCTCGAAATAAGTTAAACTTGGCTCATCAAAGAGAACCAGTTCAGCCCAATAATTAACTAATCATTTTTTTAATTTTTTTAGCCTACTGAGGTCTTGCTTTCCTATTTCTCTTCACTAAGAATGGAATTTTTTCAAATTTTCTGTCATTTAAACCTGCTTTGTATAATAGTTGCTGTACTGTAATTGAAGAAATTATGCTGCTAAACACTTTTTCTGAATCTCTTTTATGTTCTAAATGTAATACAAACCGATTTTATAAGCAATGGCTTTTTAACTTACGGTCATCTCGCTTGGATGAGCAACATGGCCGCCTAAAATCAAATTTTCAGTTTAAACGGCCAAAAAATTTTATATCTTGCTAAAAACCCTTTTACCAATTTTTCGTTAACATTTAATTATTTTGCCATCTGCTGTATTAAAATATTTTTTGATTTTCATCCAAACATTTATACTTTTTGTGGCATCGTTAACTGCCTTATTCTTACCATTTTTTAAATAATTTCTAAAATTACAATTTTCCTGACAATTGCATTTTGTTTTTAAATTGGGCTCAATGCTAAAGTGTATATGGAGGACAACATAATAAAATCTGTTCGAAAATTTGCTTTTTAAACAAACAAATTGGCGGTTGTAGAAGGTGAAAAAAAAAAGTATCCAAGTGCGGCTTTTTTTTTTTTTTTTTTTTTTTTTTTTTTTGATTAGTGTATATATATCGACCAAGTCATTTTTGAGAAGATATTAATAAAAGTTTGAAATATGAATTTAACATTAGCATTTTCAAACTTTGAACACTTATAAATCTATGAAAAAATAAGTAAAATATACAACCAATATACTTTTTCGCGTTGTCATGATCCGAGAAATTCAAATATGAAATAAAAATAGAGCATTACTATTGAAAAAACCAAAGTCGGTGCGAGTTTTATTATGTAGACGACACCCAATTCAAAATTCCACTTCATGTTCTGAAAATACTCACAATTCCCGGTCGAATGATACCTATTCCATTTTTGTACATCGATTAGCGACAAAGTTACGTCTAGTGTTGCGTTTTTTTCCCTCGACTGTACAGTCATTTATATCTTGATTATAATATACACATTGGTACAGAAATTATAATTTAACACTTTCGCGACCACAAGATTTTGTTTTTTTGACAGTAAGGTCAAACTGTGGGCGTTATCATAGTCTCCTAAACTAGATGCCTTCCGCGTGGCTCGGAAACTTGGCAACAGTTTAAGTGGTAGACAGCGCCACCTGTACAGATTGGGAGACTTTTTCATTCAACTGTTACCAATAATTTTAAAAGGTGATATATGATATGTATAATCGACGTTTCTTCGATTCTATTCACCCAGGGGTGTTTGCGATCCAGATTTTTTATTTAATTTCCCACCAGTAATTACGGATTGTATTTTTGATTGTATTTAATCGCTAAACTTTACTAGAAAACTACCACTAATATAACTATTAAAAAATTCTGGTAGCGAATTTCGGAGACACAAACACCACTGTTCGGCTTTTATGTATATCAAATCCTACTTTTAAAAATTTTTGGTGACTGTTGAATAAAAAAGACGTGCAATCTGTACCAGGTGGCGCTGTCTACCGCTTGAACTGTCGCCAAGTTTTCGAGCCATGCGGATGTCATTCAGTTTAGGAGGCTATGGCGTTATTCTCCCAAGATAAAATATTTCAGAACAAAATTTTATGTATTTACATTTATATTAAAAATGGATATACATTATAATTAAATTCTTCCTAATCAATATATTTATACCCATAGTATATTTTATTGCAAAAATATGAATACTGTGTACATACTTAAGAAATAAGTAACATACAAATTACGAAAGATACGCCCACTGGCGGAGTCACAAATTTTCAAATGACGTGAATCTACGTCAGCGGTTACGAAAGTGTTAAAATGGGCAATATGTAAACACCCTATCCAATGTCTTAATATCAATGTACTTAAGTGAGAAGTTTATTCCGGTGCGAATGCTGGATTTGTTGTTCATTGAAGAAAAGTGAAATTTTCATGCTTGTTAAAAAATTGCAGCCATTTTAACCCAGAAGTGTGAAAATAAGCAGTAGCAGCAAAAGGCGTGTTTCACATTTCACATAAAATCAACGCTACGGAATCTATGAAGAATATTGGCCGCTTTGTTTAACAGTTCCACATTCGGAGAGAATGTCTTCTAAATAGGTTGTTCAACCGTCATAACACCATGCGAGATATGGAATATGCAAAAACTCTTTTAAATTCATAATGTTTTTTTATCTGGTGTGAAACTGATTTTTGTGTAAGTTTTTTTTATTTAAAAGTTTTTCTCTTCAAATGTGTATTGCAGCCATAGTTGCCAACATCCTAATTAATATTCCGTAGTATTGTTAGTAGCCGCCCCTTTTTCTGCACAACTAACTTTTTAGAGTCATTCTCTTCAAATGTGATTATGATGAAATAAAAAGTAAAATACTCTAAATAATCTGCTGTGTCACTCACACGACTTTGTTTTACACTGCATTTCAATACTATAAAGATAGATTGCATATTAAGTTTTAAGAACAATAGCGTAAGATAATAAAGTTCAATGTACTTTTAAAGTAATCTAAAATAGGTTTAGGGACAGTTTTATTTGACATGTAATTCTGTGCGAGGGGGGGGGGGTTACCACCGCCCTCAACCTCCGTTCAATTATACAGCATACAATTATTAAAAAAAAAAAAAAAAAAAAAAGTTTATTTGCTTTCAAACTTAAATGGCAACCTAATATGGACTTCCAAATACCAATTTTGAATTTTATGCAGCTATTTGTTTTCAAGTTATGCTGATAACAGATATGCATACAGATCGACTGCTAAAAAGTGGACTTTCGTAATCAGGTCACCTCAAAACGTGATTTTGTGCAAAAAAACAGATTTGAAAATTCAAAAAATACTTTGTTTATAGCATGAATATAAAAAATTAATTTTGCTTCCTTAGCAGTGTTCGTCGACATAATAAAATGTAGCAAAGACTTCCACCAATTACATTCAATAGAAAAGAACGTTTAGCTTAATTTTGGTTAGCCCTGTAAATTGTCTATAATCAATATACACTATAAACATTATTGGGTGCTTAAATTTAGTCTTAGTTGAAAAACATCTAACACAAAAGAAAGTATAACAGCAATATATCCAAATACTTTGGGTAGCCCTGTAAATGAATAATAAATGATTTCCATTCAACGATCTTTACAAAATATGTTTTTATGCATGTAATAAATTTTGCTGTTTCCGTTTTGTTTAACTCAGCTTATAGATATTACACTCTACTTGCCAGCAATTTCCCCATAGACATAATGTATTTGAATTCTCTTGGATGTCCCTGTACGCGAACGATTTACTTGGACTCAACGAAAAGTTTAGTGTAGAATTTCTATATGATACACATTTAGAATACCAAGTTTGACCTTTCTGCTATTATTCATTTTTGAAATATGCTGATAACACACACACGCAGACACACAGACCAACCGCTAAAAAAATGATCTTTGGATTCAGAGGACATCAAATCGTGTAAATATAACAAACACTCAATTTTAAAAATTTGACCCAAAACAATACTTTCTCTACCTTATGGGTTAAAAAAGACTAGTGTGCAAAATGGCAGGTACTAACCATACTACGGAACGTTAATTAGGATGTTGGCAACTATAAATATGATGCATAAAAAAAATTCACTTAAACCATCCAGAAATAATAATAATAAAAATAATAGTGAGTGATTTATATATATTGGCAAAATTTCGATATGCCTAAATTTTTCTCGAAAAAACAAATTTTATTCTCTACATACTAGTATATAACTGTATATTAGAAATATACTGGTATATATTATCAAAATTTTGTGAATCTCACTCCGCATTCTCATAAAGAGAAATTTGAATATTTTTATATAATAATTTTACATTTGACTAATACATACTTGCCAACATCTTAATTAATATTCGGTAGTGTTGGCAGTCCCGCCCATTTTTTCCCACCAGTAAATTTTTAGCGAAATAGTCTCCGAATTCAATTACGATTAAATAAGATGTAAAATACTCTAAAAAGATACTCGTGTGAAAAAGAAGGCGGGGCTAACAATACTACGGAATATTAATTAGTATGTTGGCAAGTATGCTAATAGTTAATATCCGTTGATATCTATTTAAGGGGGACTTAGCATAATTGCAAAATTTTAATTTATTCCGAAGCATTTTTAGCCCCCCCTTTCTTCGCACCACTTTATTTATAGAATAATTTTCTCCAATATATAAATATGATAAAATAAGAAATAAATTATTCTTAAAATAAAAGTGGTATTGAATAAAGGAGGGGTTTAAAACGCTCCGAAATAAATTAACCCTTTGCGCTCGGCATATTTTCCGTAAGACACGCCTTTTGGCATTCCTTTAAAACGTCACACGTATAGTTTCCAACTTACTACCATTTGGCTACCGAAAAATTGTAATAATTTGTTTTATTTTACTTCATCATTAAATCAAATAAATCTTTCTGTTAAAATTTTCCGGTAGCCGAAAGGTAGCTTATAGTTACACGTTTTAGAAAAAAAACATTTCATTTGCAGAGGAACACCTTAAGGCGTGGCTCGATTTTTTAGTGTCCCCTCAGAAGGGACATACGAGCGATAAGGGTTAAAATGTTGGATTTCTGGACTTAGCACCTTTGACTAGCCACTACTGAAGTTTTTATAGAGGGTGATTCAAAAAAAAAAAAAAAAAAAAAAACGTGGACAAAATTATATGGTAGATCAGTCATACAATAAGAATCAAAAATCGCATAGGAACTGAGGGTCGCAAACGCCTGTAGAGGGCACTAGAGCCACGAGAGGGCGTTGCGCTACAAACACGAGCTGAGCAAACGGAGATTGTCTTCATTCGAGCCGTGGATGCGTTGGGCGTAACATGGCTATTTACACGCACCGCGAAATGGATGACATTCATTTAATTTGCGGTATGGTCAACTGCAATGGACGAGAAGACTTGCGTTGCGAATGTATCGTGAGAAATATCCTGGTAGTCAGTTGCCTAGCCGTTCATTCTTTGCCACTCTGCATCGACGATTGTGTGAGACCGGCTCGTTCGACGTGCACAAGCCGGATGCTGGTCGCCAACGAATAACTCGGACAGTTTATGCTGAAGAAAGAATTGTCCAAGAACTCCAGCGTGATCCTTCAACGAGTACACGAGTTGTATCCCGATAGACCCATATCCCCCAAGCTACCGTCTGGCCCATATTGTACACGACGAAGGACTACGTACTACTTATTATTTACAACGCGTCCAGGCACTGGAATCGGGAAACTACAACAATCGTACGGATTTTGCGCGGTGGTTTTTGCAAGAAAGTGCTGCAGACCGAAACTTCGCAGCAAGTGTTCTCTTCACGGATAAGGCTGCGTTTGCATTAGAGGGTGTGATAAACTTTCACAACCTGCATACGTGGGCGGATGAAAACCCGCATGCTAGACGTCCGCACGCCACACAACGAAAATTTTCTGTTAACGTGTGGGCTGGCATTGTAGGAGACTGTTTACGTCGTCCGTACATTCTCCCAGAAAGACTTAACGACGGTCCCATTTATCTAACATTCTTGCAAGAGGTTCTGCCAGAAGTGCTGAATGATGTTCCGATGCCTATTCGTCAACGCATTTGATTTCAGCACGACGGAGCTCCTGCACATTTCAGCACAGATGTCAGAGCGCATCTGCAGGCTACTTTTCTTGACGGCTGGATTGGTCGCAATGGACAAATCGCATGGCCACCACGATCACCAGACCTGTCTCACTTGGATTTTTTTCTTATGGGGATTTTTAAAAGAACTTGTGTATGAAACACCTGTTGTAATGCCGGAAGACTTGGTAGTGAGAATCGTTGTGGCAGCAGGATGTGTTCAAGATACACCTAGTATCTTTGAGATGGTGCGGCGTTCTATGCAACGTAGCTGCCAGGCGTGTCTCGATGCATCTGGCAAAAGCTTTGACTATCTCCTGTAGTCTCAACGTTTGGCTTGCATTAGTCACATGTGAGTGAGTAATTAGCAATAAAATGATCTGTAATGGTTTTGTTTCTTCTCTTTGTGTTATGTATTATTTTAGACGCCCTGTAGTGGCTCCGGATCGCAGTTGCGACCCTCTGTTCCTATCAGGGCCTGATTAAGGGGGAAGCTCGCTCATACCGGAATATTTTTACAATTATTTTTTACTTCATG
Organism: Salticus scenicus; assembly: GCA_963930645.1. Classification (NCBI taxonomy): domain Eukaryota; kingdom Metazoa; phylum Arthropoda; class Arachnida; order Araneae; family Salticidae; genus Salticus; species Salticus scenicus. Next base: position 46,968,774 of record OZ005657.1, read on the forward strand.
TCATAGAAATTCCACGCTTTGACAAGGAAATATTTTTTATAAAAAATGAACGGTGTAAAACAATCCAATTTACTCACCGTTATTAGACACCAGAATTCTTTTAAAATAATTTTTAATGAAAATTTTCTGTTTATTATAGGAGGAAAGTATTTGTTAAAAAATAACGGTGTAAGTATAAATAAGGTGTAAAGAGCGAGCTTCCCCCTTAATCAGGCCCTGGTTCCTATGCGATTTTTGATCCTTGTTGTATGACTGATCTACCATGTCATTTTGTCCACGTTTTTTGAATCACCCTGTATAAAAGTTTATATTTCCATTTGATGTTTATAAATTGAATTATATTAGTAAAACCAATAATCGGCGTTCCTAACCTTGTAATTTTTATTGGTTTTAATAATCCAGCGCCAAGTCTCCTTTAAATATTTGAACTATGTTAGGTTTGTTCAATAAAGTATATATTCAAGCAACAATTCTTATGGTTTTTGAAACATTGTTTACAGATTTGAAATCTTTAAATTGCAGTTTCATAAATTGCATTCTTCATGAATTCGTGACCTTCAAAACAGTGTTACCAGAGTTTGCGACTTTTTTATTCAGTTGTCACCAATAATTTTGGTAAGAAATATTTGATATAAAAATAAAGAACAACTCATTCGATTTGTTTATTATGTATATAAAATACAATTTCTCAAAATTATTAGTGAATACTGCATAAAAAAGTCGCAAATCAGCTCAGATTCAAAATGCTAAAACTTATACAGGTATTTAAAAAAAGATTTAAAATGTTTTTCGATGTTTATTAGAACCTACTTAAATTAATTAGGGATGGATTTTGAAATTTATTAATTAATTTTTGAGAAAAAAAATTTAAAATTACATGTGCATGCAAAAATTTACAAAAAGTAAAATAAAATAAATATATGGATATGGATATATATGATTTTTGTTATACTTTTATTTTTAATATTTTATTTTTTAAAGATATTGCGAAATCCATCCCTAATTCTTTTACGTAGGTTTTGTTAAACATCCAAAAATATAATACGTCTTTTCTTAAATATCTGAAGAGTTTTAGCATTTTAAGTATCATGAATTCATAAAAAAAATGCTAACTGAGAAAACTCAATTTAAAGGTTTTAATTTTAAGTTGGTAAAAAAAAAAAAAAAAAAAAAATCATAAGGATTTTTGTCTGAATATTATTGAAGAAACTTAATATAGTTCAATATTAAATATTAAATGGAATTATAAACTTTTATATGAAACTCTGAGTGCTGTCAAGTCAAAGAGGCTAAATCCCCTTAAAAAATTTCTTTATAAAAATTTTGGTATCTAAATTTCCCTTCGTGAGAACCCAGCTCTCGCTGGCAGATTAAATTTTTGCCCCACAAGAAATTGCCACAAGTAAAATTTTTCCCGAAATTCCGACATTTTTTCATGAAAAGCACTAGATTATTTTTGAAACAAAACTGTTTTGTGAGTATCCAAAAATGAAAATTTAAAAGTATTCATTTATTTGTATTTTCTTTATTTCCTTTCATAAATTGTTTATGAAAAAGGACACCTATCTGTATGTTTTTTCAACTTAGAGAATTTATGTCGAGATTGCAGAAAGTGATTTAAATCAACTTGTTTTCTTGTGATATATATGAAAATTCTCATGATACAAAGCTGAAATTTCGTACATCATTTTATAACGGAAATTAGACATTTTCCCTCGTAGGACATTATTTTGTTTGATACATTACAAGGAATTTAAATTTTGTTTTTCTTGAAATTAAGTTCCTTGTAACTTTTATTTGATTTTATAAATTTTGTATTTTTTACGAGAATTTTTAAAGTATTCTATATATGGTCTTTTTTTCAATACCTTCTTATTGGAAAAAAAATTTGAAGAACTGTTATCGGAGAATCTATAATTTTTTTGATGAAATCTCGGGAAATTAAAATATTTTACATGTTCAGGTTAGGGTTAATTATTTTCCGTTTGGCATTTTTTCTTTTCAAAAATCTTCTTTTTTGTTTTTCCTTTTTTCATTTGGATATTTTTCGTTAAATATTCCCCACTTTAACTCTTAGACTTTTATACTCGTTTATTTATTTATTTATTTTTCTCTTGTTGAACTTTTTCAATTAATCCGTTTTCTCTTCGCATAATCCTAAATTTTTGATAGTCATATATATCATACTTGCCAACATACTAATGCATAGTTGCCAATATTTTAATTTATTCCGGAGTACTTTTAGATCCGCCTTTATTTCGCATCACTTTATTTATAGAAAAATTTTCTCCAACATATAACTTCAATGAAGTAAGAATAAAATAATTTTATAAAATAAGTGGTACGGAATAAAGGTGGGGCTAAAAAAACTCCGGAATAAATTTAAATATTGGCAGCTATGCTAATTAACATTCTGTAGTATTGTTATCCCCGCCTTCTTTTTCACACCAGTAACTTTTTAGAGTATTTTTCTTCGTATTTAATCGCAATTGCATTTGAAGAATGTTACTCTAAAAATTTACTGGTGTGGAAAAAAGGGCGAGACTAACAACACTACGGAATATTAATTAGGATGTTGGCAAGTATGTATATTACATATACCTGCCAATATCTTAATTAATATTCCATAGTATTGTTAGTCCCGCCTATTTTTTCACACCAGTATATTTTTAAAGTGTTTTTTCCTTATTCAATCGTCATTGCATTTGTAGAATATTACTCTACAAATTTACTGGTGTTAAAAAAAGGGCAGGACTAACAACACGGTGGAATATTGATTAAGATGTTGGCAAGTATGTATATATATATTAATTCAACACACTTTTTTTAATCGATCATGATTCATTTCCCGGTCGTCAGACGTCTTTAACTCTTTTGATTAAAGCCAAGGCAAAAATGGAACATTGGCTCAGAGCTCATACTACTATTAACGAAACAAAACTTTCTTCTTCTTAAGGTGCCTGCCTACTGTCGGAGGTCATTTTTTTAATAATTGAAAAATTGCCTATACATGTGTATTACACAATAGAATATAGTTAAAAACATTGAATAACATGAAAAAATATGCAAATTTTAAAATATTTTGATATTTAAGCTCAAAATATACATAAAGTTTGAAAAAAAAAAGCACTTTTTCAAAACATCATAAGTCAAATTTAAATAAAGATATTTTCATTGTGTAAATTTTATTTCGATTATTGAAAGGTCTTTAAGGGAGTAAACTATTCTCAAAACTATAACAATGTTATTTAATATTTTAGAGAAGATAAGATTTTACTTGCTGAAAAAATCATGAATATACATGACAGTTCATAAATTCTATCCACAAATAATAATAATAATAATAATAATAATTTAGCTAGATTCATTATACTAGTTCAATTCCTAAAGCAACTCCTTTAGAGCATTTTGCCAAAGTTTCATAAGGTTTCAATTATAACTTTTGGAGTTATGATGTTTTGCGATAAAACAAAATGTTAAAAATCTCATTTTGAGAAAAAGCAGAAAACATAATTAAAAACCAGATTTTACCTATTAAATAAAAAATAATTTTAATAAGTTCCTGATTTATTTCAAAATTTTTTATTTTTTAAATTCATTTTATATGCTGTAACAAATTTTGATGCTTATATTGAGTAAAACTTTTATGTAAACAAACATTTACGGTCACTTCCGGTTTGGAAAACTTGGAAGTGACTAATATTAAAATGCCTGTAACTCAAGTTCTAAGCAAGATAAAAACAAAATTCAAACTGATTTAGAAGGCTAAAATGTCAGGCTTTAATGTTAAATCAAAAATAGAAAATCGGAGTTTTGACCGAAAATTGCATTTTAAAGGTAGGCAGGCACCTTAAATCAACGATATTGTAAGTAGGAAATTTTTTAAACATATACTGATATGAGTTCTGCGCAATGTTCCATCCCTACCAAGGATAGTAAAGGCTTTGAAGGATTAGAAATCAATCTGACAAGTTCTAAATATCCAAGAAATTTTGTTTATACTGGCAACTGTATCTTCACTGAGGGAGAAAAAATTTAAATAGATAACAGCTTCAAATATTTTGATAAAAAAATTAATTAACACTTTTGTGATCACTGACGTAGATTCACGTCATTTGAAAATCTTTAACTCCGTCAATGGGCGTTTCTTTTACAATTTATACGTTATTTGTTTCTTAAGAATATACCCAATATTCATATTTATACAATCAATATGCTATGGATACAAATACTTCGATTAGACAAAGTATAAGATGGAGTATAAGATATATTAGATAGAGTTATAGTCATATTATAACTATAATGTATATCCATTTGTAATATAAATGTGAATACAGAAAATTGTGTTCTGATATATTTTAACTTGGGAGAATAATGCCCACAGGCGGACCTTACTGTTAAAGAGACAAAAGCATGCGGTTGGGAAAGTGTTAATAATAAATAAAGTTATCAGACATACTTTTAATTTGTAGCATACTTGCCAAATTACTAATTAAAAAATTGTTAGTACCCGCCTCTTTTTTCACGCCAGTCTTTTTTTTTAAATATTTTTCTTCTTGTATAATCATAGTTACATTTGAAGAAAATTTCTCTAAAATTAAATTGGTGTGGAAAAAGGGACGGGTTCTAAAAATTTTACGGAATATTAATTATTAAGTTGGCAGGTATGATTTTATTATCCAGGGGTCGCAGTGTTCCTATACTTTTACGATTAATTTATTACACTGCCACCAGACATTTTAGAAGGAAAAGTTTCTCAAAGGTTTTTGTGCTAATTTAGCCTGCAAATCTACATGCAAATTTTCTTTTTAAAAATTGTGGTTACAGTATAATAAATCGATAGTAAAAATATAGGCACGCTGCGACCCCTGTATTATCATTCTGCCTCACATTTAATGTAACCTCGTTACACTGCATCCAACTTGAGGAACTTACAATACTTCATTGTGATGCACCAGAATATGTTACCTATATGGAAAATATCCTGCATCTACAGGGCCCCTCAAAATAATCCGAATACATTACAGACTGCGAGCGATTCCTACGCAAGAATTTTCACCGAAGAGCATTAAATTTATGAATCAAATGCAGGAATGCACAAATGAGTTTGAATAGGTTAATTATTATAGACTGAGGTACATTTTAAATTATTTTAAGAGTATTTTAAATTTTAACATCATACAATAAGTGAAGCCTAAAATTGTATGCTTGACTGCCAAAACGAAAATAATTTTTCGATAAAATAAGATCAAATTATTACTTTTTTTTTTTTTTTTTTTTTTTTGTAATGTACTTTCTTTACAGGATGAAATTATATATTTGACAAACAATGCTGCGAACCAAACACACCGAATTATTTAACTCTAAAAGTAGCATGTTTATGGATAGTTTGTGAAAAATAAACAATAATGCTTCAATATATCGATATATTTGATAAATTCACAATGTAGAGTCTTTAAAGAGGAAATTCAATGACAAAAGCTATCCCCTTCCCCTTAAATTTTAGAAATAAAATTTTTATTTTCTATGAAAAATGTATGGAACAAGAAATTTCATGAAACATAAATTTTATAAAGCACTGATAGACAACCTATTTAGTATTCAAGCATTCTGTTTTGACTATTAGTTAATTTTTTAAGAAGACTCTGAAAAGCATAAAAAAATAACAGAAAATTTTATTTTCGCAAAGATTTCGGCTAAGTTTGATATTTTCCAAGTTACACATCAATTTCATTAAATATTTCTTAAACTCATTTTTTACTTGTAAATATGTATTACCCGCCTTTTTTTTTCACAACGTCGATTTTGCATTTTATTTTATTTATTATTATTTTTTTTTCCACGTTAATTTTCCATATGTAAATATATATTGCCTCTTGATCATGATAACATTTTTCACAGATTAAAAAAAAAAAAACATAAAATAACCCAAAAATAGAATCTAAATTCGGGCTTCGTACACGTTCATGTCTTTTAAAGGTGTATACTTTTATACAAAATTTGGTGGATGCGAAAATAAGATGACAGACATATATGCAGGCAATTTTATTATTACAGGGTTGGAAAATTGGCGCAGAATTCCTGCCAGTATTTTTTTTTTTTTTTTTAATATTTCTCTTTTTATAGTATCGTTGATTTAAGAAGAATAAAATTTTGTTGTATTTATTGCGATATGAATTCTGCACCAGTTTTCTACCCCTGTTATTAGTAAAGATCAGTGGATATTAACAAATTGCTATTTTCATCATAAGTCAATGGGTAATTACACTTGATTACATAAAAACATATTAATGCTTTAAACATACAAAGATGTAAGGCAAGTGAAGAAAATTACGCCATGTATACTGAAATATATTTTCTTTTATTTCAGTATACATGGTATACACGGTATGGCATTCAGTATACACTTACATCACAAACAATTTTGTTATATTTTTATATTAATAATTATTCAATAAATAATTATCATTTATGCAATTCAGAATAATTATCCAATGACTGACAATGAAAATATCAATTAGTGAGTATTTCCTTAGTAAAAAATTAATTTTAGTCAATAACTAAGCAACGGCTTACTTTTTTGCGTACAACGTGTTGAATTTTCATGATATTTGACAAAGCTTTTGATATGAGGTGACTTATATAGTATACTATCTTATACATGCTCAGTTGAAATATTTTTCCTGAAATGCTCTTATTTAATAAGATATTAAATATGTATAAGAATATGTATATATGTATATATGTGTATTTTAATGATGAAGCATTATTTTAACAGTCTTTTGTCAATCTGAAATTAGCGTTAAAATTCATTAAAAACTCAGGAAAAAAATTTGCTCGATTTTTTGAAGTTAAGAAATAAAGTTTTTAACTTTTTATTGTCACGTGATATTCTAACTGAAATGCATCAAAAAATCTCACAGGTCCTATACATTTGCTATTCCATTCTTTCAATAATACAGGGTGCGTACAAAATATTTTACTTCCTCAATTTGTTGACCCCGTAATTATTGTCCTAACCAAATTTTCTCTGTAAAATAGGTATATGAAGTCAATTATGCTTTTTATAACACGAAAGTTTAAGAACATGTTACCAAATAGGCAATTTATAAATTGAAAAAAAAAAAAAAGTGTGTGTGTGTGTGGGGGGGGGGGGGAGAGAGAGAGAGAGAGAAATTTAATTGTGATTTGCATATCTAATATGATTTTTATTTTACATCATAGGACACAGAAAAAATTAAGGAATAAAAAAGAAAAATTGCAAAGTTTCATCATGGTTTCTGAGATTAAATTTGTTTTAAAATGGAAAATTTACAAGTTTATCTTACTTATCGCTTGAGTAAACGAGTTTTTATAACAAAACTAAGATAAGCGATGCGCATTAAACAGATTGTCAGGAAGATATATTAGCAGAAGAAAGATTAACTTTAGGTTAAAGTGCAGACTCATGGCTTCACGTCGAGTTAAATCAAAAGGGGCGATTGCGGGTTTACGATCTATACAACCCCTAGGATCTCTCGCAGTACCTGTAACACTTGAACAAGTACCTGAAGAAATCGAAGAAAAATCAGGATCGAGTAAAAAAGAAATATTTGGTTCAAATGACTGGAAAAGGTGAGAAAGTATACCTTTATTATTATTTATTTATTGTTTCTTTCTCAGAAAATTGTATATTATAAAACACTAACTCTGTTGCTATATCGAGCCCTTAATCTATAGAAAATTTTCCCTAAATTACTTTGCTTATTTATTTATTGAATAAGTTTAAATTTTTCCAATGAGATTAGGGCCTTTTTAAGCTTGTTTATGTTATTATTTTGATTATCACGTTATGTTTACTTTTGTAATACTATTAATTTATTAAATTTAGTGACATTTTATGTACTGTTATTTTAGCACGACTAAACTACTGTAGTCAGTATTTTTGTACTGTTTATTATTTCACTGAAGATGTTATTTTAAATATTATCTGATACTTTGATTTGAGTATATGTTGTTTATTACATGATGGGACAAACAATTCTTAATATTACCCAAAGAATACTATTGTGAATAGGTTCCTAAGGGTTTTCATTGTAATTTTTTTATCATAATTTTTGCTATTATTACTATTATTGTTATTATTAGGAAAAAATGACTTAAAAACTTGATTTAATTGTAATTTCAAAGATTAAACTGAATAAATTCCAGCTCATCTCTCCTTTTTCATATATTAAAGGGGAATTTTTACAACATTCGTAAGGGGGGGGGGGTAGTATGGCCCCTTTAGAGATTTTTGAAATGCTGAATAATTATTTCCAATTATTTCGAAAAAAAAAAAAAACACAAAAATAAATCTCACAATCTAGATTTTTTAATTTCATTTATTATAAGCTGCTTGTAGAAAAGAGTTTTTGTATAAATTTTCTATTAAAAGTTTATATAAGCAAGGTACAAAAATTGAAAATGCTATTTAAATTAGGCTACCTTTTTTTTTTTTTTTTTTGCTAGTGATAGAAAAATGTATTAAATAAGATAAACAAGTAGCAATAATATGTTTTTTCAAATCTCTGAAATCATTGTTTGTAAATCCCTTCGCAATGAAAATTAATATGAATAAAATTAAAGAACTTAGACTATAGTGTAGCTAAATTTATTTTGGCGGGAGTCACTTGCTAAATATTAAGCAAGCGGTGAATGGTGTTAAAAGAATTTTTTTTCTATTACTTTTTGTACAAAGGAAAAGTTTTATTTTAATTAGAGAGAAAAATCTTAGAAAGCTAAATAAATAAAATGTTGATTAAAAAAAAACATCGCCCCAATACTTATTGTAAAGAGATTATCTCTGATAAATAGAAAGAAATTCATTATGTCTGTCTTGAACATTTTTTTAAACAATTTATAGGATTTTATAGTGTTATAAAATAGGATACGGATAAATATATAATATTTTTTCAGTAAAAGAACATTTATTCACATAGCTATTTTATTCCTTTCTTTTTTATATAACAAGAAACATTCATCATTGTAAAACTTTACGTTTATATAGATATATTGCAATTTTTATAAAAGTAAAGAAATTAATTTTTATTTTGAACTATTTTAAAAGAATACAACACTTATATAAATGATATCCGTTTTAGTTCATTCAAAATGCTGATTTCTTTCTTTCTTTCTTTTATATATATATATATATATATATATATATATATATATATATATGAATAATTGTTTGAATACTAAAATTAAATCATCTTTAAATTTCAAATGTTTGCACTGATAATATTGTATTAGTTGTACAAGTTGGCATCTATGTATTATTTAATAATACATAGATGTCAACTTGTACGGTTTTTTAACACCAGTGTTTCTTTGCAAAAAATTTTATCATGTTTAATCACAGAAAAATGTCAAAAACTTATTAAAAATTGTAATTAAAGATTTCCTGAAAAAAACGTGCAAGTTAGAAACTATGTAATAAGGTGCTTTGAAGTTTACCATATTTAGGAATGTGTAGCACATCGAAGGAAATTAAGACTTGTAGATTTTTTTAAATGTATGATGTGATGAATTTCATATATTTACTAGAGGAAATTCTAATACGACTATTAATATTACGTACAGTCGGTAACAAAAGTGTCCGAACACTCGCAAAAATTCCTATGTAAAAAATGTACACTTCATACGGTTCTGTTAAATAAATGCTTATCGAATCATGTTCTTAGACTGACTAAGAAGAGGATTCGACAAGGATTTATTTAACAAAACCGTATGAAGTGTACTTTTTTTACATAGGAATTTTTGCTAGTGTTCGGACACTTTTGTTACCGACTGTATCGTTTGTGTTGAAAATGTTAAAAATTTAAACTTTATTATTTTTTAAATAATCATAAAATTTAATTTCATTCGCTAAACAACAATCATTATATTGAATTTTATAAATGTGGAATTTGAAATTATTTTATTCCATTTCCTAAAACATATTATCCATTATTTTCGACCCAGAAATTTAAAGCTTTTATTTCTTCGAATTTTCTTCACAAATTTAATAGTGATATTAGAAAATTGTGGCTATTTAACAGAATAAAATGGCAGCTTCTAATTTTTTTTTTAAATGCATGATTCGATGAAATTTACATCTACGAAAGAAAATTCTATCCGCACGTGACTAATTGTGTTGACATTATGTAATTGACTGAGCCGATAAAAGTTCAAAGTTCCAAACCAATGATTTTTTTTTTCTTTCTTTTTTCTTTCTTTTTTTTTTTTTTTTTTTAAATATAAATATCAAGAAATTTGTCTGTTATTTTCTTTACGTTATAAATTGTTAGATTACAAAATGATTTTGAGAAGATAGACTAGTTTATTCATTCATGAAATTTTAAAAGTTGTCTAAAGTTTCTAGTTTACTAAATATTGAGTAAATGCATGTGTCTAGCTTAAAGATAACCTTAAATTAAAAACAATTTTGATAAAAGAAAGGTTACATTTTGTTTATGTAAAATAATAATAATAATAATAAATTAGCTTTTAAGAGCTTTTATTTTAAAAACTCCAATAAAATAGTAAATGAAAAATTTGATACATATTTTAACGTACTTTTTTTTTTATTTCTGAGCATATACACCAGTTTTAATATATTTTTATATTTTTAATCAAATGTAAAATGTATGTCGCTTCATGATCTGTACGTCTTTGAAAACAAAAATTACGAGTACAATGATTTTTTTCCTTAAGTATTTTTCATCATAAATAAATATAAATAAATAAATAAATAAGAAGAAGAATACAAAATTTTACTTTTAAATTATTCTACTTTAAGGAGGCAAGGGACTTCGAAGCATACACTGTCTACCAATAAGCATTTAGACACTTTTCGAATTCAGACATTTTATCAAATATCTAGTAAAGTTCTTTAGGAATCACCTTGAAACTTTAATAGTGTAAAGAACATGTTATACCTCATATATATTTCATCAAAAGTTGTGTCCTTCAGAGGAAAAAAGGGCCAATAAAAATTTAAACAAAAAACAAAGTGTTTTGTATCACCCTGTAAAAAGTAACGCTTTAAATGCGTTTGTAGTATGTGATTGTGAAGATTTTTCTCATTATCTGTATACATTTTTATGAGGCTACTATATATATTCATGAAGATATAAATTAAAAAAAAAGAAAGAAAATCCACTTTCGTTTAAGTATAACACGTAGGGGGTATTAGATCCAGTGCAAAGACATTTTTAGAAAATTTGGCATATTACATTAGACACAGCATACTGCAATCAGAATGCAAAAATGTTCAATATCTTGCAAAATATGAACAATTTTACTAAATAATTTTTAACTACGCATGCGCTAGCTTTAAAAAAAAATTCATTTGCATAATTTAAAAGCCAAAAGTATTGAGTAACTTATATGAAAACCCCAAACAAATATCAGGTATATTCAAAAATGTATGAAAGATAAAATGAACAGAATTTCAGTTCTCTCAAAATAAATGCTAAACTAAGGGGTTTTACTCACATTTTTATTTTGATACAATCAATGCCCAATGGTAATAGAGTGTTCACTGATTGTAAATATTTTTTTGCATTCTGATTACAGTATGCTGTGTCTAATGTAATATGGCAAACTTCCAAAAAATGGCTTTGCACTAGGTCCGATACCCTACGTGTTATAATTAAAAAAGTTTTTTTTTTTTTTTTTTTTTTTTCAAATATTTTTTTTAAACCGTTATATCTACTTCAATATATGTGATATCCTCTTAAAACTTTACATGGATAATGAGAAAAAATCCCCATAATCACATGCTACAGCCAAAACGCATTTAAAGCCTTATTTTTTATTGGGTGACCAAAAACATTTTGATTTTTGTTTAATTTTTTACAGGTCTCCTTTACCTCTTCAGTACACAACTTTTGCTGAAACATATGTGAGGTATAAAATGTTCTTTACACTACGAAAGTTTCAAGATGATTCCTAAAGAGCTATTCTAGATATTTGACAAAACATCTAAATTCGAAAATGTCCAAATACTTATTGTAGATAGTGTTTTTTTTTTTTTTTTTTTTTTTTTGACTATATTTTTTTGACATTCTGTTGCTTCTCAAATCAAGTATTGGCATAAAATCTATCATTTGTATGCCTATAGCGTGTTTTAATTGATAAAAAGTCATATTTGAGTTGAAAAGGCCATTTCTATGCGAAAAATAATACAAAAAACACATATGTCCAATTTCAAAACGATGATACTGATTAATTATATTAAAAGCACTTTAAAAACACGTAAAATTAAATTTTATTTAAAAGCTGTTAAAAATTTTATCCGAAGCTTTTCTCTTTTAAATAGTAAAACATCATCAGGGATTTTTATTGCTCTTTTCCAATGAGCAGTTTTTTAAATATGTTTCCTTTCGCAATCAACAGTTAAGTCTTTTAATAACGTGAATAGCAGCAAAGTCAATTTGAAGTCCGGTGAAGGTGGATCAATGAGCTAAGAAAAATAAGATAAGCTGGAACTATTGAAAAATCACACGAGGCTATTGTAGGAGAAAAACCATAATGAAGTAGCAGAAATAACTATTAGCTATTTCATAATATTGTGCCAAATTATTGGCAAAATTGCAGCATCTTTAGAATTTATTGTATTTTTGCATTTAATTATATTAATAGCTTCGGAAATGTAAAGTTCTTGGATAGTAGATGGTGCTATAATAATTTTGACTTTATCCCATATAGGGTTATCGTTAAAGCGTAAAGCTTCGGATAAAATTTTTAACATATTTTAAATAAAATTTAATTTTAAAGTGTTTTATATAATTAACAAATGACACGTGTTCAATTTAACCCCTTTCTTAACACGCTTTTATTAGCTTCACCTGTATGTATGTTTGTATGTATGTTTGTATGTTTGTAACCGCTCTGGGAGCAAACAAAAAATCTATATTGTAAAAAAATACTTTCCCTACGTGAACGATGTGGCTGTGAGGTAAAGCCCCGCGCTACGAACCTAACGGTCTAGCGTTCGGGCCTAGTCAGGGGAGATTTTTTAAAAATGGTTTTTGTTTAATTCTAAATTACTTTAATTAAAGATTTAAATGTATGTAAATATTATGGTGTGTCACTCACACGATTTTCTCTTACCCTGCATTTTAATACTAAGATAGATATTTTGTGATTTTAGTTCACATTTCTCTAAAAACGTGTTCTTTTATTTTTTAAAATTATAATATTATTTAGGGATAATTTATGATGATACTGATTCTAATTTATTTTAAATCTCCAATCCTTTTGCTGTGTGTCTCTTGTACGTATCTGAACACTACTGTGCATTGAATTTTGTATATCTCAATTACAGAATTAGTTATAAACAAAGAAAGTTTAAAACATGAAATCTTCACGAATTCTTGTCATGCGAGTGAGTTTAAGAGTTCGTAATAAATGTAATAATTTCTTGATTTCAAAATGAATGCTCTGTTTCGTAACAAATAAACTGATTGTCATTCACACAAATTTTTAAGAGGATTGGATGAAAACAAGTTAGCAAGGGACATTATATGTAACAAATTATTCCCGAAATTTGGAACTAATAATAATAACAATAATAATAAAAAGTTTAAATTTAATAAAATATTGTAAATAATGTTTAGAGAGCTGTAGAATTATATTACTTTAAAAGTATTACATTGCTTAATATATTCTATAGTAACTATCTAGATGTTTTTAATTGCACTGATTTTTAAAACTTCCATCATTGCTTGTCCCTTTAAACTACGTAAATTACACTGGTGTTCAAAATTTAAGCAACAACCTGTTTTCTCGTGTTCTTCTTTTGCATATAATTTTTAAACAAATAAACATATAAACATAAAATTTGGATGGCCTGTTCGTTATCATACCATTAACCAAATTTTATATAACTTTAACATAAGTAATAATTTTTAAGCTATGGAGCAAATTTCTCAATAAGTTATCGTAAGGGTTAAATGACCTTGACTGACAGAGAGCTTTAAGCTAAAAATATTTAGAAAGGTACACTGGTGTTCAAAATGTAAGCAACAACCTGTTTTCTCGTTTTCTTCATTTGCGCATCATTTTTAAACAAATAAACATATGAATATAAAATTTATATGGCAGGTTCGTTATCCTACCATTCATCGAATTTTACATAATTTTAGCACGAGTAATAATTTTTAAACTGATAATTATTAATTTTTTTCAAAAGTATGCTTTGGGAAAAAGAAAAATTTTCAACAATCTTTAGAAAAGAAAACTTAATGAAAAGTGGTGTTACGGATGTATTACAGATAGATAAAGACCCACATGCCCTTAAAAAGTTTCTCTAAATCTCAATTTTTCTTTCTGTATTATATTTTCTTTTACTTTTATAATATACTTTTTTTTAAATATATAATTAATAAACTGCAAACTATGAGCATCACCAGAATAATAAAAATGTCGATAAATAGTTTTATAATGAACGCCTTATCCAATTTTCATGTTTGTATGTATATTTTTAAAAAGTTATTCACATGTGAAAAAAAAGAAGTAAAAAGAAGAAACAGAAAAGTAAATACAGGTAGAAAGATCCGGTTTTAATCTAACACATGGATCCATGTGCATTTTCACCTATCTGTAATGCATCCTTATGACCAGTTTTCATTAAGTTTTCTTTTCTAAAATTGTTGAAATTTTTCATTTTTTTTTCAAAGCTTATTTTTAATTTAAGGATGACCCTTCATCAAACTTGAAAATATAGGTAGAAGTGGAATTCATTTTTTCTTAAAAATAAGCTTTGAAAAAAAATGAAAAATTTCAACAATTTTAGAAAAGAAAACTTAATGAAAACTGGTCATAAGGATGCATTACAGATAGGTGAAAATGCACATGCATCCATGTGTTAGATTAAAACCGGATCTTTCTACCTGTATTTACTTTTCTGTTTCTTCTTTTTTCTTCTTTTTTTTTCACATGTGAATAACTTTTTAAAAATATACATACAAACATGAAAATTGGATAAGGTGTTCATTATAAAACTATTTATCGAAATTTTTATTATTCTGGTGATGCTCATAGTTTGCAGTTTATTAATTATATATTTTAAAAAAAAAGTATATTATAAAAGTAAAAGAAAATACACTGATGGAAAAAAAATTCCCAACACCAGGAAGGAGCTGTGCTAGAATTTTGGTAGGCGAAATTTGGTAGGCGTATTTATTACATCTGAAAGATGACGTCGATTCAAATTTCGAGCTACGCGCATAAGTGTGGCGCTAGTAGCGACACTATGAACATGCAAATGAGGTTTGCTTTAAATAAGCGCTGTAAGGTTCGTGATCATTATTTACAGTTGAGATTTGACGTAGTGGGTTAATGTTAGTCAAGGATGCCTCTAAGAAGACGAAGAAGCCATTATCAACAGCTCACTGAGTTTGAACAAGGTCGTGTAGTAGGGCTACGAGAAGGTGGGTTTTCTTTCCGCGATATTGCAGAAAGACTTGGCAGGAATGTATCCATTGTGCATGAGTGTTGGCAGCAGTGGTCAAGGGAAGGTACTGCCTCAAGAAGACCGGGTTCCGGGCGGCCACGTGGCACTACTGAGAGGGAAGACCGCCGTGTTTGGCGTATGGCTGTGGCTAATCGTACTGCGTCTGCAGCTGAAATTCGAGCTGCAGTTGGCACCACAGTGACACAACGAGCTGTTACAAATCGGTTACTTCAAGGACAGCTCCGAGCCAGACGCCCTGTAGCGTGCATTCCACTGACTCCAAACCACTGCCGTTTGCGACGTGAGTGGTGTCAAGCTAGAGCTCATTGGAGGACGGAGTGGAGATCTGTTGTGTTTTCTGATGAAAGCCGGTTCTGCCTTGGTCGCAGTGATAGCCGTATGTTGGTTAGAAGGAGGCCAGGTGAACGCCTGCTAGCGACCTGTCTGCGGCCTAGACACACAGGGCCTACTCCTGGAGTTATGGTTTGGGGAGCAATTTCATATGAGCACTCTCGTGGAGCACTCTCGTGGGAGCACTCTCGTGGTTATCCCACGCACCCTGACTTCAAATTTGTACGTCAGTCTAGTGATACAACCTGTTGTGCTGCCATTCATGAACAGCATTCAAGGGGGTGTTTTCCAACAGGATAACGCTCGCCCTCATACCGCTGTTGTAACCCAACATGCTCTACAGAGTGTCGACATGTTGCCTTGGCCTGCTAGATCACCAGATCTTTCTCCAATCGAGCACGTATGGGACATCATTGGACGACAACTCCAGCGTCATCCACAACCAGCATTAACCGTCCCTGCATTGACCGCCCAAGTGCAACAGGCATGGAACTCCATGCCACAAACTGATATCCGACACTTGTACGACACAATGCATGCACGTTTGCATGCTTGCATTCAAAATTCTGGCGGTTACATCGGTTACTAATGTACCACCATTTCACATTTGAAATGGCTCTTCTCGCCAATGGCTCTACCTGTGATCTTGAAACTTTAATCAATTAAATATGTTACCTAGACAAATGTATTGCTGAAATTTCATTACTGTACAATAATTTTTTCTTGGTGTTGGGATTTTTTTTTCCATCAGTATATAATACAGAAAGAAAAATTGAGATTTAGAGAAACTTTTTAAGGGCATGTGCGTCTTTATCTATCTGTAATACATCCATAACACCACTTTTCATTAAGTTTTCTTTTCTAAGATTGTTGAAAATTTTCCTTTTCCCCAAAGCATACTTTTGAAAAAAAATTAATAATTATCAGTTTAAAAATTATTACTCATGCTAAAATTATGTAAAATTCGATGAATGGTAGGATAACGAACCTGCCATTTAAATTTTATATTCATATGTTTATTTGTTTAAAAATGATGCGCAAATGAAGAAAACGAGAAAACAGGTTGTTGCTTAAATTTTGAACACCAGTGTACCTTTCTAAATATTTTTAGCTTAAAGCTCACTGTCAGTCAAGGTCATTTAACCCTTACGATAACTTATGGAGAAATTTGCTCCATTATTGTTCATTACATACATAATCATACTATTAAAATCCCGTTGTATATATATCCAGCTATCTCCTCATGAATCCCAGAACACAGAAAGACACGAAAAGTATCAGAAGGTGCGAAACCAAATAAACAAAACATTCGGAGTTGCCTGTTTAAATTAGATTATTCCAATCATTTAAAAATATATCAACTTAAAACCTAAAACGAGTACAAGGTAAGCGGCACGACTTAGAGCTGCTAAAAAAATATCCACAGTAGTGCCAAATGCTTGAAGAGGTCGAACAGCAAAATACAACTAGCGGCAGCGAGATAGGTTATAGACAAACCTTAAAGTCCAAAACTACATGTATTTTACTGAAATTCAATACAAGATAGCACTGAATTCTTAAAAGTTTTTCGATTTCAGGATTGAAGTATTTACACGTTCTGGGAGGTCCAGAAGACAACTTCATTATTTTTTAAAAATGTCTGTCTGTCTGGAAATGTGTGACAAAACTTTTCTGATAATTTTAGCTCAAGAATTAATGTATTTCCATAAAAATTTACATGTAGTGCACCTTGACTTAAGTTAGTGACAAACAATTTTAGGTGAGTATAACCCAACTGGTGGAGTTGCCATCCCGTTTTCTCAAATTTTACAGAAGCAGCACAGGACAAAATTTCGCATAAATGCTCACAATGAAAATTATACAACATAAATTTATATGTTTCAAGTCTTATCAGTAAAAACTTCATAAAAGTAAACATTGAGATGAACGGATAGATTTCTTCTACAAAAGCACAGCCTATTTGGCAGGGACTGCGCATGCTTCATTAAGAGATGAAGAATGTAGTTTTGAATACCAGCCCTCAGGGAAAATTCTAGAATGATAATTTGAACAATTAGATACAATTATTTTAATATTGTCAAAATCAGGTAGATGGTCGGCTTTTATGGCATGCTGTATTTTAGTTGTATATTTTAATGGTATATAAAGTTTGTCTCGATTTTTAGTGTAATTAAAACGTAATAGAATTTTACGAGACGTGGTGATTTTTAAAAATTTTGAAGAGAATTGTTGATAATAGTAATAGTCCATTATGAAAAAAATCATTGTTGATGTAGGAGCATTCCTCTCCCCCCCCCCCCCCCCCCCAATCCCTGAACAGGTGTAAATTTTCAAAAGAACTCGACAATACCTTTAAAACAAGTGGTTGAATTATAGATTTGGGACATATTAAAATAAAGTTATCGATTTTTTTCCCCCAATTTTTTTTTTTTTTGAAACTTTTTTATAATTATACGAAAAGTTATAGTTAGTTACACTTTGACATTGTTAGTGTACATATCGCTCAACAAGTAGCGCTGCCGGTCTGTTATATATATATGTGTGCCATATTAAAACGGACAGGTACACATTAAAATAAATAAATGCAGTCATTGGCTTGGCTTAAAATGGTTCTTTAACCAGTTCAGGGGGGTTATACTGCATATTCAGAAGACGAGCCTTTCAGAAAACAAAACAAAACTATCTTAAGTCACTCTTGCCGCTGCTAGTTACATCCAACAACCTTCTCTCTCCAAACTGAACTTCTCTCTGTCCCTAGAATTAGCTGAGGTCACGTGATCGCGAGAGCTTTGATTGGCTTAGGGGAGTCATACGATACACTGGACGGAAGAGACCGAATATTCTGGATTAAATTTACCTTTGCATTGCACAATATAATAAATAACGATTTTGTTTCATCAGAAAATAAAATAAGTTTAAGAATTGAAAACAAGTTAATGAATTAGTAATTAATGAAATATTTAGAAAATAAATTAATAAAAAATTAATTAGGGCGCTATCAATGGGAGGTAGAATCATTTAAGTTTGAGAAATGAAGCTTTAATTTGTAGGAAGGCTTCGAAGAGAATCAAAATTATGATGGCATGATTCCGGACGATCCTTAGGAATGAATCCTAGACCGTTTCCAATTGCCCACTGAGTAGCTACAGTGCGATGTTAAACGTTAAAACCACTCAGCTCAACTCAACACATCCTCCACATCCACACAACCTTTTGTAATACTATAACTTTATTTGAACTTATCAAAGTTATATTATAACTTTATTTAACTTATTTCTCAATGCTAAATAAAAATTTACAATCTTTTTTTTTTTTTTTTTTTTTTCGAGAAAATGATATAGCTGCCAATATTTTAATTTTTTCCGGAGTACTTTTAGCCACTCCTTTATTTCGCACCACTTTATTTATAGAAAAAATTTCTTCAATACATAACTTCAATAAAATAAGAAAGTATTGCTTTTCAAAATAAGTGGTACGAAATCAGAATAAATTAAAATATTGGCAGCTATGAAATGATGACTGCTAAGTGCTTTTGTTCGGAATTATATTCTGTACAAAATTATATTCTGTAATTCAATTAAGTTATTTATTTTAAAAGTTAGTATAGTTTTATGTTATTTATTTTTTTTTTTTTTTATTTATTATTTATTTTTAAATATTTCGTGCGTCAACAATCACGAATGATATTTATTTATTTATTAACATTTCAGCGTTCAAAGGGCAGTTCAAGATATCGTTCATGGCAATTTCAATTTGGAAACTGAGGGAGAATTATACAGATTACACAAAAACGTGAGGTAAGTCATTCAAGATACATCGAATTAATGCTTATATATAATATTTACTTGTAAAACTTTTTAAAATATACTTTAACATATTTTTTTTTTCATATAAATAATTAGCAACATTCAACCGAACATTGATTTATTTATCTTTAAAAACTTTCAATATTTTTTGCTTTGTTTTGTTTCTTGTGAAGGAAAAAATACAGAAAGTTCGATACTAAACTGTACTTGGGTTTCGTTGGAACATACCTGTAAAAAAACCCTTGAAGAGTCCTTCAAACATTCAAACAAATTACAAAAAAAAAAAAAAAAAAAAAAAAAAAAAATTTAGAATAATTCTGAATTTTTAGTTTCATTAATTTGTTATCAGTATTATTTTGAATACACGCAATAATTCATGAAATTTAATTTCATTTGTTGATGTAATTTACCTTTCACTCTTTAAGAACAGTTTGGAGGATATCTTTAACATATTTATACAAAATTAAACAGTGATTATTATTTCAGATGATCTGTCTGTCTGTATTTTCATTTCTACAAATATTTTAGAATTTCATAAAACTGATAGATACTGCTCAATTTTTTTTAGATTTATTGTAGAATCCTTCTTAATAAAACTCTTACATGTAACAACGCTGGTTTGTATACAAGGATTCACAAAATAATTCGAATGTATCATGGTCTAAGACACGTATTTCTTAAAAGTTCATTTCAACATCTTTAAACTGCGCTAATCATACTAAACCAACCTGCATTTTTCAGAGAGAGTAAAGGATACTTCCTCTACAAAATAGAATGTGATTAACATCAACGATTCATTTAGGGCCACACAAATATATTCGGATTCATTATTAGACATTATTGGAGTTGTATTCTCGGTTGTGTTATACGTTTTCTACACTTTCCAACAATGTAGAAAAATATTTATGACGTATTGCTTATAATGTGACGGGTATATATTATTTAAAACTGTTTTTAGGTATTCTAAAAACATTTATAGAAATGAAAACATGAACGAGCAAGTTAACAGACTTAAGTCCTCAATGCTTTTACATTTTGTTGGGAAAAAATATTCCTCAAACAATTCTTAGAGAATAGAAGATCAGTTATATCTACAAGTCAAATTACTTTTCTTAGACTAATAAAAGCATTAAAAACAAAACAAAACAAAATAAATAAAAATAATTAAATATCCTTTTAACGCTTCTTACGACCATGGGAGATTCTGCGCAAGTGTTAACTCAACCAGTCCAGTGCACAGTCACAGTGCTAAAATCGGAGCGATAACCTTTGTGGTTGGTAGAAAATAGCAATAAGGGAACGCTGAAAAACTGGACGTTTCCCGAATCTCAACCTATCAGTTAATTTGGCACCTCTTCAATCCTCTAGAACCATCCTCAAAGTTAGGCGCGAGAAACATGGTTACGATATAAATAAAAATTAAAAATTCACAATACTTTAATAACTTTCACAAGTCTATATTTATTATATTAATTATTTTTCGATCATTCAAAAATGTTTGATAATAATTCGCTTATTGATAACTTTTTTTTTTTTTTTTTTTTAGCAAATACAATGCAACAGTTTGAGCGTTTCTGCTTTCACGCTTCTCTTATGCCTATTATTTTCCTCATAATGATTAACAGCAAAACAACAGTGCAAACTGTTTATCAATAACACATAAAGCAAGTCTCATTCAAAGAGGCTCAAAGCAAAGCAAGCATGACTGACACAGATCTGAGATTAGCCGCCTTGGCTAAAAAAATGCTCCTTTTATACTATTCTATCGAGCACAGACTGTTCTGGAAAATTCTCGTATCTCATCAGCCAATGAGATTAGAGCTTCCATGTCTGGTATATCCCTAATAAAGATTTTTTTCGCCAAGGTCGCCAAAAAAATCGCCAAGGAGGGAAACAGTCGCCAAATTTGGCGCCAAATCAATTTCTTCCCTTATTGGAGCTTTTTAATGCGTTTTTAAAGGAAAATTAGGCTATTTTAACGCTAAAACGACTAGAAATGCACAAAATTAGCATTTTATCGACTTACTAAGCCTCTTTGAAAGAACTGATACAAAAATAAATGCAATTATTTACAATTCCGTAACACTTTATATGATATAGAAATAGGTATACAAAGAGAGATACAGCAGGGGATTGAGGGGGGTGGCAGCCCCCCTCAGGAATGTATCTGATTATGGTAATAAGTCGATCAAATCAATATGTATACTATTATATAATAAGGAATAAATAAAAATGACCTATTGAATAATGTCTGATGCAAATAGGACGTTGAGGCTCCTGATCTGCAGATCCACTAGTGATAAAAATTTATCAACTATTTTGAGATCTTAAAACCAACTACAAGAACTTTATCCCTAATATATTTCTTGGATGTTCTTATTTATCTTTTCTATAAAAAGACAAAAAAAAAAAAAAAAAAAAGTATTAATTGCTTTAAATTACTTTCGAGTTATCTTATCGATATCATAATTTACTAACTGTTGTTTTATGAAATCCAAACTCCGTGATATTTACTGACAGATACCCATCCAAATATTTATTCTCAGTTGTTTGTTAGCACTCAAAAGTGATAAGAAATATGTAGATACAGAAATAGATAAGAAAAAAATTTTTTTTTTCTTTTCATTCTTTTTTTTTTTTTAGATAAAATGTGTATCTTCAGAAAAATACTTCCCCATAATGTTGTTGAATAGTCGTGAATAAAATAAATTTAAGCGAACAAAAATACACAGTAATTGTTTCTAGTAGATGTAATTATTTTAGAACCCTCCAAAAAGCGATAAATATAAAAACTAGTACAGCATGAAATATTAAAAAACAAATTACAGAGGAAAAAAAGTAATCCTACCCTCCCGAAACAGTCGCTTCGTGTTTTTGCAGTTTATAATGTTTGTCAACAAAGTTTTTTATTTAACTTATTGTATGTTCCTCCTTTCCGTTCCTTTGCCAAACCAGGTCGCACTCGTTGACTTAGTCATTCGGAGCTTTCCGTGATTTTCTCCGAAACTTCCATAAATACGGGTTAAGGATTCTTAGAAAGTAACACCCCAAGTTATGCCACGCATGTAATTACTGTAGACAATTGACCTTAACCCTAACCCAAACACAACACCCCCCCCCCCTCCCATATGAAAACTATACAGGTTGTTGTTACTGTTAAAATTTAAGGCCGATTTTCTGATTTTTAGAAGATGCCGTTTGTGTGTGTGTGTGAGGGGGGGGGGGTCTTTCTATTGGATTCTAGTACGTTTTTTACGCTAGTTTAGGTTAAGGGTTGGGGGTAATGCGGTCTAGGACTTACTGGAAAGAGCCCTTCCATAAGAAAAATTCACCCAGGCCCTGGACCTTAATATCACTTAATCTACACACCAGCACAAATTACGAGGTATGAAATTCAACTACTTGTGTAAAATTCTAAAAGAACTTCAAAAATTTACGTAAAATTTTCTGTGGTAAATATTTTATTGTGAAACTCAAATACATATATAAATTTTATTTAGTTTAAAGTTGCGTAACATTACTGAAATTCACTTTCGAAATGTAACTGACTTTAATGAATCGAAATTTTTTGTGTATCACTAGAAATTAATAATAAATGCTGCACATAATTTTCAAAAGGTAACATGCTGCGATACATCTAAATACAGAAAGTAATTTTCACTCTGTCTGAAGTAGCGTTCAACGAAGGCCAAGCGGTTCTGCGCTCAAAGCTGGTAGATGTGAAGTGCCAGGTTCGATCCCAGGTCACGCTCATCGAACTAGCCGTTCAGAGTTTTCCGTAGTTTTCTAGCGTAAATAAGGGCTAGTACCCCTTAGAAAGATCCCCCTACGGAGGGCATTCCACCAACAGGCCTAGGACCCTAGCGTAGTCAATCGGCCTTAAACCTTACAACCAACCAACCAACTGTCCAAAAAGTTAGGCGATTTGATTTCACACACTGCACTGAGAAAAATAATATACCGCCTTTCTCTAGAATGAATAAATGGCCATTTTCTGAATCCCTTAACTAGAAATATAGATTTCCGAGCTATGCGCATAAGGCACGCCAATAAACTGAATAGACGAAATGATCGAGAATTTCTAGTGTACACATTTCTAGATGGTGAAACAATATTCTGAATACTCTAAATATTCTGAATCATTTACATTGCGAGAAATTCTCGCTTGAATTTCTAGAATTTGGTAATAAACCAAAATTACAGTAGCAGAAACCCGCCTCTTGTAGTCTCATTTATTTGCAGAGATTTTTAAATAAGTTTGCCCTCGAGAATATGAGGCAAACTCTCTAGAATACTAGTAGGGGCTTCTAGAACTCGCTTTCCAAGGGGACTAGAATTTATAAGGATGACATGGAACTATTTTTTCTAGAGCCACAATTTAGATTCTAGATGTCAGTTACAGAATTTTTTCTCGTTGTAACGTCCATCGTCAGTATTATAGCTGATTTATTTTTATTCCCTATAAACAGAAATAAATAAATAAATAAATAGATAAATAACGTTGTGTGTGCTTTTTTTTTTTTTTTTTTTTTTTTTCAATAAGGAACGTATTGTAGTGGCTTTGAGTTAGACATATAATTATATGAATTGCTTTATCTTTTGAAAGGTTGAGCGCAGATAGATACAAAAACAAAATAATTAAAATAAGAGGAATAAATACACAAATAGAAAAGCACATAGACGACACGTAATCGTTAACCCTATTTTTGTTAAAGGTGTTATGCGTATTAATTAATTAATTAATTAATTATTTTTATGATTAGGAAAATTTTAAATATACATTGTAATTAATCAAATGTAAAATCTGTAATTAATCAATATAATTATAGATTATAATTAGTAATTAAAGAACATTGTAATATAGATAAAAAATATTTAAGGTTAAAATTTTCTCAGAAAATATGTTACAGTGCCCATGAAAATTACACATGTATCTCAATAAGTTTTAAATAATACAATATCACTAAAAAGGCATTTAAAAATTGCTGACATTAAAACTTAATGAATCGACTTTTTGGGGGGATGGGGTGGGGAGGTCATAGAGGAGGCCCTGTGTACGAAGGATACATTTTTATGCATAATATTTAATTAGGAACATTCTGTGATGCATATATACACTCTATAACAAAAAAAAAAAAAAAAAAAAAAAAAAACGACGCACCAAGAAGAAGTGGGGACAAAAATTTACCAATTTTTGGAATGGGTGGTCCGAATGGGACAAAAATTGGTAGATGTGATGTACATGTGAAGAAAAACAATTGATTACAGTTTCAGAAAATTTGAATGATTTAATCAAGAGAAAGGGCCTCACAAAGTAAACAAGTCAACAACGCGTCGGTCGACTTCTGGCCCTTATGTACGCAGTTATTCGGCTTGGTATTAATTGATAAAGTTGGAAGATGTGCTCCTGTGAAGTATCGTGCCAAATTATGTCCATTTGTTGCGTTAGATTGGTAAAATCCCGAGCTGGTTGTAGGACCCTTTTTATGATGCTCCAAACGTCCTCAGTGGAAGAGAGATCTGGGGATTGAGCTGAACCCCATTTCACTGAGCCGTCTATTAAGGGTATTTGAAGTCACTGAAGTACCATAGTTGCACGTAGAATCGACGATAATGGTGAAATGGTGCTTGATTCCATCAAAACCTGTATGTATGTCAATTTGTGTCCAGTTTGCATTACACTTTTTTTGTTATAGAGTATATATATATATATATATATATAGACACACAGAAAAAATTATTAACGGTAGTATAACGTTATACAATTTAATTACAGACAATTAATGACCAAAGAACATGATGCATCCAAATTATTTTTATATCCATGTAAAAAAACGATAAATGCTCCGTCCAATAGGAAAAATGTTGTTATTCCAGGGACATAATCGTATCAATCGCCATGCAGATATACAATGCTATAAGTTGCTATAAGTCAGCATCATGGTTAAGAAATATATAATCAGACAGAGCATACACAGAAGGAAAGACAGACAAATGCATCGCTGCCAACTCTTTCGCTTTTCGCAGGAAACTACATACCGTTATAATAATAAACTTCAAGATATTAATTTGCAGGTAATTAACATCGGAATTCTCTAAAATTGTGGTATTAAGCCTTATTTAGAGAATTAAATGTTAGGAGCTGTTCAAGTAAAACGATTGACAAACCGATGATTGGATAATCTTACACTTATAACCTTTTAAATGGATAATCTTAAAACATAATGATGCTTTTTTAAATGTACCAGGATTAAATATCTGAAAACATTCAATTAAACCCATAGAGAATCCATTAAAAAGTACTATAACAATTCCTTATTGAATTGAATTAATTTTTATCAAATGGATATTGCTTATTTTTAGGGAATGCAGAATTGCCATATACACGGCAATCCTAGAAAATGAAATCGTGTTGCTTTGGGCTGCATGTTTCCAAAATCAGAGCATGATAATACTGGGGGCTTACTGTCATTACTAATTTTTAACATTTATTTTTGACTTGATAGCAATTCATCGTCAAAACATGAAGATATATATATATATATATATATATATTTTTTTTTTTTTTTTTTTTAACAGTGATGTTACTTAACTCCGTGTTAATTCGGCTCTTAAATATTACTATTTAAATATTATATATACTTAATATACTTAAATATTATAAAAATAATATACTTAAATATTATAAAAAACATTTCTTAATTAAAAAAATATAGACTTTCTGTCCTATATTAATCAAAGCTTTTTATCAGAAAATAATGACAGTAATGTTCCCCTGGCTTAATAATACTCTTTTCTAAAATACTTGCTAATCATATGACAAAGAATTTCATTAACAACAATAAAAAATGTAATACTTTTTCATTATTCCATCTTTTTTTCTGTTGTGTCCGTCAAATATTCAAATAAGCATAAATCACATATTTTCTTTGTTTAAGTATTTTTAAACAATTTTAGTAATATTCAGCTACCACGACATAGCACAATCAATCATTATCTATGATTCGTGCATAGGCTCACTGAATTCTCCTTTAATTATTTTCGCATTACAAACCATTGCAAATTCAGATGTCTAACTAAAGATGGTACATTAAACCTAGGTACCGATATTATCATTACTGTAATTTTCGGCGTATAATCCGCAAGTCAGATGACTCTGTTTTGCACCAGAAATTTTAATTGATAAATAAATTTACTTTTGAATGAGCTGTATCATCGAAAAAATATAAATTTTTCTGTTAAATAAAATTTCTGGTGGAGGAATGATGTAGTTTACAAGCGGATTATACGCCGAAAATTACGGTATTATTTTTGTAGGCTAACTAACTAAACGTGTCTCGAATTGAAGTTTCAGATGTTTGGGAAACAATCGAGATAAAGACGAAAGAAAACACAACAGGTTACTGCTGAAAAAAGATATAAGTTGTCTAATAACATTGTTTGGGGGTCGCGGTAGCCCAGTCGGTAGAGCGCCGGCCTCGTAATTGGAAGATTGCGGGTTCGGTACTAGCCGGCCAAAGACCGCCGTGTACACTAATGGTGGCTGGTGCACATAAAATCTGTCGTGGCCGCAATGTCCTCCATGTTCCCATCAAAATTATACCTCTGGGGGTCACCGAAGCGGGAGAGCCATCCCTTTCGTGGAGGATCAAAATTGTGATGGCATGTCTCCGGACCACCTCTAGGGGTGTGTCCCAGACCGTCGCCAATTTCCCATCTGCGCAGCACTAGTGCGACGTAAAACCCATCCATCCATCCATCCCATTGTGTGGTTGATCATCATTTAATGAGAATTTTCTGAGGTGGGAATTGAGATAGATTCTTCTCTTCTCATCGTATATTACCGCTTCAGTGCAATTTAATAAAAGCACATGCATCATAAACTGTCGCGAAATTTGGGCATGCAGGGAAAAGAAAAAAATAAACGATTTGGGGTTTTCCTTTCTTTTTCTTTTTCTTTTTCTTTTCCTTTCCTTTTTTTTTTTTTTTTTTAATTAATGACTATTTGCAATTTGCAAAGATGTTTAAATTATTCCTTCGAATCTCAAATAAAAATTTTATAATGTCCTGAAATTTTTTTTATTTAATATTTATACTTTTTTATATTTATTAATTTAGAACGTTGTATATTGCAGGAATATACTAGAATCAAAGACTGGAACATTTCTGCGTGATTGTTATAAAGTACGTAACAATTTTGATCAAATAATTTAAAAAATTTTATTTATTAAACATTTTAAATACATATTTAATCTATATTAAGAAAAAAAAAATACATTGAAAATATTTTTTAATGTGTATTATTTATGTATACTTTTCTCATTTTGAAGCAACTCATTTAAATGTTTCTAATTATAATATGATTTTTCTAAATACTAATTTATTCAATATTCACTACATTATACGGTTGTAAATGATCAACAAAATATAAATATTCATTAAAATAGAAAATTTTCAATATTGAAATTTGTCTACATGACCATATTGTTGAAATCATTTACGTCAGTAATGCATAAAGGTAAAAAGTAATCGTACACCCTACAATTATAAAAATAAAAAGAGGAATAGACAGACAGACAGAGAGAGGGATGCGAAAAAATGCTATAGTCAATAAGAAGACAAGAAAAAGTATGAAGTAAGAGTACAAAAGTAAAAAATAATCAGAGAGTAGTTCATTCAACGGGTCTAAAGCCAAAGAAAACAACATTTAATAGCTACAAATATCTGAAAAAGTACTTAAAAAAATGAAATGAAAAATAACGTAAAAAACTAAATTATTTGCAGCACACACACATACACACACAAACAACAACAAGAAAAAATGAAATAAATAAATAAATTTAAAAAAAATGAAAGTGTAAAAATAAATCTACAATGATATTATTAATCACATTGTTATAGCACTTGAACATTGCCATTACACTAAACTGTTAAAAATAAAATGCTATGTTTCTCCAGAAAAATAGCTCCAATTAGCTGCGATCAATATCCTCGTGAAAAATTTCTCCATTTCAGTGGTACTTACTACTGAAATGGCACAAATTAAAATGGTGAAACATTGCACTAAAGAATTCATTGCAGCTAGTTGGAACCCATTTTCTGGTGAAATATAGCATTTTATTTTTAACAGTGTAGTTCATTAGCACTTGAATGCTTCCAAACTGCTAAAAAAACATTGTTCTCTGCAACTTGAAAATGAGAAGAATGAAACGTCATTTCCAGGATGAAACACTCTTCAAAATTATCAGATTATTATTTCCCCACACATACACAAACGAAACGAACGTTAGCACACACACACACACACACACACACACACGAAAGTACATATGCATGCGCACATGTGCGCACTCATGTATGCACTTACACACGCACAGGGAAACACGCACGTATACCCAAGTTAAAATTCTTGCTGGTATTTGTTTGCTAGTCTAGCATTAAATGCTGTATCCCAGCAAGTAAAATAGCATAAAATACCAAAAATATTTGCTGGTTCCACCAAAATTACCAGCAAGTCATGGTGTGTATTGGCACAGTTTATTGCTTGTCCAGCATACATAATCCAGCTTCTGTTGCTTGAATAGTATGTTGCTGGTCCAGCAGTAATTATGACTACTATTTGCTTGAAATTTCTGCTATACTAGCAGTAATTCACAACCATCAGATGCTTTTTTGTTGCTATTTTCTCACTTCTCACTGGCATCTAGCATGCCATGCTATTTCTACTTAAGCTGCCGACATAACATATTACGCTGGCAAGCATAGAAAAGCACATAATAGCTTGTTAAGGTACATACCTCTCCAGGCTTTGGAAAAGCTTAAACAACAAATAAGCATAAAATGCTTGTATATAGCTTGTCGTGCTATTGCTGTGTAAGCTAGCTAATATAGCATTTTATGCTGGCTAGCATTATAAAGCATATAACAGCATGAAAATCTAGCAGACAAAGCAAAACATAGCAATAACTAGCCTATTTTCTTTGCTGGTACTAGCATGGATTTTAACTTGGGTAGACATGCAACAATGTATGTACACACATAACCTTGAAAGTAAGCACACAATACACAAACATATGCACGCATACATACAAAGTCACACACGCACATATGCTCAAACACACAACATACACATGCAAGTAAAAGCGAACAAGTTAATGCACGTACGTCAGTGTACGGATGCACACAATTAAATTCCCGCACAGATAAAGGCACACATATACATACATACGTACACACAGAGAAACTCGCATATATGAAATCACAAAAATAATAGAACGCAAGAACGCACCCGAAAGTCTGTTCACACAAATGAAGCACGTAAATACGCACAAGTGCATGCATTTGCATGCGCACACAAGCTAAAAACATTTATGTGCGCATGCAAACTCAATCGAACAAATATGTGCAAATATGCATGCACGAACATTTCCGCTGATAGGCATACACACATACTCATCCATGCTTGCAAAAACAAGCACTCCTAGGCATGTACACATATAAGCATGCGTATAAAATACACAAAACATGCATATATGAATACACAAACGAATATTCTCACTCATGTGCATACATGTGCCTCATGCATACGCACAAGCACACACACATACACATTGGTACATACACACATTAGTTCCAGACTAGCACCTTCATGTATATGCTCATACACACATCAAAGTGCATTTTTGACAGCATAATTGAAACACATGTCCACAGGCTTATACACGCATCATCATGCATATTCACTCGCACGCACGCATACATGTACGAAAAGGTAAATGCACGAACAGGCACGCAAATAAATAAATGAACGTACACATATTCACGCACGTATAAACACACGTATCCTTACCATCTATGTGATAAATCAGGAATCATTCTTATATGATGCGGAAACTCTCTTCCATTGATCAATGATATTCTTACGAAGTTTTCAGGCTTATTGTAAGAGTAAAGGACGACGACGCTTGATTAACAGAGGCACATGGCAGGTTTGTTAGCTACATAATCTCATACCTATCTTCAACCGTATTCTTCACAACACTTCTCTTCTACATATGCCTCAATTATAACTGTCAGCTGAGTTGCTGGCTACCGCGAAACTTGCTTCCACAAGCAATTCAATTCCCGATTTTCTTTTTCGTCGACGCATGTAAATCCATTTACATGGCATCTAATGTTGATATCTGCTTCGCATGATTACTACAAAAAACAAGTTGTTCTGGTTTGGAGATACTCGTTCTGAGTCGTTGAGCCATCAGAATCTGTCCTTTATTAAAGTCACATAGATTATCAACCTTCCAAATCAGACATCTCCACAATCTATAGAATGAGACTTACTATCAGCATCATACTATTCTCATCTGATCAAGTGACCTGTATGCCACCCAGGCGAGCTCATCGAAAAGGGGAAAATGATGGTATTGGCTTTCCGTGTACATATTGCAGATAAATTTAATAATAAAGGATCGTAGAATAAAACATCCCAAAGTAATACAGTAAAGAAAATAGGGAATACAATTTAAAAACTGTGCAATTTCTGGCTCTTAAAAAAAGTAAAAATCACAAAGTATAATAATAATAATAATCCAAAGTTGTCAAAATACAATGAAGTTATTTATATGTCTAGAACTGTGTAGCAAATAAAAAGTAGAATCATGTCTCATAACTTGACAAAAAGTGCACAGATTTTCGTTATTGTACACTGAGAAACTAGTAAGTTGTGGCCACCACAAGGCTTTCTTCTATATTTTCCTATACAAATTCACTCAATAACAATAAAAAAGAAAAAAAAAAAAACTTTTTTTTTTCCAAGTATTTTTTTTTTTTTTTTTTTGTTAAAAGTAAAAAAAAAAAATCGATAACTTTGTTTTAAATTATCACATATTTATAGTTCAACCATTCATTTTAAAGGTATTGACGAGACCTTTCGAAAGATACCCATCTTGAAAATTTACCCCCCTCCCAGGGGGTACTTCCCCCACATGCACAAAATTTTTTTACTAATTAACTATTACTATTATCAATAATTCATATTAATTTTACAATCACAGGTTAAGAATAACTCTCATTATGTACATTTATACGGAATTTTGTCCTATATTGCCATGTTAAAAATTTAGAAAAAATACGATCACAGCGCCACCTGTTGAGCGATTGATCCCCAAATCTAATCAGCACCAGTTTATGTCAGGGGCCAACTAAATACCAAGTTTGGTTAAATTTCGATTAAAAAAAAAAAAATACGTTTTTTTTTTCTAAGTTTTTTTTCGTTAAAAGTAAAAAAAAAATCGATAACTTTGTTTCTAATTATCACAGATTTATAGTTCAACCATTCATTTTAAAGGCATTGACGAGACCTTTCGAAATATACCCATCTTGAAAATTTACTCCCCTCGAGGGGGAACTCCCCCCCCAGGGGGGAGGTGGCGAGGCTCTTACACATACAAAAAAATTTTCCGAGTTGACTATCTCTATTATAAATAATTCTTGTAAATTTCATAATGATTACTAAAAAATAATTCTCTTTATGCACATTTATACAAAATTTTGTCCTACATCACAATGTTAAAAATTTAGAAAAAGCGGGATGGCAACGCAACCTGTAAGATAAATTTTACCAAAAGTTGATAGACACTAATTTATGTCAAGGTGCAACTACATACCAACTTTTATGAAATTCTGTGCAGTAGTTCCTGAGATACAGTTGCCACAAAATTTTGTCACACACACACACACACACACACAGACAGACAGACAGACAGACATTGTCTAAAAATGGTCAAATCGTGTTCTACAGCTCTCAAAGCGTGTAAATCCATCAAAAACCCGAGGTCGAAAATTTTTACGAATCCAATACTTTCTTCTATTGAATATAGAAGAAAGTAAAAATATATACCGCCTTCATCTAGAATGAATAAATGGTCATTTTCTAGATCCTTAAACTAGAAATATAGATTTCCGAGCTATGCGCATAAGGCACGCCAATAAACTGAATAGACGAAATGGTCGAGAATTTCTAATCTACACATTTCTAGATGGTGAAACAATAGTCTGAATATTCTGAATATTCTGAATCTTTTGTATTACGAGAAATTCTCGCTTGATTTTCTAGAATTGGGTCATAAACTAAGATTACAGCTGCTGAAACCCGCCTCTTGTATTCACATTTATTTGGAGATATTTTCAAATAGGTTTGTCCTCGATAGTAGGCAAACGCTCAAGAATTCTAACAGAGGTCTCTAGAATTCGCTTTCGAAGGGGACTAGAAATTTTTTTATAAGAACTTTATAAGGATGACATGGAACTATTTTTTCTAGAGCCACAATTTAGATTCTAGATGTCAGTTATAGAATTGTTTCTCAGCGTATTGGCGTGCCTTATACTCATAGCTCGGAAATCTATATTTCTAGTTTAGGGATTTAGAAAAGGACACCTATTCGTTCTAGAGGAAAGCGGTATATATTTTTTTTTCTCAGTGTAAGCGAAGTTGCTGAGAAAAAGGGGTTATAAATGATTTATTTAAATGTCATTCCGTATAAGAATGAACTTCAGTGGCATACACGTGAGTGGTTGATATTGGATCATAAGCTCTGTCTTATTGTTTCATCATCTACAGTCGGCAGCAAAAGTATCCGAGCACTAGCGAAAATTCCTATATAAAAAATGTACACTTAATACTCTTTTGTTACACGAGAACTTTTGCTAGTGCTCGGATACTTTTGCTGCCGACTGTACATAATATTTCTCTAACGGGGACCAGTTACGATTAAATTTTGTCGAAAGGATACGATAGTGACAGATTGCGTACTTTTTATTTAACTGTCACCAATAATTTTAAAAAGTGATGTGATTGACGTTTCTTCGAGTTTATTCGCGTTTTATGTATATCAAATGCCACTTCTAAAAATTTTTGGTTGCTATCGATTAAAAAAATCTGACAACACTTAAGGATGGGCGGCAAATCGACCAACTAGCGACTACTAACGGGTTAAATATAGGTTGTTGCAGAATTTCCTAGCCCTTTTAGGAACTACAATTTATTTTCAATGTCTTTGATAAAGCAAAAATAATAAGTTAATATATATATATAGATATATATAGATATATATATATGTGTGTGTGTGTAAAAACAAATAAATATTCTCCTTCCTAAGAAATATTAAATATGTCAGTTCAGATGAAATACAGTCGGCTGCAAAATTATTCGAGCACTAGCAATAATCCTTGCCAAAAAAAAGTACACTTAATACAGCTTTGTTAAATAAATCCTTGTCGAGTCATGTTCTTAATCAGTCTAAGAACATGATTCGACAAGGATTTACTTAGCAAAACAGTCTTAAGTGTACTTTTTAAATATAGGAATTATTGGCTAGTGCTCGAATAATTTTGCAGCCGACTGTATATGTTGTTGCAGAATTTCCTAGCCCTTTTAACAGACTTTAACAAGAAATGTTTCAAAATATCAACTTTCTGTCGATTCGCACCAATGGACTTTAACAAGAAATCTTTCAAAATATCAATTTTCTGCTTATTCATATCAAAGTCATAACATCATTAGCTTTCTCTAAATTTGCGATTTTGTTATTTAAACTTTGTGACAAGAGTACTTAAATTTATTTATTGCAGCATTTAAACCAATAATTTGCCCCTTATTATCTTTTGAATTTAGCCATTAACCGTGCATGTTCGGATGTCTTTTCTGAAATAATTTTTTCATATTGAGCTATTTTTTCATCTTTTATTATCATTTCTCATTACATTTTCAGAAAGCAATTCCTTATATAGCCAGTTACATTTTATTAAGTTCATTTAACTTGTCATCAAATACTTTCTGTAAACCCGCATATCCGTCGCTTTTGCTTATTCACAACAAAGTCATCATAATAATTTAATATGTAAATGACGGAAGGATCAAACAAAAAAAATTCAGCATGGATTTTTCCCTATCCCTTTAAAAACTTTCTTAAAAAAAAATAAAATAAAATAAAATAAAATAAGTTTGGAATTATCATAGAAAGTGTTTTTATTAAAAAACTTAAAAATAAATAAATAAATAAATAAATAAACTAAAAAAATATCCCTTGCATTATTGTAAATTATGACGAGAATGTTTCTATTTCATTAAACGATGTTTAAATACATCCTATAGTCGAGGAAAAGAAAAAACAAACAAACAATGTTGTTGTTTTTATAATTGTAAACCCTGTATATCTATCTCTACTCGAATACATAGTTCATATTTTAAATTCATATGTTCAAATGAAATTATAATAATATAGTAAATTTGATATAAACAATTGTCAAAAAGATAATGTCAGCGCAGGTACTTTTTTTGGCTCAACAAGCGGTTGAATTTTACTATAAAAACTGTGTGAGGTTGAGACGTTAGAACGTCACCACAGTTGTTTCAATTGGATCCAGCAAAGTAGGAAGTGGGGACGGTTAAAATCACTCCGTCGCCAGTGGCTCGGTGACGGTTGAGGTCGAGATAGTTTTGTGTCGGCAAGGTGCTGCATTAAAAGACTTAGATTTTGAATATTAGTTAAATTAGAAGTGATTTTTAAAAGTACGGATTGAAATGTAGTGAAAGGAGGGTGTAGGCAGTGCTGCCAGATTTGAGGGAAATTTTTATTCAACAGTCACCGTTAAATTTTACTTGTAACGGTTACCTAATTATATAGACGACTTCTATGAAAGATGTTTCGAAATAATTACAAAACCATTTCAATTAAAATTTAGTGGTAGGAGTTAAATTAAAATTTCCCTCAATCTGGCAGCACTGGGTGTAGGAAGAAGTATAGAAATAGAGATGGTTTTAGTAGATGGTGTGGATGTTGGAGGATCTTATAGTAAATGTGATGATTCTTATTTTGGTGAATATCGAAAGTGGAGTAGAGGAGATTTAGTGGCGTGAAGTTAAGTAGTGTTGAGTGTTGGTGAGTGTCTACTAGTTTTCGGAAAGTTCAAGCTGGGATAGAAGGGAATCCTCTGTCCCATAGTGAAGCCGTATTAGTGAAGTACGAGTGCAATCGTCTCTACACCTTCGACTATCTGCTGTGGTGAGATATTTAAGATTATCTACTTAAATTGTTGATTCATATATTTTGATTAAGTAAAACGCTGACTGAGCTAAGCTTCAGTACCAGGCCGCCCTCCCATTAATCTGCTCAAATAAACTTTAGTTATTGTTATTTAAAGTCTTGTGTTCTCTTAGTAATCTAATTAAGTAAGTTAAGATGGAGTTTGCAGGAATGCAAACTCCACAACTGTTTTAGAAAATTTACATGACAGAATGATATTATTTGAAAAGATGCGATCAAGCGGCAAATATGAACAAGGTGTATAAGAATTCCGTTTATAAAAATACATCAAATGAATTTTTTATGAATGATAAACATGTCAGTTCAGCGAAAATATATGTTGCAAAATTTTCTACCCCTTTTAGGAATTTGTTTTAAAAAACTAAAGAAAAAAAAGAAAAAGAAAAAAAAAAAAAAAAAGAAGTTTCGGATTTTTAGAGAAATTTTTTTATCCAAAATACCGAAAAAAATTCCCTAAAAATACCCTTTTTATTATCATAAATTATGATAATGTTTCTGTGTTATTAAGCAATGTATATGAATACCAATATATCCATTTTATGAACAATGTTTTAAAATTTGATTTTCATAAAGTACAAACAATTGTGTATCGGTAGATTTAATGTCATAATAGGACACTGTAGAATTAAATATTTTTCCCCAACACACAGCTTAAAATTTCATTTGCTTCACAATCAAATACCCTTTATATATACCGTATTTAAAATTTCTCGTCTAAAATCATATATAGGAAAAACTTTTAAAAATTATTATTGAATTATAAAACTTTTAGAAAATCTGTCTATAAGAATCCTCATTGTATCTAAAATTTCTTGTCTAAATTCATATACATAAAAAACTTTTATCCATATTGTAGTTATAAATTTTATACTTTATGTCTAAACGCGAAAAAGCAATTTAATACAATTAACATTAAAATTATTTTTTAACTGAATATAATAGGACTCTAAACTTTTTTTAATAAATAATAGACCATTAAAAGACTAAAATTTTAGATCATCTTAAATTTTTTTGAAGTCCTACGCTTTTCAAATTTTTCAAACTTCAAAATTTCTTATAAGGAATCTTAAAACTTTAAAAATATTTTGAAGTGATTGAAAAAGCTTTAAATTACAAATATTCCCCCACCTCCCCAAACAAGCATTAAAATTTTTCGCCTATTAAGATATTTTTTTAATTTTATGATAAAAATATTTTCTTCAATTTTTTATTTGTCTTATACGCCTTACTCATATACGCCTCCGTATACGCCTTACTCATGAAATTAATTTTAGGATTGGTATCAAAAGTTGGAATGATGATATATTCATATTTCAATGTCAATTACCGTCTATTTCTGAAACAGATTCAAAAGATTATTTTAATATATTTAATCTTTTATATAATATTTTTTTATATGTTTTTAAAAACAAGTTAAAATCTTCTAGAATTTTACTTTAAACTGAATGTACCTACTTGAACGGACCTACTTAAATATATTATCGTATAATGACTGAAACTTTTAAAATAAAAATGAGATTATTGTCCTGTTTTACATATATAAAAGGGAAAATTGAAAAGATTTTTTACATATTATTATACAGTGACTACAGAACTACAGGTATATTGAATTTTTCTCTTTATACATTCATAATTATAATTCTATATATTTTTTCTATATTTCATAAAAAATTCATTATATTATAGTATTTTCAGTTTAAAATTCACGTTTTTCTTTCTTAAATTATAATATTTATACCTTTAAATTTTAATGAAAGTCTTCTTTTTTATGTATTTATTAAAAAGAACTTTTTTACATAAAATGTTTTAAATTTTCTGTTGAATCATATAAACGTTACCAGAAAGCAGTGGGGACTCAAAACAAATCGCTAAAAGTATTTTAAAAAAATGCATTATCACTATGTTCTGTAAGTTTATATAAGTTTCAAATGTCTAGCTGGTCAGGAAGTTATATAATTATTGAATCATATAAACGCTTCCGAAGGCAGCGGAATCCTAAACAATTAGCTAAAAGCATTAAAAGCATTCATTGTTATCGTGTTTTGAAATATTCTAAAATTCAAATGTCTAGGTAGATAGGAAGTTAGTTAAATAATTTTTCTATTGAATCATATAAACACTACCGAAGGCAGCGGTGACCCGAAACATTGGGCTAAAAGTATTAAAAAAATGAAGTTACATACGCATGGTCATTCTGAAAATTTCAAATGTAGCTAGTCGGGAAATGTTAAAAAAAATCGATTGCAAGATTTGTACTGGACAAACAAACAAAAATACGAGTTAATAAAAACATGGTAAATTATATTTGACAAAATAATCAGCAACTTTTTATATTTTCCGTCTGTTTTTAATAAGCAGATTAAGTGAATAGCAATAATAACAAGTTCGAAAGGTTGCGAGAAAGAATTTCTAGTTTTTTTTTTTTTTTTTTTTTTTTTTTTTTTTTAAGATTGTTTAATATGTAAGATAATATCTTGCTAAATCACGAGATAAGCAATTCCAGTATTATTACTCTTCTTTCGTGGTTTTAAGTGTATTTACTTAATATTTTCAGTACGTATCAAAATTTCAAAAAGTTATCATACTCATTTTTTCACATGATTGAAAGAAAAAAAGAGAGAGAGAAAGGTTTTACGTCACATTTGCCTACTTTTACACTGTTTGTTAAATTCAAATTTGTAAATCTCCGTATAAAATAAACCGATGGAAAAATGGATTTTATATATAAATAATTCATGATAATAAAGCTCTAAGTGTTTAAAAATAAGTTAAAAGTTACGCTTTAATTCCAACTTTTCCTAATATAGAAATAATGTTTATTACTATATTCAATAATATTTATCGTATCGCTATATGAAACATTTTCGTCAATTATCTTACGTAGAAAAAATTATTCATATCGATGAGATAACATTTAAAAATAATAGGTCTCCTTTTACATAACAGTTTTTTTTAATTTTATGTTTCAATAAAAATGCTTACCTTAGAAAATAATTATTAAAAAAATATAAAGTCATTCGCGTTTTCATATTTTCTTTAAATAATTATCTTTATTGCCAGATCATTTTTGTGTTAAAATAATATGGGAGAGTTTTTTGAAGGAGTGTGGGATTTCGATATACACTGGCGAACAAAATTAAAGTAACAACCTGCTTTTTTTGTTCTCTTCATTTGCGTTTTTCTTGGCTAAAGACTTTTCTCTAAACTTAAACGTTGAAAGGACAAGTCAATAATTTGATGTTTGAAATGTCCGATTTTAAAAAAGCATTTTCCCAAGGTTCAAAATAGCAACATTTTACTACAAAATAATTCCTTCTTACATAACGTTCCTCTGGCTAAAAGAATAATTCCATACATGTTACAGAATAATAAGTTGAAATTTATTCGTTTTCATTTGGTGCACAAATGTAAACATGATATTTTACACTGAAAATTATTCGATATCAAATAATTAAATGTTTTAAATTTTGAAATATAATAGAAAGTTTAGATAATCTGTCGACTGTAAATGCTTTAAACAATATTTTTTTTACCCGTTTAGATATGAATGACTATGGTCTGTATAGAGGACATACTAAGGAGAGACGAATTTTTTCTATCTTGTGGTCATAGATACCACAAAGAATGTTTAAAGAATTATTTCGATCACATTCCAGTAAAAGAAAACTTCATTTGCGCTATATGTCGGATAAATTGTTATTATGACGATTTAGAAATGGCTTTATTTTACACGCCGACAATTATACAAGATTCTACATTGGATGAATTTGATATATCAACACCCAATATATCAAATTCATCCTATCAAATATCATCCTATCTATTTAATATATCAAATTCTCCTATTCGAGATACGCAAGATGATTTTTTACCTTTTATAGAAAGTATTAGAAGTACAGCGGAAACAAGTGTAACGGAAATTAGTGAGACGGAGACAACTAACAGAATTACTAGTGCAACGGAAACAAATAATGAAAATGGTAATAATTCTAGAGATAACGCGAACTCAGCTCGCTATTTACGTAAACGTAAAAGATGTGAAAGTAATCAAAAAAGAAAAAAATTATTTAACTATTAAAATATATATATATATATATATATATATGTGTGTGTAAGATAAATATTTTGTACAAAGATGTAAATACCGATTTTAAAAAATTATCTGAAATTGATAATGATGCGTACGTTAATGAAACTTATTTAATGTGTATAGGAATTCACAAAAAAAATGTTGGCTTTTGTCCAACAATTTACAAATATGTCATAATTTTTATTCTTGTGAAAAATGTACCATAATATTTATATGTTTATTACGATTTAAAAATATTCTATGATTTTTATGTTTATTCTATTCTTATTGTAATGCAAAATATTTATATGTTACTATTAATTAAAAAAATCTGGAGTGACTCCACTCGACTTTCCGAACATTGAGTAATTAACAGTTTTGTAGATAAAGTAAAGAAAGAGTAGTTGTTAAACAAACAAAAGAGAGAAAACCATAATAGAGTGTTTGAGTATTTTTCTCCATCTATTACACGTTGTTTTATTTAACGCTACTGAACTTTGAGCCCATAGATCATAATGACAAAGAAATTTTCGTTGTGTCCCTGTAAAAACCTATAAATGTTAGATTCACCAAAATGCTTATAGTTAGTGCAACAGTGATTTATAATACTCATATAAATTTTCAGCTGAATTCAATAAGGCGTTTAGATGCTATCGTACTTTTAAAAATTTAGTCCCATAGGCCATAATGATAAAGAATTTTTCTTTGTGTCCCTGTAAAAAAACTGTAAGTGCTAGATTCACCAAAATCTATACAGTTAGTTCAACTGTGATCTATAACATGTGTACAATTTTTTTGCTCGGATTAATAAGGCGTTTAGACACTATCACATTTTTAAAAATTTAGCCCCATAGGCATAATGATAAAGAATTTTTCTTTGTGTCCCTGTAAAAAAACTATAAGTGCTAGATTCTCCAATATCTATACAGATTGAGTATTTGTGATCTATAATATGTGTATAAAATTTTTGCTCAATTGAATAAGGCGTTTAGATGCTATCGCACTTTTAAGATTTTGCTCCCATAGGCCATAATGATAAAGAATTTTTCTTTGTGTCCCTGTAAAAAAACTATAAGTGCTAGATTCACCAAAATCTATAGGGTTCGTACTATGGTGACTTACAATATGCGTACCAACTTTCAGGTTAATCGAACGAAGCGTTTAGACGCTAGCGTGTTCACCCACAGACATACACACATACACACATACACACATACACACATACACACACACATACATACATCATCGTAAAAATAGTGAAAACGGACTCAGGGGACCTCAAAACGTATAGAAACATCAAAATCTCGAATTCGGATTTTTGACATGATTACAATACTTTCCTCACTATAGTGTTCGGAAAGTAAAAATATATTTTATTCATTTAGTGTATCTCTGATTTGAATGCTGTTGAAAAGATTATTAAAAAAGACTCTAAAATTCCTCACAAAGTTTAAAACTATTTCATTATTTAAACTTTTAACTGTAAGTTTAAGTGTTTAAAAGAATTATTTAAATTTATTTTTATTATTTATATCAACCTTACTCTATTTCAAATATCGTTTTATATCTTCTGATCTTATTATCTCCAAAAAACATATAACTTTATATATAAAAGATAATATATTTTATTTTGCAGCTAACTTTCGTAATAGAGATAACTCTCTGTCCTCATTTAATTTCTAAGAAAAACTTTCGCGTTTGCTTTCTCTCTTTTTTACTTCATCTTTAAAAGGTTAATTTATCTATTGACTGTATTTTGATTTAAAAAAAAATTGAACTGACAGATAAATTGTTTACAACAACGTTCTAATATCTGCTATAATTGGACAAAAGAAAACTGTATTTATATATATATATATATAATTGTAAAAAAAAACTATATTATTTCAATATTAAAAACAAATTTTTCTTTTTCAATTTTAACAAATTAAGTGCAGATTCGAACCTGGTACGTATGGAGGTCGATGCTTTCATTAATTTATCTGTCGACTGCTATAATCAAGGAAAGAAAACCGAACAGTATTGTTTTTTACAATTATAATTTTTCTTCAATTTTAACAAAGTGCGACCTGGATTCGAGTCCGGCACGTCTAATTATAAGTTTTTGTATGGGGTACAACGCTTCATTAATTTATCTGTCGACTGTAAGTGCTTTGGCTAGAGATTTCGGATACAAAAATTTAATCTGATATACACTGTTAAAAAAAAAGGTACTTTTTACAGCAAAACGTGCCGGCAATTTTTGTGCCAGCATATTCTGCTGCTAAATAAGGCAATTTACCGCGGAAACATCTGTAAAGAGAGACACTTTTACAGTTGTTTGTGCTGTAAAAAGTACTTTTTTTCTTACAGTGTGTTAACATTTTGTGTTGGAACATATTTTCAAAATTCCATATTTAGAGGTATATTTTAAAAAATAGCCAATTTATCCTTGCATTTAAATGTTGCTATTTGGCAGATATTTGGTAGCGCCATCTATTATATATATTATTTTAGATTTTACATTCATTGTAAATACAGTGAACGTTATTTCATTTTTATTTCTTTATTTTATTTTATTTTTATTTTCTTTCTTTCTTTATTTTGTAGATGCATTTATTAACTATGGAATTTCTGTTATGTATAGTAATATGGTAATTTAATTCCGTCCAATTTTAGGAAATAGTGGATTTTTAATATAACAATAACTTAATTCAATTCTAAGAATTTTTAACTTAGCAGCAGAAAAAAATATTTTCTAAAATAAAAATTATAATGAAAATATTAAATAGCTAAATCTCTTTTATTAAAAAAAAAAAAAAAAAAAAAAGAAGAAATAAAAATAAAAAGAAATTTTCCAGTGATTTTATTTATGAAATTTTCCTGAAAATGATATTAAGTATGCAGCTGCTATCACGCAGATATTCTGCGTAGGAAAGGCTAGCAGTGAATATTTTTATTGTATGAAAGCAAATTTCTCCCTCGCTCTTTCAAATAATTGAAAAAGAAATATAAGTAATAGTCAGAATGTTTTTATATTTGTTTATTTATTTTTGAAGACTTTCATAACAACTAAGATGAAAAATGCTTATGATTTTAGTTCGACTGTCTACTTGAACAATAACTTCCATAAGTACTCTCCGAAACCTATGACATTTTTCCCAGTTACCGGAATACAGTGAATCCACATACTAAAAATGAAACGCGTAACTTTTACAACTGATTTACAAGGATTCACAAAATCTTCCTTTTGCATTAATGTCTAGGGAGGAAAAATAATTAAAGTCAATTTTAATAATGTTATACTGCTTTAAATTCTACGAAAAAACAGGATAACAAATTTTTACTGAAAAAATATTGTCTAGCATTGATTTTTAAGAGAAAAACGGTATCTATTTATTTATTTTTTTTTATAA
Organism: Salticus scenicus; assembly: GCA_963930645.1. Taxonomy (NCBI): domain Eukaryota; kingdom Metazoa; phylum Arthropoda; class Arachnida; order Araneae; family Salticidae; genus Salticus; species Salticus scenicus. The sequence goes on from OZ005657.1 coordinate 47,011,958, forward strand.
ATATATTAATAAAAACTGATCTAATTATGTATTTCAAATAACAAATTACCTTGTAAACGAATAAAGAAATTGTGCAAATATTCATAGTATAGTGCTGAGACACGCTCAGACACTTGCTGAATGACTCCATGCTGAGTAAACCCCATAATTAATTTAATTTTAGTTAAGTAAGAAAGTTTAACTTTGTCATTAACTTTAACCCAGGTTTTTTAATTTCCCACTTAACACTTATGGAGACATCCTAGCATATAATGAAACAGTAATTCATAAGAAAATTACTCACAATGTTAAAACCAATATTATTTATTTGGTGGAATTAGGTTACATAAACTAGTAAATACATTAGGCCCATATGGCCGGTTTAAAATTAGCATACCTAACATTACCGATATATATTTTTATATATATAGAGTCCTAATTTATATTTACTCAGGGATAGCTAATAAATAAAAATGCTTACCAAAAATCTTCAGCGCAGATTGAGGCATCATCATCCTTCCAGAACTCGGATCCTATCGTCAAATAGCAAACACTTATAATAATTCCCAGACACGAAACTTCTATCCACACACAAACAACAAAATCTGACTCTACGCACCAAAATTAAAATCTCTTCTTCCTCTTTTCCTCTCCGTCATCCCCCTATATCCCAATCCGAATTTCATGCCCCTTTTCTCTTTCTTCTCATATTCCCCTCTTTCTCTCCAATCTCGGGTTAGCTCGTCGTTAACCTTAATATTATTGGATTTTAGGAATTGAATAAAATTTTCCGTCATTGGCTTTCTTTTCCCCTTTTAAAATTTTCCTATTTTATTTTCTCAGCTGTTTTCGCGCGCTTTCTGCATCTTCCCATCTGTATTCATCTCTATCCTTTTGTAACTCGAATGCTTAGCGCTTTTCATGTTTTCAAATGAAAACTCTTGCATTATCCTGGCCCCCGGCCTATTCAAAACTCTCTGAATTGGCGGTGTCTTTCGGCACCGTGTATGTAACATAAATTTTTCTTTCCTCTTATAGAGAAGACATTTCCAAAATTTGACTTCTAACATTTCTTTTGAACGTATTCTAATCGAAAATATTTCTTGTGCTATAAATTTATACTCAGTGCCTTTATTTTTTTGTTATGATTTTGACTTTTTCTATCGTACACCTGAATAACCAATCCTTTCAGCATTATCCCTGCTTCCAAGCCTTTATTTTTAAAATATCCCGGACACCTGGCCTTAAAGCTGTTTTCGTTTCTTACCTAACACGATATTTTCTCACAATAATAAATTTTATTTTTGTCCACCCAAGAATTCCTATAAGCGAGCTATCCTTCTTTAACTTTCATGGGAAATCGTGTGTGACCATTTCTTTTCTTAGGAAAATATGCCTTTTGCAATGTTCCTTTATTCACTTCAAAGAATACACCTCTAAGTTCAACCGCGCTGTTATTATTATGCCTGAAATTCCAAATCTTTAAATTTTCCTCTAAAGAAATTTTAAGATGTCTGAGAGTGTCTCAGCAATAGACCACAGAATAGGAGTTGCAGCTTGCCTACATTTGTTTGTGAGTTTTAATATATTGTCACCACTATTTTAGAACATTAATCCTTTAAATAATATTATAGTATTAAAAGCTTCAAGAAAACTTTATTTTTAAAAATAGTAGTGACAATATAATATAACACACATAGATATGGAATGTTGCGACCTCTACAGATTAATCTAGGTTTAGTAAGATAAATTAAAATTATTTTCTAGAATATATGCATTTAAGAGCAGCAAATCAACTGAAACATTCTCTTTTCTGTTATTTTTCCTCTGAGCAGAATAACATACGTACTATATACACTAAGGGACAAAAAAGAAAAAAAAAAAAGCCGCACTGCAGAAAAATTGACTTATAACTTTTGTGTTTGTAATAACTTAAAAACTAACGATTGAAACAAATAAAACTGTTATGTTTGTTTAATACGGAAGTCATAACATGGTACTTATGTACATTTTTGATTTAATAATTCGCTTTATTACACTCTACGATGTATTTAATAAAAATCTACATAAAATGTTCTTTTGAAATGTAATATAATAAACACATATATTGTATTCTGATTTATTGCATGAAATAAACACGTTATATTTTAATGTATGAAATAACACTATTTATTTATTAGATTTAAACAACTACTTGATAAAAATATGTATTCTGCATTGGATAATTTCCCATTTATATGGAATTACTGCTTTAATGCGCAATGGCATAGTATTTTACAGGTTTTTAACATTAAACTCAGAAATTTCACAGTGCCAAATATCATAAATATTTTTTTCTAGTTCTTGCAAAGTTCTAGGCTACAAATTTCGAATCCCCACCCATGGGCTAAACATTTTCGAGCGGATTGAGATTAGAACTATTTTCAGGTCTACTAAAGAAGAAATTCTACGATATTCTTTGTGGGATTTAACTTTAAGTAAAAAAAGTTGGGATAACTTACAAAATTATAGATGTTCATGGGAATGGATAGGTAATTTTAACAACTTGAATCAAATAAACGTAACACAGGCGACATGTAACAAGGTGCATTACATACTTGCCAACATCCTAATTAATATTTCGTAGTGTTGTTAGTCCCGCTCTATTTTTCACACCAGTAAATTTTTAGAGTAATATTCACCAAATATATTTATGATTAAATAAGAAGGAAAATAGTCTAAAAAGATACTGGTGTGAGAAAGAAGGCGGGGCTAACAATACTACGGAATATTAATTAGCATGTTGGCAAGTATTTATCATCTTGAAATGTTGATTGTGGAAAAGTCTGAAATACCTCCAAAATAGTCGGTTAGGCATCGTTTTTCTAATGGCTGAGTTTTATTTTGATTTAATTGATCCCTTGAATATGAAAATTTGCCCGACTCATTGAACAAACATGCACTTTCGTATCATAATGTACGGAGAATTTGTCTCTGTTAAAAAAGTGCGATTTTCATTAAGTCGGTTACATTTTTGTCATTAGACCTGCTTGTTTCCGTCAGCTCGAAATAAGTTAAACTTAACTCATGAGAGAGAGCCACTTCAGCCCAATAATCAACTGACCATTTTTTAATATTTCAACCCTCTGAAGTCTTACTTTCCTAATACTTTTCGTTAAGAATGAATTTATTTCAGATTTCTGGTACTTGCTTTGTTTAATCGTTGTTGCATTGCATTTAAAGAAATTATGTTACTAAACACTTTTTCCGAATCCCTTCTATGTTCTAAATGCATACTTGCCAACCATCTCATTAATAACCGTACAATTCTTAACTCCCCCTGAAAAAAACGCCCCTTTTCTCACACCACTAAATTTTTAGAGTAACTCTCTCCAAATGTTGTTACGATTAAATAAGACTAAAATTACTCTAAAAAATTATTGGTGTGAAAAAAAAAAAAAAAAAAAAAAAAAAGGCGGGTACTAAAAATTGTACGGTTCATAATGGCAAGTATGTAAATGTAATACAAACTGACTTTTTAAGCACTGGCGTTTTAACTTGTGGTCATCTCGATTGGATGAGCAACATGGCCGCCTAGAGACAAATTTCCAGTTTAAACAGCCACAAAATTTTATATCTTCCTAAAAACCAACTCATCAATATTTTGTTGGCATTTAATCATTTTAACATCCTGTGTATTAAAATATTTTTTGATTTTCATTCTAAAATTTATACTTTTTATGACATCCTTAATTGCCTTATTCTTACCATTTTGCATCTTGTTTTTAATACTTGACTCAATCCTAAATTGTACGTGGAACACATCGCACTAAAATCTGTTTGAAAATTTGCTTTTAAAACAATGAAATTGGCGATTGCAGAAAGAGAAATGGAAAATATCCAAGTGAGTTTTTTTTTTTTTTTTTTTTTTTTTAAGTCTCTTAGTGTACATATCTAGATTAGTAGATAAATAAATATACTCACTTACACAATCCATGCATGTACATGTTGTAACCCCGCAATTTTAAAATTTCTATTTACGCTATTTCTGCAGCATAAACAGAAAATTAATATTTATTAACTGACATTGGTCAATTAACAATTATTAATAGTCCTTAAATAAATGTTTACTGTTTTAAAAGTAAATTATTTAAATTGAAAAAAAAGAAAAAAAGAAAATCGCCAACCAATTAATTGAGAAATATTTATATATAGAGCTAAAAAATAAATCAGTATTGGGAATTTTTTTCAAGTTTTGCGCAAACTGTAGAGCTGCTATCAGACGGAAGAACATATGCTATAAGTTATAAGATATTGCCACCAAAGGACTTTCTCGGGGTGTAGCTAAGGCTGTTTTTAAGCATAAACAAAATCTAGAAATGTAAACAACGCACCCAACATTTGGCGATAATTCCCCTCAAGGATGTATAAAAGGGAAAATAATAAAGGGTATTCAGTAATCGCGATTCTCTGACTGGAGAAGTTCATGCTGAAAACTATTGTATGTGATTCAAACGGTCGAAAATGCGTGATTGACGAATATACGTGAGGCAAATTGTATCAAACGGGCATATTTGGATTTGGATCGTTTCCCTCATAAAAAACCTGTTTATGGTACTAATGACTTTCGTATGGCTCTTCGCCTGATGGTGGCTTAAGAGCTATAAATTCAGATATAAAACAACCCAGGACTCTAGAACCCACATGTTATCAATCGACTCAAAACCCTATATTATTATGTTATTTGTATTCCATTTAAAAAATGATTTGTAGTTTATGAATGAATGAAAAGTATTAAATCACTCTGCAATAATGTTAAACATTTCACTTCAGATTAAAAAAAAAAAAAATAGGTGCAATATTTATTCATTTGTCTATTGTCTGGAGGTTAAAAAATTTGCAATATTCCAATTATTCCGATATTTTCGCAAAAATTGTCATCCATATTTTACAAAAGAAAACTTTTGCTACAACTTTAAATGATTAAAGAGACTCTAAACCATGCCTTGAAAATAGTGATGACAATTGTTCCGAAAAAAGTGGAACAGTTAGCATCTCTGCAATAAATGATATCAAGTAATTATGGAGAAAAACAACGGACACAAACCGCGACAGTTTCCTACCCGCGGAACAATACTTTATCATTTGTCAATATTTTCAAGCTTCATCAAATTTTCGTACGCAATTCGTGAGATGAAGTCGAGTTGGGTTATGTTTTAACTCTGATTTAAAAAGATATTCTACGAAGAATAGCCAGTAGTTATAAGTTTAAAAGGAAAACTTTGAGTTTGGCAGAATTCGGTAATTAATTAACACGTTCGTCGCCCAGCGGGATTCGACTGAGTTTCTCGCCGGGCCCAATCCCAACTGCCGGAGATAATCTGTACCAGAGAGCCCCCCCCCCCCCCCCCCCCCAAAAAAAAAAAAAAAAAAAAAAATTCTGGTAGTTTTCGTTACCGAATGGTTGTCCTCAGAAAATGCCATGCCCGACAATAATAGAAAATAAAAAAAAAAGGAACGTGTCCCACCATTTAAAGATTCGTAAGAATGGGCAGGGCAAGCCTATAAGAAGAATGTGCGCCCTATGTTACCAGAAGAAGAAGCAAATTGCCAAACGCCAAAAAAAAAAAAAAAAAAAAAAAAAAACGAAGAAAAATGTTTAAAAAAAAATGTTCTAATTGTTCAAAATCACCTCAAATATGTTTAAAGTGTTTTAACGAACACCATGCGACATAGTATAATGTAATATGTTAGCCTAAATATAAATAAAAAGTATAGTATAATGTGTATATTTTTAGTATTTTTATGTTGTATATCTTATATTTATATTTCAGTGCTTATTACATTAAATTCCTCTTAAAAATCCAACTGAAAATCATATTAACTGGAACAAGAAGAGCGTCACCCATATTTGGGTGACAGGGCCCCACGGAAACATACCCGTCACCCAGATATGGATGACGCGGAGACAAACGTGTTAATTTTGAATATGTTTCTTGAAAGCTAGGTTATGTATACATGACAATTAATTCTTCAGTGCATAAAAGACATATTAAAATCGTATTCGGGTGTTCAGTTCGAGATACCATTTACGGCCGTATTCACCGTCAACTCCTGGTTCAACGCAAAACCTTAAAAAACGGCTAAAGGCAGGATGAAACATTCGAAAGAAATTTGACCAGCTTTTTCTGCCATCTATATTTCATATAATCTTTGATTGTTTATTTTCCGCTAAAAAATCTGAAAATAACAATATCGCTAGATATCGCATCAAATTTTGCTGAAAAGTTGTACCCTGACTTTATGCGCTTTTCAAGTTTTTGGGTTCAACCAGGAGTTAAAGTTATTGGTGAATACAGTCATTAGAATCCAACTATTCTCGAGTGCAGTATTAGTATTGAGAAGTACAGACGAGTTTGACGTCATTTATGTTACCGGCAAAGTTTATTTGTGATATGAAACCATTTATTGTTTTATATTTAAGTTAAAATGAAGGTTACTTATTTGTATTACACTGTTTGAAAGTAATAACTCACCATTTAAAAGTTTTTAATGGTTTTAAATAGTCAAACTGACTCTAAATGTACTATATATATATTCAATTTTTAATTTATAGATATGATTTGGGAAATAAATTGTAATAGTAGAAATGTAAACGCTGTTATTTACTGAAATTTTATTTTTCCGACTGAGTGAAAATAATGCCTGTACCGGGAGTCGAACCCCGGATCTTTGACTTACAAGGTCAACGCTCTACCAATTGAGCTATCCAGGCAGACAACCGGTCGGCATTACTCGCTCAGACAAAAAAAAAAAAAAAAAAAAAAAAAAAAAAAGCTGTTATTTACATCAATTATTCCTTTCAGCGAAAAAGGCTACGAATGCATTTTTCGTAGATACTTGTAACGGAACAAAAGAGCGATACACATACTAAAATTACTGAGGATAATTTAATCAATAACGTTATTTTTATTATTATTATTACTATTATTTTAAAGATAATATGATTAAGCAACTTTTCCTACTTACAAGTTATTATTATTATTATTATTATTATTATTATTAATTTATTTATATTTCTTATAATTTAGGAATGGCTAACAAAAGAATTGAATTTCGTTGCAGGAAGAATCAGAGGACTGACAGGTAATTATACAGTTTTTGAAAATTTAAATGCAAAACTAACTTAGGTATAGGTGACATAATAAGTTAACATCTCATATGCGGCTTTCTAAAATGATTATAAGTAAAACATTTTTAATTTCTGTTAAATTGTACTATTATAATACAGCCATCTATCAATACTTATAACGGTTATGTTCCCGAAAAGACAGATACAAAATATGTATACACACACACACATACATACATATATATATATATGAGGAGCAAACATTCAAACCGTGTTTTCTCAAAAAAAAAAAAAAGAGTTAGTGATTTTTCTTTAAACTTAACATGAAAATAGTATGTCTACATACCGTCCTAGATATGTCCACATATTTTCCTAGTACCTAGTAATACATCTAAACAAACGATAATTAGGTTTTAATTTTAGTTATTTTTTAATTTATTAGTTTTTGTGTTGTCTGAAAAATTGTATCAGAAGGAGAAAACACGGTTTGAATGTTTGCCCCTCATATATTGTGGTTTTAAGTACTTTCTAGAAAACTTCGCTATTTCACAAAATTTGTGAAAATAGAGATAAACTAGCAGGCTACGCCCGCTTCGCTGGTCACTATTTTTAAATGAATCCCTATAGTTAATAAATTCTCAAAATTGCATTAATTTTTATCATGCGAAAAAAAAAAAAAAGAGAGAGAGAAAAATGTGATTGGAAAAAGTGTGATTGGAAAAAGTGTGATTGGAAAAAGTGTCGCAACGGGTCCCCACTGCCCTTGGCAGCGCAGGCAATTGTGCGCTGCGCGCGCGCATTTATGTTCAACACTCTTAATGAATCACTATATCATCGTAAGGGAAAAACATAAAAAAAAAAAAAAATTCTCCCATCAGTGGAATAATCGGTTCGGGCCACCACTGCCAGCGGCAGCGCATACAGGCGCGCAAGGCTCGCATGCTCCTTCACCTACCGTTCCCGCCCCTCCTAATTATTTTAGACTTTTAAAAAGTACTCGCAGTCGTTCTCTCGGGCTTGAAAACCTAATAATACTAATTTCCAACATTTTATCTAAATTTCTTTATTTTTACCCCTGCACCCGATCCCTTCTCGCCCTTCATAATAATTCTGTACTTTCGAAAATATCCGCAATCGATTTATCGGGCCTCAAAACCTAACAACACTCATTTTCAGCACTCTAACTCTTATTTATATATTTTTGTCCTTTCACCTCCCCTTCCCGTCTATCCTAATAATTTTACAAATTCGAAAATATACGCAATCGATTTGTAGGTATCAAAAACCTCCATGTACCAATTTATTATCTTTACAAATTCGAAAATAACCGCAATCGATTTGTAAGTATCAAAAACCTCTATGTACCAATTTTGAACGACCTAACTGTATTTTTATTTTTTGCCCCTCCGTCCCCTCCTCCCGTCCCTCCTAATAACATTTAGGTATCAAAAACCTTTATGTACCAATTTTGAACGGTCAAACTCTATTTTTCTTTTTTGCCCCCCCCCCCCACATACACACATCTTTCTGACCCTCCAAATAACTTTACACTTTCAAAAATGTCCTCATTTGACTTGCAGATCTCTTAAACCTATCTGTACCAATTTTGAATGGGCTAACTATATTTCTATTTTTTTACCCCTTAGCCCCCCTTTCCCGCCCCACCTGGGATAAATTTCTAAAATTAAAGAAATTAGTTTTTATGTATTTATGGGAACTATATTTTAGAGCAAAAATATCTTACACATACATTTTTTTCTGTTTGCAATATAAAGGATTATTTCAAATCACGTTTTGCCCCCTCTCCTCCCCTCTTGGAGGTTGAATTTCGAAAATTCTAGAAATTAGTTTTTAGGTATTTGTATTAGCTATATATTAGAGCAAAAATTTCACATATATCTGTTTTTCTGTTTGAGATATATAGGAGTATGTGAAACCACGTTTTGCGCATGTAAAATCACGTTTTGCCCCTTTCCCCCCTTGGGGACCGAACTTCTAAAATTCCAGAAATTGGTTTTTAGATAATTAAATTAGCTATATTTTAAAGCAAAAATTTTACGGATATCTGTTTTTTTCTTTGAGATATGAAGGTTTTTGTGAAATCACATTTTGCCCCTACACCCCCCTTGGGGGGCGAATTTCGCAAAATCGCTTCTTAGGGGGTGCTTACACTATGTGTTCTATAATCTGACCCAGTTTCGAGTCAGTGGCTCCAGTAGATTTTGCTGTGCGTTGATGAGTCAGTGAGTAAGTGGAAGTACTCTTTTATATGTATAGATTGACACTACGATAAAAACGAACTGCAAACTGATGTGGCTTTGAAGAATTATATAGTTAACAGCTGCTATACAATAGCTGGAAGTTAAAAAAAAAAATTTAGTCAGTGAACACTGTTACAGAAATACATAAAATTTTTCGATAGCCAAAAAAGCTTATAAATTTTGACAACCATGGCTACACACCTAGACGATAAGTGATCGACAACCCTAACATAAAGGGTCATAAAAACCGAAAGTCTGTCTGTAGAAAAAAAAACCTAAGTATGAAGAAAAATTAAAAAAAAAAAGGAATAAAAATTCAGATATTTTTCTGCGTAATGTTAATGGTGTCAGTTTCATTTGCATTTTTATATTTGTGGGTATTTATTTTTATTTTTATCTTGTACAACAAAAGCTATTTGATGCGTGTATAATGTTGTATAAAAAGACATCTGATGCTTTTTTTTTTCTTTATCGGCTTTTTTTCAATGCCATTTATGAATTTTATCATTGAAACCTGGAAAATAAGTTGTGTTCAAGTATTTACATAGTTTTATAATTTTATAATTTAAAAATTAATTGTATTAAAAGAGCTGCTAACTTTTTAATTTATTCCGTAACATTCTTAGTATTCGCTTTTTTCTAGTTTTTTTTTTTTTTTTTTTTTTTTTTTTTGTACAGTCCTTTTCTTTAATATGTAAATACGGTTAAATAAGAGGAGGATTATTCTTCTAAAAAAGTGATGTAAAAAAAAGATGGTATTAAAAATGGTACAGAATAAATGTTGGCAGCTGTGTATTAGTAACATTTATGGTCTTTGGAATGGTGTATAAGCAAGAAAAATGTATGAAACTTTCATTCCTTTTATCTAGCTCTTTTTTACATCGCACTACTTTTATGAAAAATAATAATTTTGTGAACCTGTATAACCATTGTGTCACGAGTTTCTAATGATGGTAGAATGCTGTTTTTTAACGTGATTATTCCTCGGTTTAACTTATAAAACCATTTTTCCATTATATATAGATAATATTTGCCTTAAAAAAAAAATATATATATATATATATTATTTGCTATATTTATGCGGCCGATTTCTTAATTACAGAATCATTTCAAATGTTAATTAGCGAAACTTACGTTTATTCGCAACTAAAATGAGTGATTATTATTTCCTTTAATTGGAAAAATTAACTCTCTTTTCAAATATGGTTCGCGAAACATGTATAAGGTAAAGCTAGGAGAGTTTACGCACAATTCAACAAAATGCTATAAAAATCAAAAATATTAATTTTTTGTTAAACTTTTGGTGCATAACTTTGAATTGATCCTTCTTCTATGCATTTCAATCGCTATTTTGTTGCTCTGTTGTAATTTAAAACAACAGTAGTGATAAAACCAAGATAGCTATTTTGCGCAATCTCTCCTTATAGGGGTAGGAGTGACTGCGCACATGGGTAGGAGAGATTGCGCTTAATTATAAGTACAATTACATTACCAATAATAATAATAATAATAATAATTCACTTAAATGACATTGCTGTAAGGTATTTGTAAACAAATATTTTTCCATTGGGAGTGGATATTTCAATTCAATAACTAAAAAAATCAGAAAAATAAAAACAATTTAAAAAGAACTACAAAAATTTATTTAAAGGAAAAAATATTAAAGAAACATAAAAGGAACAAAATTAGACAAAGAACAAGACAAGAAAATAATATTTAGTTGCTAGTTAACACGTTTAACTTAAAATTAGTACATTACCTTTTCAGCTAGGATGGTTTCTTCTTTACTGACCAAATCTCTCGTTGTCCACAATCATTGCACACATTATTGTACATGTGAAGTTATTGTGCAACCACCTGCCACAAATGAATCTAGGCATTTACGAGCCCCCCCCCCCCCCCCCCCCCCAGTTAGCACACCGTGCGTGTAATGTTATGTGGCTAGTCCCGCCCATTTTTAAGCGCAGAATACGCCCATCATTTACTATTTATTAAAGTTTTTTCCTCAAAATCTTCCCTTAAAAAATTCTTTACGTTTTAAAATCCTTTACGTTTATTTTATTTATTTTATTAAAATTTAGACGATTACATTCCTTAAAAAGAAAATTGAGTAGGCTGATATTTTTTGCTTGCATTTGGTTTTATCTCTTCTATTTAAGCAGTCGACAGCTGCACAAAACTTGTACATCATACTTGAAAGTATTGCAAAACTAAATAGATATACAATAACATTTAAATCCTTTGTTATAAATTTCTCATAGGCTAACATGGAATTTAACTAGAGGTAAATCCCATCAGAAGTGTGGCTTTTGTCGATTGTGTCACTCCTGAATAATGTTCAATTTCAGATTCTGTGGATAGTCTCCATAAACGTGGTGCGCTGTCTCGAATGGTTTGAACTAGTCCAATGACTTATGGAAGTTAAGTTTTGGTACACTACCAGGCATTGAACAAACTCATCATCATTGTCTTGTTATCACCAATAAGCTGCGAAATTTCAGTTAGTATAGAATTTTAAATGCACAATCTCTCCTAAACAGCAAAAGCGCAAACTCTCCCATTTTGGTAGGAGAGATTACGCAGTGTTTTATTAAATAATTACTCACGTTTAGAGGAAATCGTGGTCTTGTACCATTAGCCTAGGTCAGTAGGTTTTGAGAAATTGTTTAATTTAAAAAATACTTTTACTACTACCATTGTATTGAAATTCTTAGGAAGGGTTATAAAAATTCAAGCATTTATTTTTGAAAACGAGACAAATTAACCACGTTCTATTTTAAACACTTGAAACAATCAATATGCAAATTCAAGTCGGCACTTCACTATTGGTGTTGTACAATTACCTAAAATTTCAATTCGCCCACTCTACTCTTTCCCTCCGATCCCTATGTGCGCAATAGCTCCTACCGCGCGATCTCTCCTAGTTTTACTTTAACTATTCAGACCAAAAGAGAAATCGCTTTTCTTTTTTTTTCGTTTAATGTGCGTTTAATATGCCATTTAATATGCTAAAATGTGCCATGTTTTTGTGGCTGATTACCGAACTACGAAACTTTATCGTCCTACCTCTGGTAATATAGTGCCTAAAAGGTCGAACTATAAACTAAATTTTTAGAAAAGTTGACATTAATTCTGCCATGTATCAATCATTTGATGGATTTAAAAAATAGTAAAAAAAATGACGCTTTGATTAAAAAATAGTTTCTAAATGGAAAAATTTTCGCCTTTTTTCGTTATTGAAATATTTGCTTTCATTGAAAATCCCCGTGCGCAACTCATACAAATGTAACGCAAAATATTTACATTTATTTCATGCAAAAATACATTTTTAAAATTATCATTGCAGTAATTAAATTATTTTCAATGTTTAGATTGATTTTTATTGGAGTCTGACTAATAAAACTAGCAAACACATTAGCAGCAAACATTATTATTATTATTATTATTTTTTTTAAGACTAACAATGTTTGTTAAACATTTATATCTGTAACTAATAATTTCAACCGCTCATATTTTACCAATGTATCACGTAATTTCCTAATGTTTTATTTTGTAAATGTTATGGGATCTTACTGGGATTTAAGTGAAAGCCTTAAAAGATTAGATAATCTTTTATTAGATATTTGCATTCAGAGTATTAATTAGCTTAAATGAAATTAATCATACATATCTGTTGAGAATCCTGATGGATATTCTTTATTTATTAGTAAATATTAAGTAAGCAAATCAAAAGTTCTTGAACTTTTCGCGTTTGAGGGCTCTTCATTAGTTAATCTTGTTTTTTAAATAATATAATATATTATTATATTATATTATTTAAATAATATATTTAAATAATATAATAATAATCACAACTTGCAAGTTGTTAATGAATAATTTTTAAATTATTAGGTTGCACTATTTTCTGAACAATATGTTTCGTTTTTATATTTACTTAAGCTAAGTATTTCATACGATAAGAATATGTTGCTAATAATTATTCACTTAGGCTCTCAACTGTTGCAGCAACTGGAGGCTATTTGGTCAAATTTCTTTAGGAACACCTTGCCAATACTTGAAGCTGTCATGTATTTAGTAAAGGTAACTAAATTATGTCATCAAGTTGAGTATTTCTATATTTAAAATGAATTAGATAATTTATTTTAGGAAAAAATGTGCGAAATTAGTGGATTCGTGCTCACACGTTATTAAATTAATCAGAGCTTAATAGAATTAGCATGATAGATAAATAAACATCTATCACTAGGTCGAGTTGAAGATGAATTGTTGGCTATAATAAAATTCATTATAAAAATATATTTGTTACTTGACCCTGGTGTTAATATGAGATTTAAAAAAAAAAAATCTAAAATGTTAATAGAATAAGCACAGTACACTGAGAAACAATTCTGTAACTGACATCTAGAATCTAAATTGTAGCTTTAGAAAAAATAGTTCCATGTCATCCTTATAAATTCTAGTCCCCTTGAAAAGCGAGTTCTAGAAGCCCCTATTAGAATTCTAGAGCGTTTGCCTATACTTTCGAGGGCAAAGTTATTTGAAAATCTCTGCAAATAAATGAGACTACAAGAGGCGGGTTTCTGCAACTATAATATTGGTTTATTACCAAATTCTAGAAAATCAAGCGAGAATTTCTCGCAATATAAATGATTCAGAATATTTAGAGTATTCAAAATATTGTTTCACCATCTAAAAATGTGTACACTAGAAATTTTCGATCATTTCGTCTATTCAGTTTATTGGCGTACCTTATGCGCATAGCTCGGAAATCTATGTTTCTAGTTAAGGGATTTAGAAAATGGCCACTTATTCATTCTAGAGAAAGGCGGCATATTTTTTTTTCTCAGTATAAATCAAATTCTTCAACTCTAATCGATTTAAAACTTGCTTATAATATTAGCCCGATATCCCGATATAAGGATGTAATTATACCTATTTTGGGACAGATCTGATTTCGAAACATAATTTTCGTGCTGCTGGATGGCAATGACAGTGGTAAGAATTCGAAATTTAAACTATAATTTAAATAATATTTTTCTAGAAATATTACATGCATTTTTTAAAAACTTTAGATTATAACAACTTCTTTCATAGTCAAATGTTAAACTTAGTTACTTTTTATCACGACTTCATCTAAGTGTCAATCAAAGAAAATTTATATTTCCGTTAAAATTATATTGGGATTTAAAAATTAAAGGTTTTTTTTTTTTTTTTTTGGTAAGTTAAGACTGGTGATTTAAAATATTTAGGTGTAGCATAAAGAGAAACTCAAGAAATTAATTCATGTAGAATTTTGAAATTTTAATTTAATTCATAAAAAAATACAGGGAATTTTTAAATGTTTTCATTTAAAAAAACTGTCAGACTCAAAAAAAATTAATAATAAATATCATTGTCGATAAGTCAATCATGGCTATCTCTTACTTCCGCACAAAAAGTTATTTTTCTTTTACTCATAAATCTCACTTTCTTTTTTATTATATACTTAAGAATATCTTGAATATAGACTGTTTGTATTTAAATTTGCTCAAAAAACAGATCCTGCAGTTAAAAATACTGAACGATTTGCTCCCTAATTTAGCATATGGACTATACTCGAGATGCGCTTAAGAAAAAAAAAAAAAAAAAAAAGTTTAAAATGATCAGTATGTAACACCTTGGAAGGAAAAAAAAATAACAAGGAAAATGGCCAACATGAAATGTATAAAACTGTGAACATTTATTAGTTATTTAACAATAGATATCATTGTGCATATGTCAATCATGATTATTTCTTACTTTCGTACAAACAAATTAATTTTCTTTTACACATGAATACTACTACTTATTATTATTATTATTATTATTATTATTATTATTTACCTAAGACTATCTTGAATATAGAGTGTTTAGAACTAAATTTGCTTAAAATTGAATACAGAGTGTTTAGAATTGAATTTGCTTAAAATTGAATTAAAATTGAATTTGCTTGGTATTTAATCCTACAGTGAAAATTAATGAAAGAATTGCTACCAAATTTGACTAATTTTATATAATGTGAAATTTTGTATAATGTGTTACTGAAATGACCATAACTATTTAATTAAGTTTAGTACATCGTCATTCCATAACTTTTATTTAATCTCAAAAAGGTCTTGGTAAGAACATATATTAAGACTCTCTATTTACAAAATTCAATACGATAAAAATATGATTTATGGAGAAGAACTTGGCTTAATCATATAAAATTTTTTTTCTGTAAATAATGAATAACTAATATAAGTATAGTCTGATGTAACAAACAATGTATTAAAAAATACTTCAAAGCATAGTATTCGAATAAATTCTTGTATTCTAATTTTTCATTAGTGTATCAATTAACGCGTCATTGTTTCTTAAAGGAATAGAAAAAATATGTTCCTGTTGTAAAGTGACTTTAAATCGTTTTCAGTATCATAGTAGTATAACCGAATTGTGTAAATATTTAAAAAGTAATAGCTCACATAAAATGCTAAAGATATGTCTAGTAATTTGGAAATCAAGTGCTCATGACAATCTGCATGCATTTTTGTACACTACTCTATAATGTTTACATGCACTTTGATATCAACCATTTAATGGAACGACAAAAATTAGTAAATTCATTCCAGTTTCTATCTAAAAAATATTGCTATGGTTCATCAGTTTTCTTTCCTTTCTTTTTGCTATTATTGCCCATTACACAGCACTAGTACGAGGTAAAACCCAACCAAACAACCAACCTATTAGTTTCCCATCATGCTATAGGTGTGGGGAACTTTGTTAATCGAAAAATTTAGACCCTTTTTAACACGCTTTTATTAGCTTCACCTGCATGTTTGTATGTATGTTTTTAATCGCTCTGGGAGCAAATAAAATATCTATATTGTAAAAAAAGACTTCCTCTACGTGAACGCTGTGGCTGTGAGGTAAAGCTCCGGGCTACGAACCTAAGGGTTTAACATTCGATCCCAGTCAGGCGAGATTTTTGAAAAAGGGTTTTTGTTTAATTCTAAATTATTTATTTCTCATTCCTTCATTATACTATTTACATAAAAATTTTTGCTAGTGTTCGGACACTTTTGTTACCGACTATACATTCCTGCAATAAAAGCGTGTTCTTTAATTTTTTTAAAAGTATAAATTTATTATTTTCCCAAATTCTTATGTACTTACTGTCATTTACTACGGTATGTTTGTGAATCTCAACCAAATAAAAAATGCGCCTCTATTTTAAGGTAAATACAAACTTTTTCATTTGTCTCTCCGTGGCTCAGTTGGTAAGAGCGCCATGTTAGTAATCCGGTGGTCCCGCGTTCAATACCTTGAAGGTTCGTAGTGTTAATATTTGCAGACAATTCGTAGAAAAGATGTCAATTGATAAAAGAAAATTTATCGTTAACTACACAGTATTCTATGAATTTTTGAAGAGTTTTTTTAAGAAGCCTTTTTCTTACATATCTTTTTAGAAGCAAAAAAGAGTTTTTGTGGACTACAAGCGCCTTCTATTGGGCGAAATATTCACTAAAATGTCAATGAAACAATTAACAATACAAAATAAAAATGATTAGGAAAAACACATAAACATTAACCAAATCAGTAAAATGTTAAATTATAATATAAAAAAATAATAATAAACTAAAATAATAATAAAAAGATGCCTCAAACGAATAATTTAATTGCAGATATTGGCCCTTAATCAGAAAATGAAATCCCAAATTTTATAGGCAGTCGTGTGGTGCTGCCATCTGTTGTGAATTTTAAGAAATAATTTCTCTTTACTTAACACAGTTCAAATTTTCCCAGTTTTGGTTAATAAACAAAAAAGTTACTTTTTTTTTTTTTTTTTTTTTTTTTTTTTTGCAAATTAAGTTTTATTCTAACTTCGAAAAGATTTATATGATGCGCTATAATAAGAATTTGGGTTTTAAAAGTTTTTTTAAATAGATTATTTTTAAGTTTTTTGTACGTTTTCAGATGAACCCGAAAATCACGAAATCGGTATAGTGTCCGTCTGTAGTGTGTTAGTCCGTTAGTCTGTTAGTTTGTTAGTGTGTGTACACGATATCTCAAGAACAAATGATTGCAAAGAGGTCGGGCCAGTTTTAAAGCATCACTTATGACACTGGCAAGAACTCCATAGATTTGCAACATTCTAATTTAAAATCTTCGTAAGTTGTTCGAAATTTACGAATTTTTTAACATGGGAGAATAGAGCAAAATTTCGGTTAAACATGAATTAAAAAGACTATTTTTACTGTAAATATGTCATAACAGCTTTACAATATGATTTATGACGCTTGCAGGAACATAATTAACTATGAAAATTGAACTTTGAAATCTTCGTGAGTTATTTGAAATTTACGAATTTCTTATCGTGTCAGAATAAGGTAAAATTTCGCATAAACATCCCTTTTGAGGGATAGTTTAGATGTAATAATGTCAGACCGCTTTTAAAATATCATTTAGGATACTACCATGAGCATAATTGGTTATGAATTTTATAATTTAAAAAAATCACACGTTATTCGAAATCTACGATTTTTTTTTTTTTTTTTTTTTTAACATGGCAGAATGGAGCAAAATTTCGCACAAACATCCTTTTTGAAGGATAATTTCATCGTAAAAACGTCAGAACACTTTAAAATATTATTTAAGATACAAGCTGATCAAAATTGATTATGAATATTCTAGTTCGAAAATTTTTGTAAGCAGTTCAAGATTTAAGATTCCGTTGACATATAGAAGAATAAACCAATATTTCATATAAGCTTGCATTATGGTGATTATGGCACTAGAAATAGTGTGGAATCCCATGAAAACTAAAATGTGAAACTAATATAAGAAAGAATTAACACATCAAGATAAGTTAAATGTATCACACTAAATTATGGGTAGCCCATTAGGTGAAGCATTTAACTCTGTCATCGTGTAATGTGATCAGCCAAATTCATTTCTCTTAACATGAATATAGTTTTTCCTGTATTAGAAATTCATGAGAATAAATATATGATGGGCAATTGAGCAGAATCCACTTATGCCAATTAATCCCCCCCCCCCCCTTAACAGAAATGTCAACTAAATTCTATGAAAATTCCCCTGTAAAAAATGGAGGAATAAATAATACATATTATTAATTATATATATAAATCATAAATCTTTAATATACTTCTCGGTCATATTCAACGGAAAGGTGTCTCTTGTCAATTTGAAATTAAAAATTAAAGTTAAATAATTTAACGAATTCTAATACAAATTCTTTCAACGGATATATCATGTTCATGTCCTCCAGATAGAAGTTATTAAACATTGAGTTAAACAAGATTTCTGTATCACAGAAATTATAGATTTTATTATTACGGTATTCAGAGTTCAGTTATAACAAGCAGACCCGTCAAGTGTTGCCCGGACTTGTCTTGGACGCGTCCTGGATAAAATAAACAAAAATAAAATATTGTTAAAAATAGCGCTGTAAATGGGAATGGGCTTTACTCCCTCTGAACTATTGTTACAAAAATTATTGTATCGTAACTCTCCCTGTATCGGGGAACTATCTACTATTTTGTATCCATAAATCAATAATACAATGATCGCTGCTTATTTTCTGCTTACAATTTCTTTCCTAATGAAAGGATGGATGGATGGTTGGGTTTTACGTCGCACTAGTGCTGCGCAGATGGGCAATTGGCGACGGTCTGGGACACACCCCTAGAGGTGGTCCGGAGACATGCCATCACAATTTTGATCCTCCACGGAAGGGATGGCTCTCCCGCTTCGGTGACCCCCAGAGGTATAATTTTTGATGGGAACATGGAGGACATTGCGGCCACGACAGATTTTACGTGCACCAGCCACCATTAGTGTACACGACGGTCTTTGGCCGGCTCGAGTACCGAACCCGCAATCTTCCAATTACGAGGCCGGCGCTCTACCGACTGGGCTACCGCGGCCCTCCTAATGAAAGGCTCTGCTTAGTTATTATGAACCTAAACAGTAGTTGCGTTTATAGTGTTTGTTGCAAAGATTTTAATCATCATCTATAGGCAAAATGTTGTACAAACTAAAATTGAATGCGAAATAACATAACAAAATAAATATATCAAGGAAAGTAAGGTTTTGTTTTAAATCCATAAATTTAAATTGGTATACGAATTATATTAAATCTTTTAACTAAAATGTATGAAACTTTCTGTTTTATTTTTACAGCCAAAAGGAAGGATATCCATACGTCACATTGCATTAGCAGCATTTAGGGACACGGTAGCACTTGCAGCTGATCTAGAAGGTGATTTTATTTTATTTTAAGATTTTTATCAGTATATTTTTGAAACTTTTATTTAATACAATACTGTTAAAAGTTTACGACTGTACGCCTGTTATCCTTACAAGGGAAGTATGAATCAGTAAAATTCTTATTGAACCCAAACCAAGCCTAAATTAAAGAGCATGTTTATTGAAATTTATTTTTCTGACTGAGTGAAAATAATGCCTGGACCGGGAGTCGAACCCCAGATCTTTGACTTACAAGGTCAAGAATCTACCAATTGAGCTATCCAGGCCGACAACCGGCGGACATTACTCACTCAAACAACCTTTAGGCAGAAACATCTGGTCTATCATGTAGATAGCTCGACAGAAATAAGCCGCAGGTAAAGGAAAACACCATTAAACAATGGGAGAAAGAAGTACAATATATTAAAATCACACAATCAACTGATTGGGAAGAAAATCATATTTATTGAAATTCATTTTTCCGACTAAATATGATTTTCTTCCCAATCAGTTGATTGTGTGATTTTAATATATTAAAGAGCATGGTCTAAAACATAGGGCAATGTGCAAATTTGCTGCAACAACCCCATGGAACGAGAAAACTACCCTGAAAGTTTTAACTGTTTTCATCAAAACCAACGAAAGAGAACCTGCTAAGAAGACGGCGTGGCGTAGTGGTCAGAACGCTCAGCTTGAGTGACGAAGGTCCTGAGATCAAATCCTGGTAATTGCTTGCAGCTTTTTTTTTTTTTTTTTTTTTTTTTTTAATTATATATATAAATATAAATGAAATACAATATAAAAATATTGGAATAATTTCAGGGAGGGAAACATGTATTAAATTCAATTAAAAAATGTACAGTGATATATTTTTAATTATTAAAATATTTTATTTCAACTACATTTTTAATTAATATTATTTTTTTCTTTTTTCTTAATAATTTAAATAAAAGAATAATTTAAGGAAAAATATTTTTCTTCGTTGCACTTTTTTTTTCATTTTTTTTTTTTTTTTTTTTTTAATATTTCACACCAAAGCCGCTAGTAGGAAATGCTTATCATCTGCTTTTAATTTTGTTATTTTTTATACATAAAAATAAATATTCTGTTAAATTATTAAAACATTTTATTTCAAGTGAAAAAATGATTTTCAACTGAATAGTGAAACGGAAAATATTATTTATATTGCATTTTTTTCGTCTGCTTTTAATTGCGCTATTATTCATACGTAAAAAAAAAAAAGAACTTTTACTCATTGTTATTATTCTGTTGGCCCTTGCATATGTTCACAGCTTGGTTTACATACATTTCCAAAATTTAAAAATCTAGTTATATATGCATTTTGTAAAGCAGGTTATCTCGAAGAAAAGCCGAATAATTTCCAAAATGTTCGCTTCAACGTTGAACAAGATTGTAATGAAAGTAATCGTGATAAATTTTCTTTTACATGTTGTTCTCATCGTGAAAAGTGCTTATGATGATTTGATCATTTTCTTACTTCTAATCACAGTCAGAGTCATTATTAACTTGAAAATAAATTCTTAAATTTCAATGGGATTTTTTTTCTTCACAAAGAGGTAATTTTATCCTATATATATTTTTAATAGCATCTTTATATAGGGTATATTTATTTATTTATTAATCCTTAATTAAGTTTAATAATTATTTTCTCTAAAGTTATTCATTTATTTTAATGTTATGTTTTATATCATTAATATTTAAAAAAAAATAATAATAATAAATAGCATTTCGTCGGGGTTTGAACTCAAGTAAACTTAAGGAAAAAGAAAAATGTATAATAAAGACATTTTTTAAATTATAATATATATATTTTTTAGTTGAACTAAAATATTTTAATAATTCAAAAAATGTATCATAATTTTTTAATTGAGTTTATTACATGTCTTCCCCCCCCCCTCCCTGAAATTATTCATATATTTTTGTATTGTATTTAATTTATATTTATATTTAAAAAAAACGAAAAAGAAAAAAATGCGAGCAGTCACTGGGATTTGATCTCAAGACCTTCGTCACACAAGCTGAGCGATCTGACCACTACGCCACGCCGTCTTGTTAATGGATTCTCTTTAGTTGGTTTTGATGGAAGCAGCTAAAACTTTTAGGGTCGTTTTCTCGCTCCATGGGGGGTTGTTGCAGCAAATTTGCACGCTGCCCTATGTTTTAGACCTTGCTCTTTAATTTAAGTTCAGTTTGGGTTCAATAGGAATTTTACTGATTCATACTTCCCTTGTTAGACCTTCATATTTGTGGATAAAATTTGGAAATGATTAAGTGCATATATGTTTCTGGGGGGGGGGGATATTTACACTTATAAAATATATATATACAGGGTGAGTTGGACATAATCTGCCAAACGAAAGGAGGTGAAAGAACAGCCCATGGGGAGCATAAAACATCATAGAAACCCTGTCCTATCTCTAACCGTTTCCGAGTTATGGTAGATAGAAGAAAAATCTGTTTTTTTTTTCCATCCCGTCTGAAAAAAATCCAAATTTGTGAGCTTTCTGAAAGACTTACACGCAAAATAAGCACATATTTGGAAAGAGCAGAAAAATTTCTATCTGGCGACACCATTTACATCAGGATACCTTAATTTGACAGCGAGTTACAAGCACTAAAACATTGGCGAAATTTAAAATCGAGTTGTCGCCAAATTCTTTAACCGGCAATTCTGCAAACACCGTTCAAGCTACAATCGGTCAAATCTACCAAAAACTTCTCCATTCCACAAGCTTTAAAATGAACCCACAATAAACCATATTGGTGTTCCAGTTCAGGAGAAATTTAGCCTTTTGTTTGCAATACATCATTGAAAACGACGTCCGTTGAAATTCGGCAAACGAAACGATTGTGAGTAAATGGAACGTATGCAAATTCGTGACTATCTGCATATGGACTCTTAGTGATATGCAGATGTATTCCAACCTTGTTGCGTGCGTGCGCATCCCACTCGCGGGTACAAAAGGCGAGTCAATCTGTAACAGCTCATTAGCTCGTCAGCTTCTTTTACGTTTTATGCTGCTTCTTGCTTTAGCATTTTCTGGACTTTTCCTGAGCTCGGCTGATTCTTTTCACGCTGCTGTCACATCTACTTGGTCTCTCTTAGTTTATACTTAGTATATTTTCCTACATTGGTACGAATTAACCAAGTTGATTCTTATTCCGTTGCACATTTTTTCTTCTACTTTTGTAAATTAATATTGAAATTTTATCCCTTTTTGTTTACCCTTCTGACTTATATTTTCAATTGAAGTCATCACAGGCATTAAATTGTCATACTTTCCAACCTATAAACAGATATGCCTAGTTTTACAAATGAAGAGTACGCAGATACGCATTTTGTGTATGGATTTTGCGATGGTAACTCTCGGAGAGCCGAAGAAGAGTACCGTCTACGTTATCCACAGCGTCGTGCGCCCAACCGTGCTGTATTTGCTGCAATTCATCGAAGGCTTAGTGAGAGTGGGTCGTTCGGTAGGGTGTACGAAAGGGGCATGGTCGCCGCTCCGCCACCGCTGAGGAGTCCGTAGTCGACCGAGTAGAGGAGAAACCAAATATGAGTTCACGCATACTTGCGAGAGAAGGTGGAATCTCCCAAAGTAAAGTGATCAATGTTTTGCGCAAAAAACAGTATCATCCATACCACTTCACACCGGTACAAGAATTACGCCGCTCAGATTTCCAAAAGCGGGTAACATTCTGCCGCTGGCTTTTGGAGCGAGATATTGAGGAACACCATTTCCTTAGAACGATACTGTGGACAGATGACCCACTTTTCACTCGGGATGGCATGTTAAATTTACATTACTGGCATCTTTACGCCCAACAAAATCCATTTGTAACACGAAACTCATCGTTCCAGATGCGATTCAGCTTAAATGTTTGGCTTGGAGTGGTTGGCGATCTCTTGATAGGTCCACACGTGTTCCAAGGTCATCTGGCAAGCTATACATATTTGGAGTTTCTGGAACATCATCTTCCAGGATTACTTGATGTCATTCCTGTGCCCCAACGAGCAGAAATCATTTTCCAACATGATGGGGCCCCTGCACATTCTTCCAATGCCGTTCGGGACTTCTTGACTCAGCAGTATCCGCGATTGGTTGGTCGTAATGGACCAATTCCTTGGCCACCTAGATCGCCAGATCTCACTCCATTGGACTTCTATGTTTGGGGTTTCCTGAAGCAAGAAGTTTACCGCACAGAAGCTGCCAGTTTGCAAGATTTAAGCAGCCGTCTCGATGATGCAATAATAAAACTGCGGGATGCGCTTTCGCTAAGCGCTACTGTGGTTTCGGTTCGTAAGCGGGCAAGGGCATGTATCAGGTGTGGGGGTGACGAATTTCAGCAGCGGTATTAAATTTCACACATCCTTTCGAATGCATATGTGCTTTAATCATAAACGTGAGATACGTCTTTTTTTTTTTTTTTTTTGCATATTCCTTTGTGAAAGACGGGAGAAAGGTCATACTTCTTTTGTTTCCATTCCATTGTGTTTGTAAACTTAATACAACTGCTACTTTTCTTGTATGTCTTTAAAACTTTCTTTTTTGCATCTAAAAAACAGCGGGCTGAAGGCGGACATGAAATCAGGAACGACAATGGCACCCCGTGAGTCTCCTCGACAAACGTCGAGTTCAGTGATGAATGCTTTGAAACAAAAGGCTAAATTTTTTCCTGAACTAGAACACCGATATGGTTTATTGTGAGCTCATTCTAAAGCTTGTGAAATGGAGAAGTTTTTGGTAAATTTGACCGATTGTAGCTTGAACGGTGTTTTCAGAACTGCCGGTTAAAGAATTTGGCGACAACTCGATTTTAAACTTCGCCAATGTTTTAGCGCTTGTAGCTCGCCGTCAAATTAAGGTATCCTGATGTAAATGGTGTCACCCGATAGGATTTTTTCTGCTCTTTCTAAATATGTGCTTATTTTGCATGTAAGTCTTTCAAGAAGCTCACAATTGTGGGTTTTTTCAGATGGGATGGAAAAAAAACCAGATTTTTCTTCTATCTACCATAACTCGAAAACGGCTAGAGATAGGACAGGGTTTCTATGGTGTTTTATACTCCCCATGGGCTGTTCTATCACCTCCTTTCGTTTGGCAGATTATGTCAAACTCACCCTGTATATATATATTAATTTTAAAGATTACCGTCCAAATAAATTTGATTTACAGCCTTTTGTAAAAGAAGTTTGTTTGAGTTAAATTCATTAATATTTGTTGAATTACTCCCTGGCCTGGCAAACTGTTACGAGATAAAATTTATTATCAAATTTCGCTAAATATTCAATGGCGGCTGGAGTTATTTTTCCTAAATTATCACAAAGTATGATTTATTAATTTTTATTTCATCTTATTCTTATCTCAAAATATGTATATCATACAATCGTTAACAAAAGTGTCCGAACACTAGCAAAAATGCCTATATTATAAAAGTAGAGTTAATACTGTTTTGTTCAATAAGTCCTTGTCGAATCATGTTCTTAGACTGACTAAGAACGTGATTAAATAAGGATTTATTTAACAAAACAGTATTAACTCTACTTTTTTTTGTATAGGAATTTTTGGTAGTGTTCGGACACTTTTGTTACCGACTGTACCTGCTATTTCTTCTACTTTTAGAAGGTAATTATTTCAGAATAGTTACCATCTTCCTAGTTAATTGTAGAATATTAGTCTCTAAAAAAACCAAAAATTATTTCTTCGGAAATAGTGATACTCAAAAAGAAGAAAAGTTGGCGGCTACGTTCAGTTTATATGTACAGTCGGGGAAAAAAAAAAAAAATCGCAGCACTCGCAGTAATTTCATTATGAATTGACGCAGAAAAATTTAATAGACACCATTCAACAGGAAATTAAATGCACTTTTTGAAAATGCTGTCGAATTTTGAATTAGGGATTATCAACATATTGAAATGAGCGCCAACAGCAACACCATATTTTGACTTTATATTCGAATTTCTGAGAGTCTGGCAGTGCGGAAAAGTATACTGTTTGTATACTTTATCTTTAGTATTTATAGAGTTATAATAAAAAATGTGTTAGGGGGTTATCTGTAAATGTAGAAAAATAAAATTAAGATCCTATAAGAAATAGACAAAATTTTAATATTTTACACTGGAAATCTTTCAGGAAAAAAAATTATAAAAATTAAAAAAAAAAAAAAAAAAACCTTTATCCTTTTCCAGTTCATTAATTTTACAGAATTGAATTTCTTAGATTTGTATATTCTTCAGTACTTTTTAAAATAATTTTAGGTCTATATAAATACATTACACTTGCGATTTGTCCAGACTGTACTCTTTGAAAAAAGTGCAATATTTTTCAAGTAAAAGTGTCTATTATGGTTGTATTGATCACCAATAAAGCTTAAATTTTCTTTCGTAGGTGTAACATAAAATACGAAATGAAATAATATAGATATATATATATACAACAACGCATAAACTAAACCATTTCGGATAAATTATTGTAAGGGTTCACGAAGTAAATATCAAACAATTTTAATCGCAATTACCAGTTTTGGGTCAGTTGAACTCTTTGGAACTGTACGATTCGTTGTATAATTTCTTAATTAACCCTTTCGCGACTGCTGACGTAGATTCACGCTATCTGAAAATCTATAACTCTCTTAGTGGGAGTTTCTTTCGCAATTTGTGTGTTACTTATTTCTTAAGTGTGTACCCAGTGTTCATATTTTTGCAATAAAATATACTATGGATAGAAATATATTGATTAGAAAGAATATAATTATACTATATATCCATTTGTAATATAATTGTGAATACAGAAAATTTGTTCTGAAATACATTATTATGAGAGAATAACGCCCTTAGGGCTTAGGCGGATCTTACTGTCAAAATTACAAAATCCAGCGGTCGCAAAAAGTGTTAAATATATTTATAAAAGTAAAAGTATATTTTGAAAAATATATAAAGTTAAAACATATTATTAAAATTTTAAAGACTAAAGTATCCTTAAAATAATAATCTTCCCCCCTACAAAATAAATAAATAAATAAAAATAAAGCAATATATGAAGCAAATGATTAAGCCTTTAATTATAACGGTAGTTAAAAATGATTTTACAAGTCTGTCTTTCATTCCAATTCCATTCGTTTTTTTTAATTGACAATTTTTACATTTACCAATTTTTCTATTTAAAACAGTAAACCCCGCCTATTTATCTATTTTTTTTTTCTTCTAGTGTTCGTTTAAAAGATTTAAAATTTATCACCAGTAATCGGTGAAGTAAATACCACCTGTGCACATTTTTTGTCAACATAAAATAAGGGGTTTAACACGAATACTCAATGTCACATTTACTTTTCTTTTCTGTATTGTTTTGTTTTGAAGAACGATGAAGGCGGAGGCGGGGCTTGTCTTCTTTAGAAAACAGGGGTTCTTGATGCTAACACTAATGTCTAAAAATCATCATTTTTATTTCATTTCTTTAAGTTTGACGTTGTTGTCATATAATTTGACCCGTAAATAAAAAATAAACATACTTTGTTTAATTTTCCTTGTTATTTTGATTTGATTTGTTATCTCATGCAAAACTTTATAAGAGACGGCCCCCTAAATCACTCCAAAAGAAAGATTTAATTATATCTCGAAAACTAATAACTGGAATGAGCTGCAAATTTGCACACCCATATTTTTCAGCATTAGGATTCATTTTATGTAAAAATTAATATAGGTCATAATTCATAATTTTTATGAATATGAATTTATTAATAATTTCAAAATTAAAAATATTTTTCAGAATCAAAAGTAATGATGGATTATGTTTCGGTTTCTTCACTGTATCTCGTAAAAAAAAAAAATTATATCGATCAAGTTATTTTTTGTGAAGTAAAAGTTTGAAATATGAATTTAACATTAGCACCTTCAAACTTTGAACGCTTATAACTCTGTGAAAAAATAAACAAAATATGCAACCAATATACTTTTTCGCGTTCTCGCGATCCCAAGAATTCAAATATAAAATAAAAATGGGGCATTACCATTGAAAAAATCAAAGTTGGTGCGCGTTTTAGTAAGTAGACGACCCCCGATTCAAAATTTCAGTTCATTTTCTGAAACTACTCAGAATTCTCCGTCGAATGATGCCCATTACATTTTTCTACATCTATTAGTAACAAAGTTACGTCGAATGCTGCGTTTTTTTTTTTTTTTCCGACTGTACATATATACACACACATATGTATATAGACCGTAAACTCTGGATTATCCCCGGAATTAAGTGGCTCGTCAACTGCAGCTAATGCGCAAAGTCGTCAAAAAAGAATTAAAATCAACCCGAAAATGCTTTTCAAAGTTTTTTATCTACAAGTGTGGGGCTTACACATACAATTATGTCTTATGAAACAAAATTTTGTTAATATGTATGTATCTTTATTCATTCAAAAAAAAATATGTATATATCGGAGGACTGTTTTTTTTTTCCCCCTCCCTCATTCAAAACAGCTCTTTATTTGGAATTGAATTGTTTTTAATTATTCTTCCAGAAAAAGATGCTTTGTTTTGTTATTCCTAACATTGAATGATCACGTCAACGTGCCCTGGACTTAGTGGCACACTTGCTTCTGTATCTTACCTTCTTCCACCTAATTCTCTTCTAAATTTATACCTAACGTTCCCAATTTGTTCATGAGAAAGATGTTCAAATCCTAGATAATGGGCGTCGTAATTAATTCACTCAACGATACCTTTATTGACGTTATCTCTTCCAGCAAAAGATTTCCCTAAATTAGCCGAATCAAAAAAAGAAACTTTTTTCCCTGGAGACTTTTTTTTAAGTACAGTTAAAGCTCGAAAATCCGGATATCTAAAATCCGGGCATTTTTAATTGTAAAATAAGGTTTTGCCGTACCTTATTTCCCCATTTCTTGCAGAATGCAGTTTAAAATCCTTTTAATTTAACACTGAATACATAAATATAGTCATAATCTTACATATTTTTATACTGCTTGATTGTGTTAATTAAAGAATTTATTTTATTTTATTTTATTTTTTTTAATGGGTAAGTTAAAAAACAGAATTAAAAAAGAAAAAAAAATCCCATTATAGAGTAAAACACCTTTAAATTACTGAAATGTTTTAAAAAAAATCAACATAAAAATTAGTTTTTTACTATAGTTTTATTGAGTATTTTTTAACGAATAAATAGTTTATTAGCAATTATTTAGCAGGCATTATCAGTTATCTATACCATTTTAATTTAATGTGTTTATATTTTAATTCTAAATGTTTTATTATATTTCTGTTTTATTATTTAATTCGCCAATTTGATCGTCGTTTATTTTCACTGGCATAAAAATTGCATTTTGTATGTTATTATAATATCATAAAAAATTATTATTTTTTAAATGTCTAAAATCCGGAATCGCTGTGGTCTCACCGATTCCGGATTTTCGAGGTTCAACTGTATTTGGTGAAATAAAGATATACTTTGTACTCATAGCCATATGGTAAATAACGTATTTTTTTAAGTTAAATATTCATCGCTTTTTTTTTTTTTTTTTTGTATATTCACGCGTTTTGAGGCTTCCTGAATACCAAAGTCAAGTTTTTAATGTTTAATCTTTGTCTGTGTCTCTTAGAGTAAATTAAGAACATATAATTTTAGGCGATCCAAATGTTGTTTTTTGAAGTTAATGCGTTTGTTACTGGAAAAGTTTGATCAAGGTTGGTAATTTTCAAGGAATGTTGCTTTTGAAAGTTGTCTGAATAATTTTAAATGAACTTTTTAATTTAATAACAGATTTGAATTTCATATAAATGTAGGTACAATAATAAAACGGGGGGTTGAGGGGTCTGTAGCCCCCTTCACACAGTATAATTTGTCAAATAAAGTTGTTCTGAATCCTAATTTGTTTTAACATAGGTTTACATAACAGCACTCGTTATCTTACCCCTTAATCTCCAATCTATACTTATAGTATTAAATTTCAGGGTAAGAGAAAATAGTGAGAGAGACACACCAGATTTTTTTTTTTTAATTATTTTTTTTTTTTAAATAAATTTAAATTAAATAATTATTGATCACATTTAACTTTACTTTTTGTAAATTAATATTTAAGCATTATTAAATGATACATTTTAACATCATTATCTCAATTTAATAAAGATGCAAAGTTTTTATTTAACCGTTTGAGATCGAATATTTGTAGATTTAGTGTAAAAAAAAAAAAACCTTTTAGATTAACATTCCAGAAATGTCAAGCTTTTGGGGAAAGTGCGGGGTTCGATCTTTATCGGTCAATTGTACCACGTGATAGAGAAATTGCAAGTTATTTATATTTTCAATCTATTAAAAAACCAGAGGTTAAAGACCTACACACTCATCATTACTAGCTATTTTGTTACTGTGTTTGAGAGGAACAAAAATTCTGTTCATTTCCTTCTTTCATACCTTTTTGATTTTACTCGATATTTGTTTGGGGCTTTCATATAAGTTACTGACTACTTTTTACCGACAAATAAACTAACTGAATTCATAATCACTTGGAAACATTACTGCAAAGCATTTAAAGAAAAAAAAAAAAGTTTAACACAAACGAAAATACAATTCCAGAATTTTTCAATTGTAGCCCTTAATATAACAGAATATTTTTGTGTGACCATGTAAATCTTAATGATAATCATTACTATATTCTATAAAAAGCTTTTCTTTGTATATATGAATAATAAATCTCAATTTCATGATTTGTACAAAATAAAAATATTTAGCAGGTTGGTAGAAAATTATTAAAAGCATTCTTTTAATACCACCTCTTTTTAAATAAAACAATTGCAATGTTTCAGAAGCTTAAAATTCATTTTATTTTATTACACAGGGTGATTATAATTAAAGTTAAGATTTCAAAATTCTATAATTTTAAAACTACCCATCAGAGTGTTTTGATATTTTACCAGAGAAATAGTGTGGCAATGAAATTTTGTTTGGCAAAAGAAAAAAATAGTTCCAAAATGTGCTGCTAATTATCCGTAAAGTATTTGTTTCATGAAGCTCCTCTTTTTCTCTTTTCACTATGACTGTTTCCGCTGTAAACACGTATTCTTGTCTTTTTGCTAAAAAAATTGTAGTAAACCCTTGAAGTCCATTGTTTCCTGCTGTTCCATTGTGTTGCTAACAACATTCCTGTGTTTAATGAGTCCATTTAGGTGTTTCCCCTGAAAGCGCCATTTATAGGAACATGTTGGAATTCCTTTTTTCCTCCCCCAAACAAAATTTCAGTGCCTCACGATTGCTATGGTAAAATATCAAATCGCTCTGATGGACAGTTTTAAAATTATAGAATTTTGAAATCGTAACTTTAATTATAATCACCCTGTATTATTCCAGATAAAATATCATGCATTAGCTATTTTATTCTACTCTCATTCACAACAAATACTTTTTATCTGTACCACAAATCATAGCATTTGGATTGCTATTAATATAAAGTTTTAAATAAACGAAAACAATGGTTATTAGTTTTATCATTATTATTTGTAAAAAATTTCATATATTAGCATTAATTATTAAAATATTCATTATTTCAAAATTCCCAGTTTTTGAAAATTTTCAGGGGGAAAACTGAGCGTTTTGAAAGCCTTGCAACACTACTTGCAGTACCTGTAAAATATACCACACTCGTTAAAAGCTTCTTCCAGAACTTTACTAATATTGACTTCTTATTTGACTCCCAAGCAGTATTTTCTATATATATGTATATATATATTTCTCTATCTTTAGATTGAAGACATATTTTTATAATTTATTCTATAATTGTAGATTTGTTCAATATGCACCATAATTTAACATTGCTAAATAAGCCAAGGAAAACCGTTGATAAACCGCAAAGTGGATAATCTGCCCACTAATAATGGAGAGTTTGTTGTATATTATTTAAAATTCATTGTGTTAATTCATAATTTTTATTTCAGGAGCTGTTCGTCTTAATAAGAATGTATCTACAGGAATAGAGCACATGATTTTAATATTACAGGTAAATATATATATTTAACTAAAATAGTAAATTTTTTTATGTTATGTTTATTCGTTTATTTCACTTAAACGTAACATTCGCTATAAGTATAATCATTCAAAG
This sequence comes from Salticus scenicus, assembly GCA_963930645.1. Taxonomy (NCBI): domain Eukaryota; kingdom Metazoa; phylum Arthropoda; class Arachnida; order Araneae; family Salticidae; genus Salticus; species Salticus scenicus. The sequence goes on from OZ005657.1 coordinate 47,043,698, forward strand.
AAAAAAAAAAAAAAAAAAAAAAAAAGTAAATACTTTTATTCTAACGACAGTTTATTTTAATTGAACTATACTCTCAAGATTTTGAATATTTATTTATTTCCAAAAAATCTTTATTTCCAGTGGCATAAACACACTTAAAACATCGGTCAAAAAATCCCCGGACTAACCCACAGATGGCGTCGCAAAAGAAATATTTCTATATGAGTTGGTTGGGTTTCACGTCGCACTAGTGCTGCGCAATGAGCAATTGGCGATAGTCTGGGACTCACCCCTAGGGGTGGTCCAGAGACATACCATACCATCACAAGTTTGATCCTCCACGGAGAAGAATTTCCATGTGGATAAGATAGTACTAACCTTCAAAAAATGCATATAAAAATTTCATGATATTTCGACCGCTCATTACCGAGATTAAAGTTAGTGACTCTGCTTTTGATATTTTCAAAATGATGGACAAATCTGACTTTCATGTGCTGATTAAACATTGTTTATTGGTGGTGGTAAATATCAAAAGTAGAGTCACTAAAACTTTAATATCTCGGTAACGAACGGTCATGAAATCATGTTTCCCTTAAAGAAATGTACTACCTTACCCACATATGCAACATCATCTGAGGATTATTCCCGGGACTTTTTGACCGATGTGTTATGAACACAGAGTACGGGTATCCAGAACACAGGTAGTATAAATTATATAGCATTTGTCACCTTAGCATTACTTAATCCCTATTATATACTGTTATATACGTGTCAGAATGAGCAGTCAAAATTTTTTAAGAGGCTTGAAAGCTGCATTAGGCAACCCTTCTGAGTCACACAATAGCAATGCTATTGACAAAAAAAAAAAAAAAAAAAAAAAAGTTTGTTAAGTTTATAATACCCCTAGAAAGTTTAAGTTCTACAGTCTCTATCGCTTTGCATTCAGCCTCCCTTTGTCCATATTTGATGAATGTACAAGGGTGAAACTACCTAATATTGAAAAACCCTGAAAACTGTTATCTAAAATGCAGAATAAAGGACCTATTATAAAAAATATTTATTAGAACCTATAATAAGTGATATTTAGAGAGTTCTCAATACATTATAAGGCAAATTAAACATTCAAAATGAGAAATTTCTATAAAAACAAAAGATTATAACATGAAATTTAGAGGCAGTAAAATTTTTAAAAACCCTGAATTCAGGGGTAACCCCTGAAAAGTTTCACTACTGCATGTAGCAGTATTTTTTATCCATCAGTATATCTATCCAGACATGAATATTGTTATTTTCTTAACAGTCACTTTTAAGATTTTTGACTTCACTTTGATTTAAGATTTTTCACTTAAAGATTTTTGATTGGTCTTTTCCAGATATGAACAATTTTGCAACAATTTTACACACTGAATCGACATTCATCTTTTATGACAGATTGAAAAAAAAACAACTAATTTTGGAACCAAAAATTATTCCTTGTGACATCGAGTAAAAGGGACTCAAATTGTGTGGTATCTGCAATTTAGATGGTTTTCTTTAAGTTTCTTATGGGAATGTAAATTTACTTTTTTCAATCCGATTTCCTAAAATGGGCAACATAGATTTACTTTTCTTAATCTAACGGGCAGGGCCATAGGAGAGATTAGACAGCTTTGTTATGTCAATCCCATCATGTTCAATTCACAAAAGAGGATGATTTATAATAATAATAATAATAGACATGTAGAATAAACAATTTTGTATTTCTTTACCAAAAATAGTTTTTTTTTTTTGAATAGAATGGCAATAATCAAAATATATGTTTATTTAATTCTCATAAAAAAAAAAAGTCCCAGAAACAGAGAAAAAACAATTTGTCCATTAAGTGTTAACGCAGGCTGTATATTTTGTAACCGATAAGCATTTAGTTAAAGGGTGAGTAATATGAATGGGATGAATAAATTTTTAGTACACTTCTCAACGAGAGATGAAAAGCTGAATTTCTTACTGCTATAGAGATCTCAAAATAAAACTTACCATATTTCTATGATAACCAATTAAAAGAGTAAAATGATTGGAATTATTTTTGAAAAAAATAAAGAAAATTTTTTGTAATTTAGAATTAATAAGAAATTCTCTGACACACTACATTTTCATTTTCATTTCAAGACATTTCGTATAGACATTTTTCAGCTATATTTTTCAGATTAAATGTCTGTTTATTTATTCCTTTTAATGCACTCTTATCATTTCAATCTATCTTTAAATATGAAATATAGATATCGTAACATTTATTTTGATTTTTCAGAGTGTAAATGATTCATATCCTCCAAGCAGAGGTAAACTGAAAATGGAAACTGTCGCTGCACAAGTATTTAGCGTCTATTTAGGATACTATGGACTCTACGAGTATGGAAAATTAACAGTTACTTCAAGTGAACCAATGCTGGCTGCAAAAAGAAGACCAAGTGGTAATTTATTTATATGTAAAAATAACTGCATTTTCTAAAATACGCATGAGAAAAGTTTTTCACTGAATCAAACTGCAAGATTTATCAGTTTTATTAGAATTTATCTCCATTCTCTTTTACAATTATGATTTTATCAGTTACGCTTACGCATATAGTCATATTTTATCAAACCATTAACCTTCAGTAACAAATTTTAACTTATATAAACGTAGAAAACTGCTATTAAAAAAAAAAAAAAAAAAAAAAAAAAAAAACTGAAATAATTTCTATTAAACAAAAAAGTAGCATGCTATCTGCTCAAGCAGAATTTCCTGTAAAAATCGCAAAATATATCAGCTATGTATTGTGTATAAAAAATGCAGAAAGTGTACCTGACTAAGGTGACCAGACGTTCTCGAATACTATCCTTTGTTCCTAAAAAAGTCAAAACAGATTTGAGGATGACAGTTATAAACTTATTAATGTTTTATTGCAATAATTTATTATAGGCCGTGGTTAGAGAACCGGCAACCGGGTAAGTATTATAGACCCGGCAGTCTTACGCGCTTGCGTATTAGAACTTCCAGGTATGGAATACTTGATCCGTAGCTGAAGTGCCGGGTGACACAGATAATGAGTATTTTTTGAATGATTCTTATTCCTAACAGATAAATGCATAAAAGTAAACAATAAATAGTGTCAGTCAAGCATATAAGTCTGATTGATGTGTATTTTAGCAATTAACAAACAAAAAGCGCCGGTAGCTGTTTTTCAATCAGTCAACTTTGTAATCAATCCAGCTGGTGCTGCCATCTTTCAAAACGATTTGAAACCAAAGATTTTCTAAAATTAAAAGTTTGGTGAAAACGTGCAAATTTTAAAAACGAAATTTCTCGTACTACACTGATTAAATTAAAATTTAGATTTTTTTAAATTATTTTTTTTAAATCCTGATATAATAATAGAAACTACTTTGGAGAAACCATGCAAAGTTGAAAAATTAAAATTCTTGTACTAACTGACTGATTTTTTTTTTTTTTTTTTTTTTTTTAAGTATACTTAGGGATTAAAAATTTGAATATAATATATTAGAATATCGGAGAGATCATGCAAAGTAAAAAAAAAAAAAAAAAAAAGCTTTTTTGTACTATACTGATTAAATTAAATTAAAAAATATACATATTTAGTTTTTAAAAATCAAAACATAATAAAATATTAGAATAATCTTTCGAGAAATCATGTAAAGTTTAAAAATTAAGTTTCTTGAACTATATTGATTAAATTAAAGTTTAAAAAAATATATTTAGTTTCTGAAAAATCCAAATATAATGATAAATTTGTATAACCTATGAAGAAACCATGCAAAGTTGAAAAATTATTTATTTATTACTGTACTAATTAAAATAAAAATTTTAAAAATATATTTAGTTGTTAAAAATCAAAATATAATATTATATTAAAATAATCTTTCAAGAAATCATGCAAAGTTAAAAATAAAATTTTTTGTAGTATGCTGATTAAACTAAAATCTTTAAAAATATAGTCAGTTCTTAATAATATGAATATAATGTACTAGCAGACCCAGCCACGCGTTGCTGTGGCTATGTTATACGTTGAATTATAATGTAGTAAAATATTCAATATATTAAAATTATTATTTACGAATAAAGACCATCCTTGATAACATCCTTGATCTTAGCAGACTTAGCCCGCTTCGCTGGTCCCTATTTTTAAATGATTCACTATAATTAAAGAATTCTCAAAATTGCATTAATTTTTAACATGTGAAAAAAAAAGAGAAAAAAAAAATCTGATCGGGAAAAATGTTCGACACTCATAATGAATCCATATATTATCGAAAGGAAAATGATATAAAATACAAAAAAATCTTCTCTCATTGGTGGAATAATCTGTTCGGACCCCCACTGCCTGCGGCAGTGTATACCTGCGCAAACCATGCGCACCGTTTCTTCATCCACCGTTCCCGCCCTTCTTAATAACTCTATACTTTCGAAAATATCCGCAATCGATTTATCGGGCCTTAAAACTTAATAATACTAATTTTCAAAGTTCTAACTCTTATTTCTATTATTTTGCCCCTTTGCCCTCCCCCCTCCCACTATTCTAAATAATTTTACAAATTCGAAAATATCTACAGTTTATTTGTAGGTGTCAAAAACCTGTATGCACCAATTTGAACGATCTAACTATATTTTTATTTTTTGCCCCTCTGCCCCCCTTCCCGCCCCTCCTAATAAATTTACAAATTCGAAAATATCCGCAATCGATTTGTTGGTATCAAAAATTCTATGCACCAATTTTGAATGATCTAACTCCATTTTTATATTTTGCTCCTCTGCCCCCCCCCTTTCCCGCTCCTCTTAATAATTTTACAAATTCGAAAATATCTGCAATCGATTTGTACGTATCAAAAACTTCTATGTACCAATTTTTAGCGATGTAACTCTATTTTTATTTTTTTGCCCCTCCGCCCCCTTACCCGCCCCTCCTAATAACTTTACACTTTCGAAAATATCCTCATTCGATTTGCAGGCCTCTAAAACCTCTCTATACCAATTTTGAACAGTCTATCTGCATTTCTATTTTTTTTTTTTTTTGGTTGTTGTTGTTTGTTTGTTTGTTTGTGAAATCACGTTTTGGCCCCTCCCCCCCCTTTTGGGAGGCGAATTTTGCAATAAAAACTATCCTATCTCTCAAGTTGGACCAAATTGCACACAGTGTCCAAATTTCATTAAAATCGGCTCATTAGTTTAGGAGTTCATCGCGGACAAACATAATAAATTTTATATATAAAGATATATATATATGTATATTAAATTATAAAGTTTTGATCAATGAAGCACAAATAAGTAAAAAACAGGATTAATTTCACTGTATTATCTTCATTATAATATGAATTCAATTTACACTTCAGTCTAAGTAACACGTGGCCGGCTATGCTAACACCAAAAATTTAAAAAGTGGAAATAATTGAATTATACGAAATTTATTAATAGGTTAAAAAGTTGAAGATTCTTTGTGTAGATGGCAGCACCAAATATATTTCAGCTTTCATTTCAACCCAGTCGAAAGGTATCGACATCTGTTAGAATCATTTGGAGTTAACAGATAATTGTGACTGTCAAATAATAACAGACAAATAATTAGCAATAAATTAAAATTGCGACTATAATTTGAGATTTAAACTATCCTATCTCTCAAGTTGGATCGAACTGCACATGGTGTGCGAATTTTATTATAATCGGTTAAGTGGTTTAGGAGTCCATTGAGGACAAACATTGTGACACGAGATTTATATATATTAAGATTAGAAAAATCTTTCGAGAAATAATGCAAAGTTTAAAAATCAAACTTCTTGTACTATATTTATTACATTAAAGATTAAAAAAATATATCCAGTTTTTAAAAATCCAAATATAATAATAAATTAGAATGATCTTTGGAGAAACCATGAAAAGTTGAAAAAATATAAGATCTCAGAAGTATCTGTAGCAATTTGAAAGATTTGTTTAGCTTATCTAGCTTAATTATATTAAATTATTTAATGAAAGACAACGTAGCAGATAAAGAAAAAAGTATAAGAGAAAATAAAACTGAATAATGAAACAAATATTTAATGAGAAAAATAAAAAAAGAGTGTGTTAAAACCTAAAACATGGTCAATACAAATAAATGCAAATTAAAGCAGTAATATGAATTATCAAAAGCATGTGTTGAAAACAGTTGTTCACTTTACCAGCAGATGAATAATAAATCACCCTGCAGTCATACTGTGCAAGCGTCAGAACTGCCGGGAATATAATAGAGACCCGGCTGCCGGTTCTCTAACCACTGCGTTTATTATATGTATAATGAATAAGCTGAAATAAGTGCTTTCAGGTTTTTCATACATATAAATTACCAAAACAATTTAAAGTTATTTATTTATGTTGTCCTCGATATTCACCATATTTGTCCTCAAATTAATTAAAAAATCTGGTCGCCCTGTACCAGACAAATGATTATAAGATAATGAGAGAGAGAGAGAGAGAGAGAAGCTAATAAAATTGTTTTCAACTGCAGATTACTAAGTAGTAGCTATCTCTCTTCTCTAACATATAGGACGGTAAAAACAAATCGAATATATCACACTAAACAAGAGACGTTTACAATGCTATAGGCATAGTTGCCAACTGTTACGATTTTTTTACCCCAGTATTTTTTTATAGAATTTTCTCTTCATTTATTCACAGAAAACTGCTACGAAATTTTACACAAATTTTATATAAAAAGATACTGGTGTTAAAAAATTGTAATGGCTGGCAGCTATGCTAACAGTAAAAGATTCATTTCCTATGTTATTAGTCTGTGCATACGAACAAATAGTCAAAAGTCACACATAGAAACATCAGGGGAATGGAGTTGATGTTCTATCACTTTTAAGTATTTTTGTTCAATAAATTCGACTGTCAATATTGCCGTAAGAGAAGATGCATTATCATCGTAAAGCACAAGTCCTCCTACATTTACTTTCTGAAAAATTTCTGAAAGACACTTGGTGGTGTACCAATTAGCTGTAACTTAAGAGACCCTACATGATAAGAGACTGGACACTAACCCCCCAGCCAATCCGCCATGTTTGTTCAAGCTGTTATATGTGACAGTGGTGGATTTAAGGGGGGGGCTAGGGGGCTGAAGCCCCCCCCCCCAAAACACTGACATTCACAATTGACTATTACAATTGTAAATTTTTTATTGGTCTAGAATAACACATTGAAAAGTCTTAGCCCCCCCCCCCCCCCAAAGTCAAGTTCTGGATCCGCCACTGATATGTGATACCATTATGCTCTGCAACATTTCAAATGGCACTCTACAAGGCATTCTAAAGATAAATAAAATTGTTTTATCGAGATTTTAATTAAAAGAAAAGTGTCAGACGCTGGTAAAATTAAATTGTGTTCTAAGGTGATCGACTGGTTTTTGAATGAACGTCTGCCATATTTGTTCAAGGTCCATATCCAGGCTCCTTACTGTAACTGTCTTCTGTCCCTCCAGCTTGATGGCTTTGATAAATCCTTGTCCTGTACTTCTCAAGAAAACAGCATATATTACAGTTTTCATTTATCATTGTCTTTTCACCATTGTTGGTTTGAGGTCATTTTCAAAGACCCTTACTTTACTTTCTTAACATTTTGAGATGTCAATAAATGGTATGTATATTTCACCATCAGTTATAATTTTATAATAAGGCAGTGTTCACCATCATTAAGTAATTTTAAGATTTCTTTACAGATTCTGATATGGTCTACTTTTTGGTGTTCTCTTAAATTATGGGGGACCCAATGACAAACTAATTTTTTCATATGCACTTCTTTATGAATAATTTTATATATAGCTGGGGATCTAATGTTAAGTTCCTTCTGTTTTATATGGTAAATACAGCGATTACAATCAATTAACATTTTTTGCCATCAACCAGAAAAGAACTTCGACCTCTGAGAAATTCATAGAGATTCATTTCAAGATGGAGCTATATTTATGCTAATTGTAGCCTTTGAAACCGTTTTTCTTAATTTAACATCATTTTAAAATCATAGAAAATCAAAGAGCTCACGGGAGAGCATATGCTCTCCCATCAACTCCCTTTTCCTTTTTTTCAAAACTTATTCTACAACAGCTATATTGCAATTGTTGCTACAAATCATGGTCTGAGATATGACCATAAAAGAGTTCAAATTTACATATTTAATGAATAATTTTCTTTAGCACCTATCATCTGCCTCCGCTTAAAAAATTTCATGGTCGCCCTTGTTTATTTCAAATTGAAGACTGAAAGTATTATTTTCTTCTTCTCAAATCAATCTCTGTAAATGTATCAATCACAAAAGCTACCATTTTTCCACAAATCACAAGTGCAACAACCTCATGAACTGGGCAAAAATCTGTTTTTAACCACTTTTACAAACATCTTTGCTTTAATGATTTTCACTTTCTTGAGGTAGGGTAGGTGCTCCAGTGTTTGACACGCTCCAGTAATTGACATCTATCCCGAAATAATAAATAAGAAAAATAATAAAATCATATATTTTACATATAAGTATTTTAACATTTTATGTCAAACACTGGAGCATAGGGTGCTAATAACTGGTAAAATAAATAATTAGCAGTGTCAAACACTGGAACATAGGATGCCAATTACTAATAAAAGAAAAAACTGGCAGTGTCAATTACTGGAACATTGAGTGGGTGTCAAATAAAAATTCATAAAAAAAGTAATAATAATAATTGGTATCAAATGTATATATTTTAACATATATGTGGTTCTGAATGTCTTTAATGCCATATGTATTAACTTAAGATTTCTAAAAATATTTTCTGATGACTAGAACATTAAAAACACCAGAGATTGCCCTAAAAGTGTCAATCACTAGTGCACTTACTCTGTAATGAAATTCTGGATTGTGAAATTACACACATTAATTCAATTTTTTAAGAAAAATCAATTTTTTTTTCTTTCCAACAATAATATGTAATTTTCTGCTACTTTTTATATATACATCATTTTTTTTTTAAGCGCCCGTGTTTCTGTATAAAAATTTTAATCATTTAGCTATTTTTTATTTATTTATATTAGGCAAAAAGGAAATGCTTCTTATATGAATAGTGTATTGTTTAATTGTTTTTAATTTAATATATTTAATTAATTAATTAGTTTATTTATTTTTTCAGCTGATATTAGTGGCCCGAGAAGAATTTCACGTCCTTTTAGTGTGCAACCCCAAGTGTTGGATACTCTAGATGAACTGTTTAAGAGTGCAGTAAGGCATCGGCACTGAAAGGCAGTACGAATTGCTTTTCATTTGAAAAAAATTTAAAAAGAATAAATAAATAATTAGAAAATTTTAAAAATAAAATTTAAAGATGTTGAGCGAAAACAAAAGGAAATTTTAAAAATATCAACAGATGTGTGAAATGTATCACAATAAATGTGAAATTTCAAATTTTGTGCGTTATTATTTATTAAATTTATACGGTGTTTTGAAAAAACTATATTTTTACTCATACAACTTTTTTTTTCATTCTTTAAGAATAGTTTGCAAAATATTTTTTCATTTCCCACGAAGTTTAAAAGTGTCCATTAATTCGATTTGTCTGTCAGCATTTTCCTTTCCATAAATATTTTGCAATTTTCATAAAACACTTTTAACAAAATGTACTTGTCACATCATAAATACTAAGCCATAAATACTATAGAGCACTTGAAAATGTAACTTCAACAATTTCTAAATTTTTTACACATGTCATATCTCACGCTATTAAATATTCTTATATATATATCTATTTTTTAATTAGATATAAGATGAAAGTCTTGATTGTATAAATCAAAATCTCTGAACTTCAAATGTGTCTCAATTTAGAGCAATTGGATGGTAAAGATTAGTCACAGAAAATATGTCTGTTTTTTGTCATACCTGACACACTACATTTTTACCTTTTAAGTACAAATTATTTTTCATAAATTAAAAGTTTTGTATTCTTTGTAAGAAAGCCTACGGATACACTGGCACGCCAAAAAATTCTTAAGCAAGAATAATATTTAGTACTTAAAATTGGATAAGAAAACAGCCTTATGACAGTCTTTCACAAATAAAATTATCCTGATGTTAATTATATCATTTTCCATAAGAAGCATCCTTTGTTTTACCTAAAAATGAATGCTGATTTCATATGTTTTGAGTAATGTAAAGATTTTTAAATGTGTTTTAAAAAAGTAACTCTCTTACACCGTAAGATATACGAATTATTTTTTAAGATGTTCTACCCAAAGAAGTTGTGCATTATGTTAGAATTTAAGTAAGAACATTCTACAGAAAATAAATAAAAAACAGTTCAACATATATCAGTTTCATGGAATTCTAAAAATATTTATGGAAATAAAAACGCAAACAGACAGACAGACAAACGGAAGTCATAAACACTGTTACATTTGTTTGATAAAAGTTAAAAATAACTTCCAAACTATTTCTAAAGCATGAAATATAAAATATATCAACAAATAAAATAATAATAATAATAATAATAAATCTTAAACTATTAATTTAAATTATTCCTTTAATGTTCACTCTATACTTTCTTTTGAAAAACTAATTTCAGAAATAGCTATTAGATACAGAGCTGATCATAAAATTAAAAAGAAAAAAAAAAGTCATTTTGAATTTTTGAGAAATTTTAAGTTCGAAACTTCAATATGTTAATCTTATTAAATTTAAATAATAATTAATTTATTAAATAAATAACTTTGTTAGAAAACACTATAAATTGGAAAAACGGACAACAGTTGTTTCATGTCAAAATAATAGCACTGTCTTTCATCAAGTAAAAAAAAAAAAAAAAAGGCCTGTGTGCATCAAAGCAGCATAATGAACTCGTTCCTACTAAGAAATTAAAAGACTTCTGCATATGGCTTTCTCTGAAACATTGTTTGTTAAATTTTGGAGTAGCTATGAGTGAGCAGAGCTAATGAGCAGAGAAGGGACAGACTGTTTAAAAATCGATTAAAACAAATAAAATATATTTAAAAAATTATTCATAAAAAATGTTAAATATTTGGTTTCAGTGTGAAACTAAAAAACTTTAAAAAATAATAAAACTAAAACAATTGAAAATTTACGATTATTCTAATAATTTTTACAAGTCTGTCAGGAAAAAAAAAAAAGGAAGAAACTTTTTAACATTTTTATTCATGTAAATTTAATTTATTAATAAACAATATTACATTTTTTGAACACACAAGTAAGATATTAAAATTTCAAAAATGACTAAGTAAATAAATCTTTTATAAAATAAATAAAGTATATCAATTTTAGCAATAGCTGATATGTGTGCGTGTGTTGTAAATGTGTGCGATCCAACATTTGATTTTGAATAAAATCGCAATAATTAAAATTTCTTTTGATAAGTATAATATTACGATATTTTAATTTATGCTTTCACGAATGTTCTTTTAGAAATTTTTGAGTGAAATTGGTTGTTTATACTAATTTTCCACTCTGATTTTAGGTGTTCGAGAGTCTGAATAAATGAATTTCATAATTGAGGAGCAAACATTCAAACCGTGTTTTCTCCAAATATAAAAAAATTGAGTTAGTGATTTTTTTTTTAAATTAACATAAAAATAGTATCTCTACATATCTTCCTAGGTATGTTTGCTTATTTTCCTAGTATCTAGTAACATATCTAAACAAAGGATAATTAGGCTTTAAGTTTAGTTATTTTTTAATTTATTAGTTTTTGTGTTGTCTGAAAAAATGTATCCGAAGGAGAAAACACGGTTTGAATGTTTGCTCCTCAATTATTATTATAATTATGTTTCTCCTTTATAAATTTTACATCTGGTAGCCGAATGTTTAGCACTTTTGCCTTCAGTTACCTGGTGCTGGGTTTGAACAGTTCAGGCATAAGTATTCATAGTGCTCCGGAATTCACTTTCGACTGAAGGCCCACTCTACTCAGTAAAAATGCTAATTTTTACAGAAGAAAGTGCTGATGAAACTTGTGCCAGCCCGTTCTGCTGTTAAACAGAATAATTTAGAGTAAAAACATCTGTAAAGGGAGACTCTTTTGGATTTTTCTGCTGTAAATTATTTTGTTTCACAGCAGGCATCCATTCTTCATGCTCATTTTCCTGTAAAAATTAGCGTAATATTTTACAGTGTAATGAGCCTTAATGTGCCAAAAATAACTGTTGAGTAACACTGCAAGCTAAACCATTTATACCTAAAAAAATTCTGGAAAAAATGAAAACAAAAAGTATTTTTGAAAAACGTCAATGAAAAATGCAAAAAAACTTGAATGAGATTTAAGAATTGTATGTAATTTCTTTATATCTGAACAAATGAAAAACATTGTGATTTGTTTTTTTATTAATGTTATATACATTTATTGAATTAAGGTCATATTTCTGTATCTTATTGATTTTATATAATTTTTGTTACATGCATGTCTATTATCTATTTATTTTGTTGTATAATATTTTCTTTTATGTATAAAACTTTTAAATATGATTTTGTTCTGATGTTTATAGACTTAAGTGTTTAAATTCTATTTATGAATACTAAACTAATAGTTATATCAAAAATACATTAAATTAGTAATTACCTTGCTATTATTAATATAAGGCATTTGATTATTCAAATGACATTAATGTTAAAAGTGCCAGACATTATAAGCAAAATTAGCATACTACAGGGATAGAACACTGGCATAGAACTTATACCACTATGAATGAAACAAAATTTTCTACAATGACAAACAAAGTTAATTTAAATAACTAAAACCATTAGCTTAAGGAATCTGGTACTAGAATTAAGTTTTTCTGAACAACCTCTATGAAAAGGCTACCACTCTTAAGGACAAAGTTTCTATGGTGAAATAGGCAGCCCTCATATGGAAACTTCACTCTAATCATTGTAAATATCTAATAAAAAAAGCTTAGAACAAATTTATAGAATCGTCGAAATGAATATAATAGTAAAATTAGTTTTTATGGAAAAAAGAAAAAAAAAAAAAAACTGTGATTATGATCTTTTATTACAGAATTTTCTTTCTACCAGGTTCAACTGTCCTGAGACTTACGTATGTTATGCCTTAAAAAGCATAACACTGCTTTATTCTTATGTTTCAAATAGTTTAACACTATTTTATTTAAAATTATAGGTTTTCAGTTTTTTTAATTTAAAAAGCTTTCTCATTCGGAATTCATTTTGATACTCTGCAAATTTTAATCAAAATCGATCACGATTTAATTATTTAAAATATTTCCGTTTTCACTCTGAAAATTAGCATTTTTCAAAAAAAAAAAAAAAACCAGCAATTCTGCATTAAAATGATATCGTAATCGATTATCCTTGTAGGAAAATTACGAAAAAAAAAAAAAAAAAAAGAGAAATGACAATTAAAAAAAAAAAAAAAAAAAAAAAAAAAAATCAAAAATTATCTTGTCAGCAGTCAGTGTTCTGATTTTTGCATTTAAAATTATTCTATGTTTCATTTCCATGTAATTCTGATTTCATGAGATTGCTTATTAAATTTCATTTAATTTGAGCGATCACTCATAAAAATAGCTTAAAATTTAATAGTTTTCCTTTCCAAAAATCCTAAGTTCAAAAACAGCTTTTTTCATTCACTAAGTTCTTAAAATCGGAAGTCAGCCATGTTTTCTTAAATCTTTTGAACTTTCCCGCGATTTCAGAGGGGAGAATCCTTCTAGAAGTTTCTGGATCTTTCCCCATGACGTAGATAGCGTCACCTCTGACATCGATAGTGTCCCTTTCGAGAGCACTCATTGGCTAGCTTCCTGAAGAGTGCGAATTTCTGATCGCTTTTGGCCAGAACAGCAGGGAACCGCAACAAGTTAGGTTGTGCATACCAGCGGAGGCCGGGGATTCCTTCCCGTGCCGAAGCGAGAAAAAGATTCTGTTGGTCACAAAAATGCAACGTTTAATTTTTTTTTTTTTTTTTTTTTTTTTCTATAATGTTCTGAGAATCTAATGTCATTAACGTAATGGGAATGGTGCTACAAAGTTCCATGGATGTCAAAGTATATATATAAATATTCATAACATATTAACCTTTTACATGCCACATTCAGATCCGGGTGTAATTTAAATTAGTTTTTTAAATATTTTGCCTTCTAATGATTTAGTTTAAAGAACTCTGTCATTAAAATGTGTTAAAATATATATATATATATATATATAATTTAAAATTATTAGTTTATTATTATTATTTTTATTATATAAGCGGAGGTGCCCGGGTTTGATTCCCGGCTCTGGTATTTTTCGCATAGTTGGTAATAAATAAAAATATCAACCTTTACACTCCAATTTGATTTAAATAAATATTCACGGTTGATGAATTCACGGATAAAAAATTTCTAAATTGAAATTTCGTGGTCTATGGAGTTGTGCTACAATTATTATTGTCTCACCTGATATATCTGCGTTTGCAGACTTGATGACTTTGCCAACGATTATTATGCGAGAAGTGCCTAGCTGGTTGTCAGCCAGGGTAGCTCAATGGTAGAGCATCCGTGCGTTAAGTGGAGGTGCCCGGGTTCGATTCCCGGCTCTGGTATTTTTCGCATAGTTGGTAATAAATAAAAATATCAACCTTTACACTCCAATTTGATTTAAATAAATATTCACGGTTGATGAATTCACGGATAAAAAATTTCTAAATTGAAATTTCGTGGTCTATGGAGTTGTGCTACGATTATTATTGTCTCACCTGATATATCTGCGTTTGCAGACTCGGTGACTTTGCCAATGATTATTATGCGAGAAGTGCCTAGCTGGTTGTCAGCCAGGGTAGCTCAGTGGTAGAGCATCCGTGCGTTAAGCAGAGGTGCCCGGGTTCGATTCCCGGCTCTAGTATTTTTCGCATAGTTGGTAATAAATAAAAATATCAACCTTTACACTCCAATTTGATTTAAATAAATATTCACGGTTGATGAATTCACGGATAAAAAATTTCTAAATTGAAATTTCGTGGTCTATGGAGTTGTGCTATGATTATTATTATCTCACCTGATATATCTGCGTTTGCAGACTCGGTGACTTTGCCAATGATTATTATGCGAGAAGTGCCTAGCTGGTTGTCAGCCAGGGTAGCTCAGTGGTAGAGCATCCGTGCGTTAAGCGGGGGTGCCCGGGTTCAATTCCCGGCTCTGGTATTTTTCGCATAGTTGGTAATAAATAAAAATACCAACCTTTACACTCCAATTTGATTTAATTATTATAATTATATTTAAGATTATTAATTTAGTATTATTATATTTAGTATTATTAATTTAATGTTATTCTATTTTAATATTTTATTTTAATAATGTAAGCTATTTTTAGAAGCATTTGCTTATTTTTCTAAATTATGTGAATTTTTAAACTGTGGGGTAAAAAGGAAAATGATGAAATAGGTTATATTTATAATTTTCTGTACATTTCCTCTTTTATGATTGAACTGTAATTTCTATTTCAAAAAATCAAGCCCTCTTTCTATTATATTTGATAATTTTTTCAAGCCAGTATTCATGATATTTATTTTTTAATTGAATTTTTACTTCCATGTTCCATTTATGGAACACTGGCGGGTAAAAGGTTAAGTAAATTCTAAATAAATTGAAATTTCCCTAATACAGATTTAAAAAAAAAAATATTTTTATGGACAAGTAAAGTATCTAATTAAGGACAATTTCGTTTAAAATTATAATTAATCTATTGCATGAAATATGTAATTAAAGGGGAAATTTGCTGAGAAATTAAAGAAATGTTATCTTATATTTTCTTGTTTTACCTAAGCACTATAAAATAGGGTAAAAATGGCTTGTCTGAAGTTAATTACTATTATGGTTAATTACTAATGTTCATTATTTTATAGTATTATTTTCTATTAATCTTTTATTCTAGGAAAGTTGTAATATTTTCTCCTTATGTCAAAGCAAAAATTTTGTAATGTATAATAGAAGGTTTTATTTTCCTGAATACTTGTACATTAAATTAATAAAAGGTTGAAGTTAAATTAGCATATCCTCGCAACACCATATAAAACTTTCATAATATTTAAACTTTAAACACTAAACATTATTTTAATCAATATTATCAGAAAACATTGTAAGTACTTTCAAAATCTATCAAAATAACAAAAATAGCAGATAAAAATATTCCTACAAGGTAAATTTCTAATTGTTTTATATAAAGGACATGGGGGTTATTTTACACACAGTAAGCAAAATACACAGAGTAATGGTTTACTGTTAAACATACATGTACAGGAATGACAGCTACATAAAAACAATCGAGATGATGTTTGTCTAATATCAGTTGCAGTATTTTGGGAGATTAAGTACAAGAGATTTAAATCTGAATTATTATTTTTTGAAGAAATTTAATTCTATACATAATTACTTTGACAAATGAAAAATTAGATAAAATGAGCTAACAAACAGAAGTTTTAAATATACTTCAAAGTAGAAAAAAGAACACAGAATCATGCGGTACGCATTGATTATTAACACTTTCCAAATGTACGTAATTGTATTGTATAACTTTCGATACTCTTTGGCTATGTAATCACACAACGGACAGACAGTAGTTGTGAAAAGCATACAGATAGATTATTGAATCCCTAATCGTTCTTAAACATTGCTGGTAAGTATTAAAAATGCTTAACACTAAAGAAAATGTAGCCCTTATATTCTAAGTGCAGTCCATAATGTATCTGAATATTTTAGCGTAGCCCTGTAAATCTGAAGGATAACAAAATCATATTCTATAGAAAATATTATTTAGCATATTAAAAGTCAATGTCAATTTCTTCATGATTTTTACAATAGAAAGTTCTTTAAATGTAATTTACAAAAATGTCTGTCCTAAAATGCAATGTATTGGCAATTTTTTTCTTTTGGTAGTCCCTGTACCCAAACCAGTTGCACAGGACATATAACTGTTATTTAAAATAAAGAACATTCCATAGTGAATTTGAATAACATATATAATTTTGTAAAAATTCAGAAAATTTTTATGAATACTGGGGCGGGCAGATGGGTAGAGACACAGATGGACAGTCAGACAGATATACTTAAATTGAAATCATATTCCTACTTAAAAGTGTTATATTGCTAAATGTAAACGAAAATGAAATTTCAGCAAATTTGCAATAAAAGCTTTCAATGTAACTGAATAGTTTTGTGTGGCCTGTAAATCTAATGCTAATCAAAATCATACATCATTTTGTAGAAAGCATTCTTTTGTGCATATGAATAACATATTTCAACTTTATAAAGATCTGTTCGAAGTAAAGTTATTAAAATTTGGTTTATAGAAATACCTCTCTTAAAACGAATGCTTTGAAATATTTTTGGGTGACTCTGTACACAAACCAGAAGTGGTATTTACTCTATTTTCTATACCAAACATCCAATAGTGAACTTGAACAACATATTTCAATTTCATTGAAATTTGGGTAAAATAAAGGAATTAAAATATAGTTCATAAAAACACAATGCTTTGGAATATTTTGGGTGCCCCTGTGCACAAGCCAGAAGAGATAATCACTCCATTTTCAATAGGAAACAACTGATAGTGAAATTGAATATCACATATCAGTTTAAAAAAATTCCATGGGGTAGAATGTGCTTTACGGTACTGCTTGGCGACTTGTTTCCAATCGCAGATAAAGATGCAAACTTTGGTAACCATGGTGTTTATGCGCCGCTGAACGATCAATGTTTGAAATGTGGTAACCTCACCATGATGTTTTGAAACTGTATGATTTTCGAGTATGTTATTGTTGCCAAACGAAATTTTGTACGTTTTAAAGATTTATGGAGTTTGTGTGAGATGTATTTAGTGATTTTTTTTGTTTTTGTTTTTCTGTACACATTATTGATCGATGCAAAACAAAATTTTGTACGTTTTAAAGATTCATGGAGTTAGTGTGAGACGTATTTAGTGATATATTTTGGTTTTTATGTACGCGTTACCAATCGATGCAAAACGAATTTTCGTATGTTTTAAAGATTTATGTAGAATGCGGGTGAGGTATCCAGTGATGGTTTTTTTTTGGTTTTCATGTACGCAGAGTGTACAGACATGCATATTACTGGGCGCTGAAAAACAAAATTTCATGCATTTTAAAGATTCATGCAGAATGCAGGTGAGGTATCCACCCTAATAACACACACTTGTCCATAATACATCCTGAAAATATCCACAGGATGTCCTTTTATCCATAAGACATCCTGAGGACATCATTTGGAGAAGATGTGCTTTTAGGGCAGTGATTTTTTTTTTTGGTTTTCATATACGCAGAGCATACAGACGTGCGTATTACTGGCCGCTGCAAAACGAAATTTCATGCATTTTAAAGATTCATGCAGAATGCGGGTGAGGTATCCATTCTTAACATACTTGTCCATAAAACATCCTGAAGATGTCCTTTCATCCATAAGACATCCTGAAGATGTCCACAGGACGTCCTTTCATCCACAAGATATCCTGAAGATGTAATTTTGTCCATAAGACATCCTGAGGACATCATTTGGAGAAGGTGCCCTTTTAGGGCAGTGATTTTTTTCTTTTGGTTTTCATGTACGCGGAGCGTACAGACATGCATATTACTGTTCGCTGCAAAATGAAATTTCATGCTTAATTAAATAAATACCTTTATTTTGCCTCGTTACTCTTGTCATAAAGCTTTTTCGCCGGAGGGCCCTCCGGCGAAAAAGCTTTATGACATGAGTAATGAAGCAAAATAAAGGGATTTATTTAATTTTACTGATTGCTACAAAACGAAATTTCATGCTTGTCCACTACAAGTGGGAGGCACCGAGGACGCGGAGTGCCCTCCAGCGAAAAAGCTTTCTGCCATGAGTAATGAAGCAAAATAAAGGTATTTATTTAATTAAGTATGAGATATGCTTCGTGTTTTTAAAAAGTTTTGAAATTTCATGCATTTTAAAGATTCAAGCAGAATGCGGGTGAGGTACAGTCGGCAGCAAAAGTATCCAAGCACTAGCAAAAATTCCTACGTAAAAAATGGTCACTTAATATTGTTTTGTTAAATAAATCCTTGTCAAATCATGTTCTTAGACTGACTAAGAACAGGATTCGATAAGGATTTATTTAACAAAACTCTATTAAGTATACTTTTTTTACGTAGGATATTTTGCTAGTGCTCGAATACTTTTGCTGTTGACTGTATCCAGTGATTTTTTCTTTGCTTTCATGTACGCGGAGCATACACATGTGCATATTACTAATTGCTGCATAAAGTTGCCGAAGCGCAGAGATATTACGATGTTAAATGCAACCTTATTTGTGTATCTCCGAGATTGTCGCCATAGCGCAGTGCTAGTGCGATGTTAATTGCAACATTACTTGTGTATCTCCAAGATTGTCGCCCAATCGCAGTGCTAGTGTGATGTTAATTGCAACCTTACTTGCGTATCTCCGAGATTGTTGCCGAAGTGCAGTGCTAGTGCTATGTTAATTGCAGCCTTACTTGCGTATCTCCGAGACTGTCGCTCAATCACAGTGCTAGTGCGATGTTAATTGTAACCTTACTTGCGTATCTCCGAGATTGTTGCCGAAGCACATTGCTAGTGTTATGTTTATTGCAACTTTACTTGCATATCTCCGAGATTGTCGCCGAAGCACAGTGCTAGTGCTATGTTAATTGCAAACTTACTTGCGTATCTCCGAGATTGTCGCTGAAGTGCAGTGCTAGTGTGATGTTAATTGCAACCTTACTTGCGTATCTCCGAGATTGTCGCCGAAGTGCAGTGCTAGTGTGATGTTAATCGCAACTTTACTTGCATATCTCCGCGATTGTCGCCTATAATGCTGTAGTAGTGGGACGTTAAATCCACTCTGCTTATACTACAATCAGCAACAAAAGTGTCCGAACACTAGAAAAAATTAATATGTAAAAAAAAGTACATTTCATACGGTTTTGAGAAATAAATCCTTGTCGAATCCTGTTCTTAGTCAGAGTAAGAACATGATTCGACAAGGATTTATTTAACAAAACCGTACAAAGAGTACTTTTTTTACATAGGAATTTTTGCTAGTGTTCAGACACTTTTGTTGCCGACATGTTTTGTTTGGATTTTCTTTTTCAATTTTGGCAATAGTAGGGTAACTTCATTTGAAAAACAGGCTTGTTACAATTTTTTTGTGCAAAATTATGATATATTTTATAGAATTGGGTATTTATGTAGAATATAAACTAAAAATTTGTTTGCAATAGTGCTATAAATTGTGAAATTTTGTTAGTCTACATGGTTTCTTCGAAAATTGTAGAGAAGATTAATTCTTCATTATTTCAAGGATTTTAAAATTCTACAAAAATTTTGAAACGGGTAAGTAAAAAAAATCTTGTTTATAATTTGTATATTTATTTTGTTAGGTCTATTGGGTTAATTATGGTGTTTCTGTTTTGTAATGTTTAATACAGTAAAATCCCGTTACAACGAACTTCACGGGACCGCAAATTTTATTTGTTGTAACGGGAATTTCGTTGTAACGGAATTCAATAGAAAATTAAACATTTCAATTCAGATCCTCATATCATAGTTAATTATAAAAATAGTAGTATAATACAAATTAGTAGATAATTAATTATTAAAAATAGTAATAAAAATTAGTAGTACCTTCTAATAACGTAAAGTTAGTACTAATACAATGTATAATATTTTTTATAGAACTGAAAAATTGACTTACCACCATTTCAATGATCTTCAAATTGTACAAGAAAAAATTTAATGCAGAAAATCAGTGATTTTTTTTTGTACAAGGGAGTTTGAAGCTGCGGACAATACAAAATTATGTACATGATTAATATTAGAAAAAATGTTATCTGGTACACTGCTCTGTAAAGAAATAAAATTGCGCACTCTTTCTAAGCTTTCTAAGGCTTCAGCAGATGTAACTTTTGAAGTAGTAATAACCTCATTTTCTTCATCTTCAGAACTTTCTTCATCATTTTCTAAAATGCGATCATCAACAATAGACTGCACAATATCTGTCTCTGTTAATGAATAACAAGTTGCAGCATTGTCATCTGCAGTTAAAAAATCTTTAAAGCTTATGCTTTGAGACACACCAGATTTTTCTTTTACTAAGTTCCAAACGGATTCGATCTCATATTCGACTGTCTGCTCCTCATCATGTAGTGCATCGCTAGATCCTTGAGCCGTCGATTCTTTATTTAAATCCTGGTCAATCTGCGCGTGTTTCCAACAGTGGGCTATTGTTTTCTGGCTTATATCATCCCACGATCCACAGATCATATCAATTGCCTCTTTCATGTTGCACTTTCTGTTTATGTTATTTTGCAGATCACAGATAATGCGTTTTAATAACATAGTTTTGTATCGTGATTTTACGGCTCTGATAATGCCTTGGTCAAGAGGCTGAAGTATTGCAGTACAGTTAGGCGGGAAATACTCTACACGAATGTGATTCAATATAGGAGGATCATTGTGTGCTGTGCAGTTGTCTATGAGTAGAAGAATTTTACGTTTTTGTTTTTGCATATCTTTATCAAAATTTATCAGCCATTCATTAAAGAATCCTTGCGTCATCCATGATTTTTTGTTGGCTTTGTAGATGCATGGTAAGGACTTAAAATTTTTGAAACAACGGGGTTTTTCAGATTTGCCGATTATGAGTAATTTTCGTTTTTCTGTTCCTGATTTGTTGCAGCAAAATAGGGCTGTAATCCTTTGTTTGGAAAGCTTTCCTCCAATACACTTGTCTCCTTTTAACGCTAAAGTCTTCCTTGGTTCTAACTGAAAAAATATTCCGGCTTCATCGGCATTAAAAACATCGTTAGGACTATACGTCTTGATTAATTTTAGTACTTCACCTTTACGCCATTCGTTTACAGATTCAACTGGGACGTCTTTTGCTTCTCCTGAAATGCATTTTGCCACTATACCGTATCTTTCTCGGAATCGATTCAACCATCTGACACTGGCTTGAAAATTTTCAACGTTTAGCATTCTTGCAAATTCCAAACCTTTTTCTCTAATTAAAGGGCCACTTAGAGGGACGTTCCTAGAACGAACATCCATAAACCATTTGTAAACAGCACTATCCACATCTTGAAACTGGGCATTTCGAATTCGTTTTCTGCTTGGATCAAAGACTTGAACTTGAAGTTTTTTCAAAATGCTTTCTTTATCTTTTAGAAAAGTGGATAAAGTAGACGGCGAAATTCCATATTTGCTAGCAACATCAGATTTTTTCATTCCTTCCTCAACTTCAGAAATTATGGTTTTTTTTTCTTCCAAACTAAACTGTTTTCGCTTAACAGCCGCCATTTTATGACCTACTGGTAAGATGAAAATTTTCAAACTGATTTCGAGCTTTGGGAATTCCTTTGCGAAAGTTATTCAGGTAGGGAGGAGAGGGAAGGGGGAATGTGCAATACTCATTTCACGTTTTGTTAAGTTTGCTTACATTGGTTACAGCTTACTTGGACTTCCAAGAAAAAGGGGTGGAGAAAAGGGGAGAGCGAACAAAGGAAACATTCCTTCTGCAGTGAAATGCCTATGCACGCCTGTTTTACAACAAAGCTCGGAGAAAAGCGATTGCTTTAGAGATAAGCTTGATTGTCCCTAAGACTAGGCATCGAAAACAAAAATTGTCAAGCGATAAAAATGTACAACTGAAAGTATTTGCCGTGTCATATTATTTCGTTCTAACGAGATTATAAAAAATTGAATATTTCGTTATACTGAGATTATGTTAACATTATTTGAATACATTTCAAAACGGGACTCGCTTGCATTTCGTTATAACGGGATTTTTCGTTGTAATGGAATTCGTTGTAACGGGATTTTACTGTATTTGCTAGTTTTTGTGTATGAAAATTGTACAAATTTTAAAAATTTGATTTTTATTTGTATTTTTCTTTATTCAAGTTCATAAAAGTTTTTTTTTACGGTTTATGTTTAGATAATTGCTTTAAAACACGTAAATCGGCCATTTTGGAAAAAAAGGCTAAGAAAACCGCGAAACCATGCTGCCAGTCCGCCATTTTGGAAAGGACAGGAGAGAAAACCACGCCAAAGTGGCGAGTTCGGAAAACTCGCCAAGAAGGACCGTAAACCACATTTTCCCCAGATGCTTTATTATTATTTTAAAGGATCAATATTTTAAAAAAATAGCAAAAATGAATAAAATTACATTTAAAATTTCTTAAAATCACTGCAGGGGTACTATCTTTCCTTTGGGACTTATTCATTCTGATCTAGCTTTGCCAACTAATGGCTTCTTTCACTTCCCTCTGTGTATTACTTCTTGTGAAACATGCAGGGCAATATGCTACAAATTGCTACTTGCTTCGTATTACATGATTCCTTGCATATTAGAAATTTTAGAACTTCTTTGTGTAGGGTATATCTGTTGTTTTAGAAAGTTTCTGAGTGCTTATATGTTTTATGTTTGATCTAATTTTTTCAGTAAGAAATGTTTGGATTAGTTTTAATAAAAATTCTCATTTAACTGCTTCTGTTTTAAATATTTATGAAATCCTTTAACTCTCTGTTGCTATAAGATTTAGTGGCAACAATCTGTTCCTTAAAAATGGTATTTTACACTTGGTGTTAATAATTTCTAGACTATATCTAGAACATTAGCAAAATCATATCAGACTGAATATATTTCAGAAGAAAGATGGATGTTATTTTCATAGAATTTTAAAGCATTTTATTTAAATGATTTTATGTATAATTTTAATAAGAAATCTTTTTTTCTTTTTCATAAATTTTATGTCATTAAATTTTGCTTTAAAGTAAAATATTGGGGGTACAAATAAGTTTTAAAGGATTGACAACAGATGCTGATACTAATCTTAAATTTCATTAGACTGTGACTTAACCACCTACATTATCAGGCTTTAGTTTTTTGTACGCCTTACTTTTTCAGATGTTAACTTTTGTGCCAACAAAATGCAATTTCTGGAAAGCTTTATTTCTTGGCTTCTACCTGTAGAAAAAAGCAACTAAAGGTCATTGTTTGTTGCATGAAGCTTATGACGACCATCATCCATCAATTTTAACTTATGAGTATTGGAACAGTTACAAATTGGAGATTTTCACAGAGGATAAGAAACATGAAAGAAGACCATAAATGTTTGAAGATGGAGAATTAGAGATATTAAATAAAGAAAAATCAAATACAAGAAAAAAATTGTTTATTTATTTGTTGGAAGAGAAGAACTGCTCAAGAATATTCTTAGAGCATTAGCACTCCTCCCCCCAGAGTTACCAAGCACACTGTGATTCATGGATGAAAATCTGCTGAAAGGAAAATCATACACCGTACCAAACAATGCAGTATCTTAACGGCCCTCTTCACTCACCGTCGCCGGATGCCTGAGCCAATGTTATTATGGGAAAATTTTCTTTACAAATAACTTATTAACTAATACATATTTTTACATTCTGTTTTCACATTTAGAAAATTCCCGACTGTTAAATTGACGGACCTTTTTAAAAAATGTATTTTTTTAATTTTTAATATTTTATTTTGAAATTGCAAAATGAAACAAATTCACATGTTGAAAATTCATATTTTGCAGCTTCAAAATAAAATATAAAAAATTAAAAAAATAATTTTTTAAAAAAGGTCCGTCAATTTAACAGCTGGGAATATTCAGAATGTGAAAACAGAATTTAAAAATATGTATTAGTTAATAAGTTATTTGTAAAGAAAAATTTCCCATTGAATAATATTAGTTTCGGCTTCTGGCCGCGGTGAGAGAAGAGGGCCCTTAAGGAATGGTTTTGCTGAATCCATCCTGAAGCATTAAAAGGGGGCAAATAACAGGATGCTGGAATCATAAGTGACCGTAATGAGAGCAAAGAGCATCTTCCCTGCACAAAACAGCCCATGTGATACTAGGCAAATTAAATATAGAGCAGAAAGTGCAGAAGGAAGAGCCAAAAGAGAGAAATTCTTGTAACACTCCTTAACACAAGCAAGAAGCAAGAGCAGATGCAGGAAAAACCAGGTGAGCATTGAATAGACTGTTTGCTGAAAAAAAAAAAAAAAAAAGCAATCAGGGGCTAGAGAGGGATTTGAAGACTCGAATTTAAATAAATGTAAGAAGAATTAACAGAATCTTTGAGAGTGATTCAACAAGTAATTTCATTATGCTTCAAAGCCATGGGAAGTGGTCGAAAAACAAGGAAACTGGGTATCATATGAATTAAAACCAAGATAAAAGGAAATTAGTCAGTTATAAACATCTACTCTTAAGGCAAAAACACAAAGGATTTTTGCATCAAATTATGACTGGTGCTGAAAAGGAGCTGAGCATTTAAGAACGAACAAACAGAATATGAGCAGAGACCTGACAAAGTGATTTTGCAGCAGGATAATGCTAGACTATAACATGTTGCAGTGCCAGTTGAAAAGTATTTGCAAACACTCAAATGGAATATCTTCCTCCACCCATCATATTCTCTAGACATTGCTTCTTCTGACTCCAATTTATTTTGATCAATGAGTCACGGTTTATCTGAGCAGCACTTCTTCTTTTATAAGAATAGGAAAAAAATTAGTCAATTCTTGGGTTGTCTCTAAGTATTAGTTATTTTTTCAATGCAAAATTTGTATGCGGCCAGAAAAATGGGGAAAAATAGTGGCTAGTGATGAAGAATACTTTGAATAATCAATTTGTTCCTAATTTTACACAATAAAGCCTCAATCTTAACAGAAAATTCTTTAAAAGTTACTTGTACCATCAATATATATACATAAACTTTAATATATAATATCTTATGAATAGTTACTTTATCAATAAATTTAAGTATCAAACTATATTTTATGGCACAAGACAAATTTCTGGAAATAAAAAAAGGGAAAAATTATTAAAAGCACAATGAAAAATAATTACATTATATTAGCTTTTAAAAACTATTTTAAGTCTGACACTTTAATCTCTTATGAAAAACCACCATAGAACTGGCATTTAAAAGTAATAAGCATAAAATTTTGAATAAATACCATAAAATGCAAGAACTCCCAACAATTGTGTCAAAAGAAAACATGCCCCCCCCCCCCCATCAGGCAAAAAAAGCAGCAATTGGTGTATTCAAGGATGAAAGTGGGAAATGGACAAAAAGTCTGAAGATATGTGCAATACTCAAAGATAACTTAAATTTTTTTAATAAAAGAAGAAACAGAGACAATAAATCATACTTTCCATAAGCAAATATGAGAATAAATTAAAACTAACTGCTCAAGAACATGTTAAAATAAAGAATATTAAACAAAAATAAGAATGTTTTGAAATAAAAAAGTCTGAAAATTACTTTTAAAAAATTAAAAAAGTCTGAAATTCCTACTAAAGTCTGAAGAATCTCATCTCTGTGTATTGCAACTTTGTTTGCAGCACTCATGTCCACTTTGTTCACTTAACAGAGGGTCATGTTTTCTTTCAACTAGAAACAATTGTTGTGAGTTCTCGCATTTTATAGTGTTTATTCAAGGTTTTATACTCATTAGTTTAATCTCTTGTACAGTATAAAATTGTCTTTTTTTTTTTAAGAATAGAAAATTTAATTGTATTTGTGGTGTTTTACAATTAATGCTCATTTATTTATTTTTTTTTTTTAAACTATATGACATCAAAAAACAAATATATGTATAAAAAGAACAAAGCAAAAGCAAATAAAAATTATAAAAGATAATGAGTTTTATACTTGGATTTTTTTTTATCTGTAGTACAATGAACCATTCAAACTTTAACAAATCATTTTAAAATCATAAATGAAACATAACAACTTAAATTTCCTTAATTACAAAATTAATTTAATTTTGTAACTAGGCTATTGCAGCAAAAAGTATATTTTCTTTCATTTACACAGTTTTCTACAAAACAGGCTTTCTGTGTTCATACATGTTCATACACTTTATTTAAACACAGTATTATATTAAAAAATATACAATATCAAAAATATATTTTTTTACAATATACTGCTATTTACATTTTTTATATGTGAAACGAAGTAATGAATAATATGGAAGTCTGAAAGAGGATGAACATGATGATGCATCATGATAATTTACACCAAAGAAACTAAATGCATTTGAATCTTGCACATATATACAAATGTGTCATTAAATAAAATAAATGTAACATTAAAAGCAACAATCATTAACATGTAATATGAAAACATAAACAAATATAACAATCTAAATATAAAAGATGAGGGACTATGTATATTTAACAAGAAGAAAAAATAAGTAATTTCACATTAGGCATATAAAAAATATAGTATTATATGTTGATAGCTACATTTTTAAAAGAATCAATGAAAAGTAATATAAAGCCATGCTAAAAAAAAAAAAGTATATATCTTTAAACTTTGAGATCCAAAAAGATTTTTTCTTTTCAACAGGTAGAAACCTTTTAAGTTTCCTGTACTTTTTATAATAAAATACAAAATCTCAACACTTTTAAATATTACAAAATTTACAAATCATAAAAATATCACAAATTAAAAAGATGAACAATTTATATAATACATTTATTCATTCCTTTTCTCCCACTTTTAATTGTTTCACCAAATAGTGAAGCATCAATAACAGGGTTGGCAGGTTTTTGACACATGACAGTTTTTGACGGTTTAAACCACAGTTTAAACTGTCATGTCAAAAACCCTGTGTCAAAAACTCATGTCGAAAACTGTCAAAAACCTCACATTTTACATTTCTTGGTATATTTTAACAATGAAGTAGTCATATTTGAAGAAATAAAAAATTGTAATTTTACAAAAGAGTGTTCAATTTATGTGTCTTTCATGGTTAAAAATAATTCTTAGTAGTGTATTATCTGTTTCCTATGAATGCTAATGATTTCTATTTAAGTACAAAAAATTTATATTTATATCTTTACAAAAAACAAAATCCGAACACAGGAATTTGTATATTCTAAGGTGAACTAAATTTTAATATGAATTAAATAATGCAATTTTAAATTATTTTTAATGAAAGGGATGGTGGACAGATCTCTTTCGTAAATTACTGCCTTAAAGGTATGAAAATATGCATTTATATATACACATTGAAATATAATATTAAATACATTAAAATTTCGAGTGAAGTCACTCCAGATTTTTTTAGTGCTAACTCTAGGCTAATTTGGCTGGGTGCTGCACCTGGTGGTAAAGGGCAAAACTGGGAAAATTCATTAGTGGCCAGTGGCCGGTACTGACAGTTTCATTAGTAGCCACTTTTTTAAGTTAGTGGCCACTTTTCACATGATAAGACTATTTCTTTCAGACTGCAAAAACCATTGTCACCATTTTGCGGTATAATTACCACAAGAAAAATATGAAAATAAGAAATACATATAATAATAAAATTAACACAGGGACACTGAAATTGTAATTTGTAATTACGCTCTTTTTAAAAATCCTAAATTGCACATCCTAAATTAAAATCTGCTTAGGGCTGTAATAATAACAGCAAAAGTTATTATCTTTCAGATAATTCAGTAGTACTTTTTTTTTTTTCAATTTATTTAAGTGAAATAAGCTGTTATCATTCCCAGTTCACATTTATATTTTCTAGTAAATGAATTAGCTGATTCATCATCATCACAACCTTTTACATGGTCATGTGTAAATACAGTTAGCAGTTTTATTATTTTTTCTTATTTCTAAAGACACACTTTTTTAAATGATTTTATTTCAATAGAGTTAAAATACTTCCTCTTAAAAAGTATAGATATGGAAACTTAGCTGCTTCATTAAAAATAATTTAATTAGCTGCCAAATTTGTAGCTTTAAAAATAGGGAGATTTCTACACAAAAGAAAGCAAATACAAAAATTTTTGAAAAATACACATTTAAGTCTAATCAAATTTTGATACACACATTTGTCAACTATCTTAAAGGGGTTAAATATACACTAAATACTATGGAGATATTAATGGAAAAAGATTGTGCTTTGCAGGGCATTTGATCATTAACTGCTTGTGGAAATGGAGCTCACATGTGTGTGTGTGGGGGGGGGGGAGGGTACATCTATATTCTTCTTTTATAGGTTCTAGAATCTAATCAAGAAAGTTTAAAATGAATATTTACATTTATGTTATGGATAGAGAAAGATTGTAAACCACAAGACTTCAGTGGAGCATGTGATTGCCAATCATTGGAGGGGGGGGGGGGGAATTACAGGAATTATGAGTAAGAGATATTAAACAATTCTACTTCTTTACAGATTCTAGAATCTAATAAAAGTAAGTTTAAAATATATATTTATATTTTTGCAGCAAATGGAGAATGATTAGAAATTATAAAGCTTTCTATAAGCTGTGTGATCACAGATCGTTAGGGGGAGGGGGAGGGGAGTCCAAAAAATTATATGAGTGAGACATATTAAACAATTGTACTTCTTTATAGGTTGTAGAATATAATAAAGCAAGTTTAAAATGAAGATTGACATTTATGCCATGGATGGAAAAAGATTGGAAATCACAAGGCTTCGATTGCTTATCGTCGCTCGATTTTTAGATTATTTTAATGATCATAAAAAGTGGCGACTTTAGTGGCGATCGATGCATAATTTTTAATCGCCATCTTTTTTTATTTAGTCGCCACGTGGCCGGTGGCGACCGTTAATTTTGCCCTTTACCTGGTGGCTCTTTCAAATACATTTTAGCACCCAGTGGCCCTTTTAAAAACATTAGTACAAATTTTTTTTTTCCAATATTTTAAATGTTAGAAGCCTTTAAATGCTTTTCTTCCTGATATGTAACCTTCTAGCAATAGTTTTACAGCATTCCTGGAAGAACAAATGCATATAGCCTACATATATGCATGTAAAATTAATAATTTACTTTTGTCACATGCAAAAATCACAACATAGAAGACTGTAAATTATGCAAAAAAAAAAAAAAAAAAAAACCTTTCTGAAAATAGTTTGCTCTTTTTACTGAATTCTAACTGGAGGTTCTTTTATTCTACAGTCAGCATATTTTTTGTTTTTTAAATATGTTTGAATGCTAAAAATTTTCATTGAAATTTCAGCACTTAACATAATTTTAAAAATTAACCTGCCATTGAATTCACAAAATAATAACTTAATAATACATTTAATATATTTTTTTAAACCATAATAATGCTAAAACGAAGAGGAAAAATTAATAATAATAATTAGCAGGAAAAATTTTAAACAATTTTTAATTTTTTTTTAATTCAATTAGTTTTAAAGAATTTATATACTTAATTGTATTATTATAATTTACCATCTATATATGCAAATTTGTATAGCCTTTTTAAGACAATTTACGAAAAATTTATAACGTTCATTGATATGCTTCCTTTCTTTTTTTTTTTTTTTTTTCCAGAAAAATATTATATATATATACAAATAATGAATGTTAATTTATGTACTTAGTACATTGCAACTTAAAAATATGCATAAAATCATTTAACATTATACTTTAGATTTTTCACCTATGGTTTTCGACAGTTTTTGACGGTTTAAACCAGTTTTTGACAGTTTAAACCAATTTTTGACACATGTCACGTCAAAAACCAGTTTTTGACGTCAAAAAACCAACCCTGATCAATAATCATGAAAATTTGAGATCACATTCAAACTAGTTATTCTAAATATTTAATTGTTAAAATGATTTAAATAAATTCTATTTAAAATGACAGCATCATAAATGTTTATCAATATATAAATAACTAAGCTCTGTAAACTCTAAACTATAGCACTATTTTTAATAAGAATCATAAATAATAAAAATCACAAACATATGTGAATCACATTAAGCTACAAAATGTTGCAATAGAATATTTTATTTGATATGTAGGTGGGTTATGAATATTAATTGAAATGAAATAAGAGACAATTTTGTCATTCATACCTTACAATAAATTAAGTTTATAGAATACAAGATTGACAATTGGAAAATATAGAAAATGCTAGAAAATAAGGTACATTAAAATTTAAAATTATATTTTATTTTTTCATAAAAATAAAGATTTATTTCTAATTTACATATATACATATATATTAAATGGAACAGTGATACAATAATCAGTTAAATAAAAATGCATAAAAGGTATGTAAAAATTCATGAGAACATTACTACAGAAAAATTTCTCTTAATATCTATACAATTAATAAAAAATTGGCCATTTCAGAGAGAATTAAAATATTTAGTTAACAGGGCAGGTTTAAATTTAGAATGTTGATTCTGGGGGTGATGAAGGAAGAATAACACCAGCAACATTGTAAATTAATTTTCTAACTTTTGATTTAAACATTTTTCGCTGGTAAAGATGGTCTTGAGTATCCACGTTGAACCTCAGAATCATGTACATTATAAATACGTATGTAAGAAGTAGACGATCCAGCTGCATGACTGGGTGTATAATTAACACTGCAGCTAATGAACAAAAATTAATATGACGAATATGAGAATACAACCGCTTTAAATTTGATGTTTTATATTGGTCTGGAGAATCCCAGCCTACACAGTGATAATAAACCTAAAATAAAATAAATGATATTTAAGTAAAGTATTTTCTCATATAATTACTTTAAGTTAAAAACTACTAAGAACTAATGAAAAAAAAAAAAAAAAATACATAATCACAGCTAACTTTGACTAAATAAAGCAATCAAAATAATAATATAAAAACAGTAAAAGATAAAGTTATAAAATGATTGGAACTGTAACTTAAGGAGTCAATATCTATATAAATATGTCTCTAATGTGGACCAGTTACAATTAAATTTTGTTGCCACGATATGATAGTGATGTCCCAGAAGAAGAAATTTTTTAAATTCATAGTGTAAACTACATTAAAAAAAAAGAGAACGAGAGAAACCCTGTGGATAGAAAATAGAATATAGAGCATAAGGCGATATTTCTAAAGCAAAACTTTTAATTTTTAATAGTGATTCAAAATAATTTAGCAAACATGTCATATGACGTGCATATCAAAGGTGCTATCCGATTGGTCAGTCCAGATTAGTTTGATCAAAAGCATAAATTGGACTGCTAGAGTTTCGGCTATAAAAATTTAATTTATTACACATAAATTTAGTTTTTTTTTTTTTTTTTTTCTTAAAAGTGTTTTAAGTTTTCAACTCATTTAAAATAATGCAAACCACTTCCTTTTGTTCAAAAAGTAATTCAGAGAAAAATTGAAGTCATAGAAAAATTTGTAGATCTATTGTGAGAATTAAAAAAAAAAAAAAAAAAATGTCAAGCTTTGTCTGTTTATGTCTGAATGCTCTAATTTATTGACACATTTTAAAATTCTAATATGCCTGGGAGACGAAATCCTGAAACATTTAATGATTTTTCATTTCTCCTTCTAAATGTGCTAAAGCACATTTAGAAAATGAACCAAAGCAATGAAACAGGCACACCAAAACAATCAAGAAAGAGAGGAGAAATGAAACACCAAAGCAATCAAGTACATTTACAATTATGAAATATTCAAGATCATTTCAGACTACTTGGGAATAGCTCCTGTGAAATTGATGGTCTAGGATAGTATAATTGTCAAAGTATGCCAGAAAGCTGTAGTTTCTGCAGTGTTTGATAAAACACAACAGCACGATACATTATGCACGACATATCTAAAATATATCGTGATATCATGATACATCTGACAATTTTGAAAACTTTGCTTTTACTGAAATTTTCCAGTGATTTTATTTATAAGATTTCTCTGAATATCATATTAGGTACGTAGGTATTATCACACAGATGTTCTGCACGGGAAAGGCTAGTAATTATAATATTTTATTTAAAATAGAATGATTTTAGGCACAGCTGTTCTATTAATGTTCAGTTTTCCCAGGAAATAAATAAAAAAGGAAAAATATATACTTTCATTGTTTTACAATTTACTAAATAAAAAGTATTAATTTAAAAATGACAGAAAACATATTTTTTTACTAAAAACAGAAATATAACACAAGTTGTTTTCATTTTTCTGTTTTTTGTAAATATTTGCTTTAATTTTCCTCCCAGAAAAAAAAAAAAAAAAAAAAAAAAAAATATATATATATATATATATTATTAATATAATAATATATATATATTTTATATATATATATATATTATATTAATTAAATAATTATATTATATAAACTTAATAATATATATATATTATATATATATATTATTAAGATTCAAACGATTATGTTGATTTATTTACTTATATTTAGGTTCATAAGAAACTAATTCATCTAAAATTTTCAGGTCTAACAGCAGTAATTTGTATAATAGAAAATTTAATAAAACGAAATAAGAAACTTACTTCTAAAATTCATAAGTAGATAACAAACTAGTACATTAAGATGTTTATTCCAAAAAGAAAATTTATCGAACCAGTTTTTAAATTATTGCTAAAAATATATACATAACCTTAAAATTTGTCATACTTTCCATGCTCAATAAATATTATAACTTTTGACAGTGTATTCTAGCTACAAATGTCCTAGTAAACCTAAATGTTTGCTATAAAAGCCAGTTTTATTCCTTACCATAACACAATCTTATCAAGTTCTATAATCTATATATTATATCTAATTAAAAATGAATACTGCTGTAAAAACTACCCCATCGAGCAAAAACTCTGTTATGACTTTTAGGTAGACAGAAAAAAAGAGTGATATTCCAATTCTCTGTTACTGTAAATTTCCCAGAACACCACACCATGCTTAATGAAGATGTAGTATAGTACCATTAACTTTATACATAGCTTTTTAAATATTCAGAGTTTCTTACTTCACTTGTTAGCTGGTTTATTTTTTGGCAACATTAAAAATCTATAATTAAAAATATTTTTACAGCAGGGTGCCTTATCTATGTCAAAGTTTTAATTTGATAACAATGATGCTAACAAGTAAACAATTATTAATTACGTACATCACCATAAAAATATTTTTAATTATAGATTTTTTATACTGCCAGAAAACAAACACAGCTAACAAATGAAGTGGGAAATGCTGAGCATTTATTAGAAAAGTATGTGTAAAATTACTGAAACATCTTCATTAAGCAAGGCCTGGAGTTCTAAAGAATTAATAGTGGTGGAGAATTCTGATGTCATTTATTTTTTCAGCTACCAAAAGATTTTTGCTGAGCGAGTAATTACAACAGAGTTGATTTTAATAAGATATAGGTCTGTTGAATCAGAATCATAGGACAGAGCAGATTTTTGAGTAAAAGGAGCATGAGCTAAAATCATTAAAAACATGTTGACTCTGATTCCAGCTTCTGTTAGTTTCAACTGTGTGTGTGAGAGAGAGACATAAAACAAATAATATTTTATTTTTAATTCATAAAACTGATTTCTTTAGTATATGCACTAATAAATACTTAGTTATTTTACAGTTTATTAGTATGTATGTTAACCCTCAAAAGTACTATAACCAAGACATTTCTAGAGAAAATCTTGTTGGATGTGGCAAATTTTGAAAAATTTGCCAAAGTGACACCATTTGGTTTCTTGTTGACAAGTTTCCATCTCTAATTACCTACAAAAAGAGCACATTTTGGGGCAAATAAAACAAAATGCTAAAAACGAATGGAAATAATCAGCATAAAAGTCCAAAATGCAAAACATAGTTTTCAATCTTTCATCCCTAGTGGTACATAGATATTATAGATATTTTTATAGGGGTATTTTCCTATTTTGTACAGTAAGCCCTGCCTTTTGGCATTCATCTGAAACATTTTGTTATTTAGCCAAAGGATTTTATGTATTCACATTTATAGTATTAAGCACAGTAGTTGCAGGCCATCACCCTCTCTTAAAATGAATGGCTAACCAACCAACCATAAAATAAATGGCACATACAAACAAAAGCACAGTGTTAGAGATGTTCTGCCCTGAACTTCTCTTTGATGTTAAACCTGCTGCTGATGCATTTTTCTCAAAAAGTATTCATTCTATCAAAAGTATTCTGTGGGTGTATGAGACTTTTCTTCATGATTTTGCTTTAAAATGAGAACAGAATGAAGTTTCTAAGATAAAAACTCGCCATGTTTCAATGACACCGATTTTCTTTGAACTTATTTTTTTTTTTTTTTTTTTTTTTTTTTTTTTTTTTAAGTAGTTTATAAATTTACAAAATTACTGAATGTACTTTTGTCAGAGTTGGAATATAATGTTTTATAAAGTTGCAGATGAAAATCTAACAAAATAAATAAAATAAAATAAAAATTGTTAAAAAAAAAACTCTTAAAATTTTCCTAAAATAAAAATTTATCATCTTCACATTGTAAAATAGAAGTCTTACCACTTTTTGGCTCATTCCAACATATATATTTCATTCTGTACAGGTGTATTCTGTACTTGCAAAATGTTCAGATTTTGAGTGTTTTAAAAACTGACTTTGAAATTTATCAAATACATGTCCATGGACAAAATTTCTGGTAATGACAGTTTAACATCTTTGGACTGCGCTTAACAAAACAAAATGAGCATATAATTTTTATATGCATAAAAAGTTATTTTGTGTAGAATATGGTATGAAAATCATTTACCACTCATTTATAGGGCTACCCCAAAAAAATTTAGTTATATTGGGGCCATAATTGGAAATTGCTGGAAATGCATTTAAGGTTGTGCTTGCTATGTGGTTTTTTTTTTTTTTTTTTTTTTTTTATAAAGGACTAAATTTGAGTACATAATGTGGTACATATATAATTTATAGACTATATACAAGGAAGCTAAAAATTAAATGAATACATTCTTTTATATAAAATGTAATTGATGGAAGTGCTATATTATATTTTACTACGTCCAAGAATACTGTTTAGGAAAGCAAATTAATTTTTCATATCCATACGAAAGACAAAGCATTTTTTAAAGTTCAATTATCAGTTCTGTTTTTTTTTTTTCTTTTAATATAACTATGAGTTTTGTTTTGAGGTACACTTTATACAGAAGTCCAGTTTTTAGCAGTTGATCTATGTATATGTCTGTTGTCAGCATAACTTAATAATTGCAGGAAATTCAGATTTAGTATTTTGAAATTCATATGAGATTGCCAAGTTTCCAGGAGTGATGTGGGTGAAGGTTGTCTGAATAAATTGCTATTAACCAGTGTCGTAGATATGATTGGGGACAAACACCCCCTCCCAAAATTTTTCGAACTTTTTTTTTTCCAGTTTTACAGCTGTACAACCATATTTCTTTAAACATTTGAAAGGTGTATTTTTTTCTACTTCAGACAATAGAATAAAAAATTATTAATCTATTGAGATAATTCTGAAACAACTCCAATTTTTACAATTCTTCAGAGTCACTGAAGAAAACATATGGAATTTTTAGTGCCGAAACAGCTGTATAAACAAAAACGAAATAACTGTGCTTGGTGAAGTTTAGCCCCGTTTACAAAAAAAAAAAACATTCTCTGTAGACTCAAAACAAAAATACTAAAACACTCTAGTTTGATCTTCAGTAAGTGTTATTGGTCAGTCTCAATAGTCAGGTGTATGTGTACGTGGGGGGGGGGGAGGGATTTTTTTCTCCTTATTTTGAGTTTTGAGGTTGGTACTATTACTACTGGTTGAAAAGTAAATTGAATCTTTTTGAAACAACTCTTTAGTTGAATGATAATACTGCAATGACACTAAATTCTGTTGTTAATTTACTTACAAAAAAAAAAAAAAAATGATGGATTGATGGTTAGTAAATAAAACAAACTATCCTCAGTTATAAAGGAGAGTGACTCTCTCAATGTCGGTAGTGACAATCTTCAACCTATTTTGGTTACTAAAAGTAAGCAAATATTGTTTAATCGAAAATATAATTGAATAATTTGAAAGCGAAGTTATAATTAAAAAAAAAAAAAAAAAAACTAATAGTCATCCTCTATACTAAACTAAATTCTGCTTTTACCAGAATTTCATCAAAATCTGTTTTTTTTTTTTTTTTTTTTTTTTTTAAGAAAAAAGAAAAGAAAAGAAAAATAATAATAATCAGTATCAAAACGGACAGTATTGTAAAAGCTGAAGAAGCCCTTTTTTTAGACAAAAATACATAATTTATTTTTATTCTTTTCTTGATTTAGGCAGTGTATCTCCTATCCTTAAGCTTTAAATCTAAATAATGAAACTCAAACTATCTCTTTAAAGTGGTATTTCTTTAAAAACTAGTATACTGCAGCCATCACAAAACTTTCTTCTATATCTCTTTGTATAAGAGTGTCACTCGACACTTACTAACTTTTTACCATTTTGACATGCATAAAAGTTTAACCATAGCTTTTCACAATAACTATTTTAAGTATGCAGATTTATGGAATTTTAATCAACAGATGTTATGATGTAGTCATGTGGAAAATCATATAAGGTCAGTAATAGCAGTGCCATCTATCGGCTGATATATACCCAAATTAAGTTAGAATCATTTTCATAATGGTTATCATGAGTATTCACGAGTGTAATTTGCAGGTCATCAGTGCTACCTGTCGGCCGATGTGCACCCGAATACAACCAGCAAACTGTTTCATAATGGGTTTCTTATATTCCAAGTTTTGTGCAATTATATGCAATAAAGTCTGAGATATAGCCTTCCCATTAGCGGGGAAAATTGTAGCACGGCAACGCCATCTTTCAGTTGATTTGCACCCAAATTGATTTAGTATAATGTTTCATAAAGACCCTTTTACATTCTGATACATAATAGAACTTGAGATATAGCATTCCCTTAAATGGAAGAAATCGCAGTATAGCAGTGCCACCTGTTGAGTGATCTGCACCAAAAGTTGATAGGCACTAATTTATGTCTAGGTGCAACTACACATAAATTTAAATGAAATTCTATGCACTAGTTCCTGATATACAGTTGCCATAAAATTTTTGTAACAAACACAGACACACATTTCCTAAAAATGATTAAATTGTGCTCTAGACCTCTCAAAACGTGCAAATTCCTCGAAAATTTTTACAAATCCAATACTTTCGTTTATTGAATATGCAAGAAAATAGAAATAATTATATATTGTATATATCAAACAGTTTCACAAAAGGGAGATAAAAAAAAAAATCCCCCCCCCCCCATTGTGGTCTAGCTACGTCAGTGGTATTAACATGTAAATTTAATAACAGCCTTGAATTTTTTATTGCAAAGGCACTATATTCACATGGGGGGGGGGGGTGACGGGAGCAGTAACTCCTCTCACACAGAATTATGTGTCAAATTAAAACTGTTTTTAGATCTATTTTGAATTGTTTTTAAACCAGACAGTACACAGTACTTCCTAATTTGCCCTTTAATCTGCAATCTTTATAATAGTGAAATGCTGGGTAAGAGAAAGTTGTATAAGTGCAATACCAGATTATTTTTAATATATTTGATAATTTAAAGAAATTTCAAAATTAATAATGAGGATATGTTAATGAAAGAAAACTGGAAGCTTTTAAAATGTATTATATCACTGCTTCATTAAGCTAGAAATTTCTCTTTAATAAAATTAAACATAATCCATACATATCATTAATATATTAAAACCAAAGTAACATTTAGAATGAAATTTAGAAATTTCTCAATGAAGAAACTTTTAGTAAAATAATTTGTTTTAATTCCTTTTATTTAAATTAAAGTTTAAGGGGTATCAAAGTAAGAAATGTAAACAGACTCACCTGCTTTGCTCCTAAAAACTCAGAAATATCCATAATAAATAAAAAAGTATACATAGCAATCCAACTTAAGAAATGAGTAATTGCAAAATACCACCATGCAAACGTATTATTTTGCATTGGTATTGCCCACAAGGTTATTTTTGGTATAGGCTGCCAATAAAACATAAGTATCTGAAAGAAGAAAAAATATTTTAAAATTTATTTACAAATAACTATAACATGTGAAATATTTGGAAATATCCAACAAAGCTGAAGATCAAGACAATCAACAAATCCATTACTGGCAGACAGCAGTGGAGTGGAAATAAATTCATGGCAGAATGATGAACCAACATTGGCATACAAAAAATTTTTATATTAATACTGACAGACTTCAACGGCCCCTTATAGTCTGCCATCAGTGGACAAGAAGTGGTTTGATTATTGCTAGTTTGTTGTCTTTTATTGATATGTTTTCTGTCTACTAAAAATGTTGTGCTGTTTCTGTGCAATCAATATTTAATTTGTTTTTATATTTATTTTTTCAAATATTATTGTACAAGTTTTTCATCTGAGACTATGATTATAAATAAGGGGACTCCTTACTTATTGTCTCCGAAAGCCAAAGTCAATGTTATTCTATGGAGAATTTTGCCTCGTTATAACTCATTAACTAATACATATTATTAAATTCCGTTTTCAGATGCAAATAATTCACAATTGGTAAACTGTTTATCGCTTTCTAAAATTTGATTATTTTAATTTTTAAGATTTCATTTTTAAGCTCGAAAAATGTAAAATTTTATATAGTGAAAATTCACATTTTGCAACCTCAAAATAAAATATTAAAAGTGGGCGAAAAATGTCCGTAAATTGAAGACAATTTTTTATGACTACAGACAAAAACTGTCTGAAAGTTGTGGGCAATTTTTTTTTATTAATACAGACAAAGCAGGGTTCATTCTAGACCTAAAAAAGGGCAGGGTGCTGTAAGCTAAAAAGGGCACTTTAACTCTTAAAGAAAGGCATTGTTAAAAAAAGGAAGGACATTTGAACAAAAAAAAAAAGGGCATTTTGTTTTTTGAAAGAAAAGAAAAAAAAAAAAAAAGTCTAGTTCTTTATTTGACGAGTTTTATTGAACAGGTTCATAATGATTGAATGAATGACCCAGTAGAGAATTATTCAAAAGAGTTTTAACATCGAAAGCTCCAGAGAGAAATTTCCCTATACATACATTTTATAGAAATCACAGGGCACAAGAATAAGCCCAAGCCAATCTCCCTGTTAAATAGATGTTATCAGTAAAATACAAAATGTATATCCAGGTCTCTAAATTAACAGCGATCCGTTGATCGAGGACCACAAAAATATTCAACAGACCAGTAAAATATAAATTATTAAAAATTAACAGTAAAACCTGTAAAAAAATAAGCATCGGTAATGCTTTTCAATTTATTTTGTTTTATCTGTTTTTCAAACTTTGTCTAAGAATCTTTCACATAATATACATTTAACCCACTTATTAAAACAAACATTTTTGTTTTATATAACACTTCATTTATATTTTTAAATTAATCACAAATGATATATAATATAATATATATATAATAATTACAAATATACGTAATTATCATATTTATTATGTAAATTTATTTTGCCTTATAAATTTGTAAGTATTTTTAAAAATCTAATTGAATGGGTAAACAGACCTGTGCAAATGTGTACGGACCAGCAAAATCTCGGTCCTGAGGACCAGTGACTCTGTTTTCTTAATTCTACCTCTGATATTGCTATACAACATTATTATAAAATTTCTTGCTAATACTAATTTTGATTTTTATATTTCCTTATAAATTTTATACAGTTTTAATATAATATTCAGAAAATATTGAAGCCTCTAAAATGTTCACCAAACACATTCTAAGTTTTCCTCAAAATAACACAAATTTTTATTATCATCAAAATCCTTCTTTTTTTTTTTTTTTTTTTTTTTTTTTTTTGGGGGGGGGGGGAGCATTTCCTCCTTTCATCCAAATATTGAAGATTTTTAAAAGCTATAACACAAATTATAACAATTACTTTTAAAATTTCTCTCATAAAAACTATATGAAAATTCAAAAATTCAATACTTCTCTGCCACCTGGTCAAATTTAAAGCAATTCAATTTAGGTAATTAGAAGACTAATTGATTGTTAAAATTAAAACAGTTAAGTTAAAACTAAAATTCAGTCTCAAATTTTTCTCTGTCTCACAGTATGACTATTTTTTATTTTATTTTATTTATTATTATTTTTTAAAGAGGGGATTGAAGGAGTTTTGTGATAAGGTTATAAAATATTTTAAGAAATAAAATAATCTTCTTATATTATCACATCGAAATATAAATTTTACTAAGGAAATTTAGAAGTCTCTCTCCATCCTGCCATCTTAAAATTTAACACTATTAAAAAAAAAAAAAAAAATTGTAGCGGATTAGCAAAATAAGGATAATATCACTGTTAATTGATAAAACTTTTCTTTCTCCCCCCCCCCTCCTTTTATAGCTGACCCCCTACATATGTGCATGTTTTACTATAAAACCATTTTTATTTAATAGCAACTAATTGCTC
Organism: Salticus scenicus; assembly: GCA_963930645.1. Classification (NCBI taxonomy): domain Eukaryota; kingdom Metazoa; phylum Arthropoda; class Arachnida; order Araneae; family Salticidae; genus Salticus; species Salticus scenicus. The sequence goes on from OZ005657.1 coordinate 47,084,901, forward strand.
TAAATCGTATTTTCTTTTTTCCCTCTTTTTTTCTATAGTGCTAACTGTTATATTTTATATAGAGAAAAAAAAAAAAATAATAATAATCAAAATGCAGCAAAAAGATTTTTTTTCTCCTTTCATTTTACCCCCTTTTCAGTTTCAGAATTTAAATATAAACAAACGAAACAAACAAACTTCCTCTATCTGCGAACTTTGATTACGTAATAACTCGCTCTATTAAAGTGTTTGTTTATTTATGTGGATTATGTGATGATTCTTGGAGTGCTTTAGTTAGATAGCAAAAGTAATTTGAATTTTGATAATTTCTTTAGCTTGTATTAATCACGAAATATTTATTGTAAAATTTATAGGATTAATTCTATGCCCAATCAATAATTTTACTTGCATAATAAAAAAGCACAACAGAACTGGTGTTTGAAAGCAATAAGTACAAAGCTTTGAATAAACACCGTAAAATGAAAAACGAGCAACAATTGTTTTGTGTCAAAAGAAAACACGACCCTTCGTCAGGTGAACAAAGTAAGCACAAGTGCAACAAACAGAGCGGCAACACTTTCATTCCATTTCTTTCTTCTTCTTCTTTTTTTTTTTTTTTCCGTATTTCTGGCTCTATACTACATTTAATTATCTTGCCAGTCACAATTTCTTCAGAAGTGGAAAGGAAGAATTTATGCAGTTTTTTTTCCTTAGATTCCTTTATTTATTATTATTCGGAATTTCTGAAATTCGCGATTTTTGCAATCCCACATTTTATTTAAAACACTGATTGTTCCCCCAAAAAATTATTGGATTTTAAAAGAAGAAATACTCATTTAACATAAGAATACAACTGTTAGTTCATTGTTTAATGTTAAAAAGTTTGTTTTTTCAGGAAATTTATTATTTCAGTTTTCATTTTTATTTTCTCCTAAGAAAATAAATATTCAAAATTTTCCCCAAACCTCGTTCGCATGTTCGAACATATTCTGAAAAATTACTTATCATTATAGACTATGGCTCAAATTATTTTAAGTTCTATAGCATCTAAGGGATTCAGATAAATTGAAAATTTATTACACATTTTATAAGATAAGGAGTAGTAGTACCTGAAAGAAATAATAAATCGATTTTTCTGCTTTTATTTATTTATTTTTCTGCTTTAATCATAAAGTCTTTTGAATAATTTTGTGGGTTCTATTTTGCAACATTCAGTGTATTATTATTATTGACATGGAGAGAAAAGTAAAGAAAAATTAATAAAATCTTATCATGAATTTTTAAATGTTTTGTATTTTCTTAATATTTGAATATTGTTATCACATACTTAGCATCTCTTTATGATTTAATTTTAATGTCGTTAGTATTGACGGCATGTGGCATCAAAGCCATGTGACTTAAAATTTGAGAAGAAACAAAAAAAAAAATAAAAGGCAATCCAACCTACAATTTCTTATTTCATTAATAAACTTTTTTAAGGTTTAGGTTTTAACCACAAAATGTTATATAAAATCGATACTTTATCACTCCTTTGGGGGAAGGAGAAAGAAAATAAATAAAATGAGCATTGTAATTTTCCACCTTTTACAAACGTCCGATTCTTCCACCAGTGAATATGCTCACTAGAGGCCGAGCTGTTCTGCGCTCAAAGCTGGTAAACGTAAGGTGCCGGGTTCGATAACAAGTCACTCTCGCCGACTTAGCCGTTCAGAGTTTTCCGTGGTTTTCTTCAAAACTTGATTAAATAGGGACCCCTTAGAAAGACCCCCACGGAGGGCACCTATCCTCAGGCCTAGGGTGTATATTATCCAAAGAAAGTCCAGTTACATCAAAAAGTGGTGATGTAGGAGTAAAGAGATCACATTTGCTTTAATTTTAATCTATTCCCCCTTCCCTCTCTTGCTCTTGGTTGAAGTCAGCCGCGGTGAAAAATTTTTCTTTGTCACGGGCCGGTTCAGCACTGAGTTGACAGCTGAGATAATTAAAAGGAGTTCCAGATTGCATTTTTCAGTGATAAATCGATTGTGCGCATTAAAGATAAATAAATATAGAAAAAAGAAAATAGGCTGATCGCCTGTCCGTTGTTTTTCTAGAAAGGAAATAGTTTTAAGCCCGGATTAGCTTTGTAATTTATTATAACAGTAAACAGTCAAATACCGGCGAAATGGTATCTCTCAATAAATGCAAATACTTGACTTTCTTTTATTTTTTTTCTGCAATACTTAATAGTCGACCTATTTTATTTTATTATTATTTTTTTTTTTAATAAACTTGTAATTTTCATTGCAAAAAAAGGAAAGAAAAAAAACCGTGGATAATCCAGAGTTTACTATATATATAAAGAAAAAAATTACTTTATGATTAATGTTCAGAAAATATAAGACACACTTACCTTTTTTTCAAACAAATGTTAAAGCTTGCGATCATTTAGGAGTTTTCTTCTGTCATTTGAGGGCATTTTAAAAGCTAAAATAAGATGGAAAGGAATCGCAAAAAATCGAGTTAACAAAAAATATTGACTCTTCGGACGATGACGATCACGCGTGAAATAAGAGAATGTCGATATTATTGCCATAAAGAAGAAATATTAATTAAATTCCTAATCTGCAGACAATTTTCATTAATCTTATCAGCAGACGATTTTTGTGAAAATTCATTTTTATGATCGAAAGTTTTCTTCGATTCTTTCATCCGCTTTACCCGAAATTTCAATCATTTTTTCCAGGGTGCATTTATAGACAGCGGGGCGCGCGATCGTGATAAAAGGGCAGCGGGGCGGATTTTTTTTATTGAAAGGGCAAACGGGGCGGAGCGCCCCTTAAACCCTGTCTAGAATGAACCCTGACAAAGAGTGTCTGAAAGTTGCGGACTAATTTTTTTATTAGTGCAGACAAAAACTGTCTGCAAGCCTTTTTCTGTGTCCGTGACTATGTTGCCATGCCGCGGCGTTTCTGCCACTTGGCTCTTAGGATTAAAATATGTATTGAGTAATTGCAGAATCTAACAGTACCACAATCAGTAAATCTTGTATATCTATATCAGCAGCAAAACTATTATTAAATATTGTAAACTTTGGACAGATTCAACCAATAACTCTGAATGTACACAACAGTATTATACATTTTTAAATTGATAGATTTTTATAAACAAAAGCAAATTAAGACATTTTTACAAGTTTATTACATCACAGACTTTTTTCATAAACAATAAACAAATTTGTTTTACCTGAAAGTATTTTATCCATTTTACCACCAGGCCTGGGGCATATTCAGATTTTTTCATACTACTGAGATTCCTTTCTATGTTCTGGCAATCTCAGTAGTACAAAAAGATCTGAAGATACCCAGGGCAAGGCAGGGAAAGTTAAAATAGACATTTTCATTTTTGTCACAAAACTTTTACATAATCAAATTGCACCAAGATATATGGAGATTTTGTGAATAACATACAAAGAAATATCTAATTTATTAATTTTTGCCTGTATTTACTAAGAATACAGTCAATTTGATCAAAATTGGACTTTGTTAATATCACCTAGTTTTGATTATATTATTAAAAGAAAGAAAATACAATTATAATATTGTTCAAAGAAAATTCTAACAACCTCACACACTCAAACACTTAAATAAAATTTGCAAGCTTTGATCTCTAGTTCTCTATTCTCCATATTTCTTGCTAGTACATAAAGCACTAGTATAAAATGGGGGGAAGGGGGGAGACCTTTCACAATGGTATTTTTAAAACTAAATATAAATAATTTTCTTAAATGAAACACATATAATATAAAGACAAATAATTTCCTAAATATAATACAAATTTTTCAAGGATTGTGCAAAAATGACATAGAACATTATTACACAGCAAAGTCTATACATTCAAAAAAAAAAAAACAAAAAAAAAAACATACCTGGAGAGTTACACAAGTGCCAATGTTGTAGAATAATCGTTCAACAACTCCATAGCCATGCCTATGTAAAAATATTTTAAATTTTTCATTTGCTTGAAGAGAATGCTGTAGCATAAATATTATTAACAGAACCATATCCTTAGTAACAGAAGCTAAAATGGAATCTATAATAGGAAACATTAGATAAATTTCTGCATTAAGAAAAAAAAAGTGATAAAATAAAATAACATTTACGACCAATCAATAACAACATAACTAGAATTAAAAAAAAAATTCAAAATTGAATTAAATTAAAAATTATGATAAAAAGAGGGAAGGGTTGAAATTCAGTTGGGACAGCTTTAGCTTCATCCCGTTGGTGCATCACATATTTGTGGGAGTGTGCTAATTCACCAGAGATAAGAGAGCAAAATGCTTTCTAACAAAGTTTCCATAATTAGTTTCTATGTAGTGTGTGGAGTAAGAAAACTTAATGCATGTGTCATATTTGTGTAAACATAATCTGATAATACAATGAAATGAATGTCAGTCACAAATCTTTTATTTAAAATCAATAAAAGGTAAAGTATAAAATATATTAAAAACATTTAAAACCGTTTAAAATTACCTCACAAGCGCTTTCAACTGCTTCAGCAGTCTTCCTCAGGTGTGTGCTCCGGTGAACCACGTTCGTCGGGCGTATCTTTTGTTCTTCCACCTCTCTTCTCTAGGATAGGGCGCCACCCGGCGTCAATTTCCATTGGCTCAGTATTGCATGCATCGTGATTCACAATAATTTCAACGTTTTCCCTCTTTATGGCATAATAATAGTTGTTATAGTGAGCGATTTTGCTGAAGTTTTTAAAGTCTACTTTTATCTTTTCTTTTTCGTTTATTTTTGTTAGTGCTGTTGTTATTTTACCGTATTTTATATCATTAAAGAACATGAAAATGATATAAAATACGGTAAAATAACAACAGCACTAACAAAAATAAATGAAAAAGAAAAGATAAAAATAGACTTTAAAAACTTCAGCAAAATCGCTCACTATAACAACTATTATTATGCCATAAAGAGGGAAAACGTCGAAATTATTGTGAATTACAATGCATGCAATACTAAGCCAATGGAAATTGACGCCAGTGGCGCCCTATCCTAGAGAAGAGAGGTGGAAGAACAAAAGATACGCCCGACGAACGTGGTTCACCGAAGCACACACCTGAGGAAGACTGCTGAAGCAGTTGAAAGCGCTTGTGAGGTAATTTTAAGTGGTTTTAAATGTTTTTAATATAGTCACAAATCTTTAAAGAATTTTTTTTTTTTTTTTTTTAATGAAAATGAAGTTTAAGGAATTTAATGGTTAATATAATTTAATGAATAAAAAAATGAATGTTTAAGTATGGAAATTGGAAATAATATATACAGGATATCCCAAAAAGATTGAAATTGAAGCACTGTTTTATTCTTTACCTTTTATAGATAAATGGGCAATGTAAAATGTGTAAAATTGTTCAAAATAAGGTAGAGAATAAAATAAAACTATGTTAATAAAAATTTCTTCTTGTTAATTTTCAAAAAGTTAAATTATTTACATTTTTATACAATTCCTCTAGACAAATTTGGTCAATTTGAAAGTTTTTATTTTTAATGCAACAAATATCATTGCAAAAAACCACATAACTCTATCATTAGAATTAAGTGAGTTATACTTAATTGAAATTTGAATGCTGAAGAGAGGGACCATATATCAAAATTGAAATGTAAATCAGTAATATACTATAAAAATACACATGATAACATTTATATTAAAACCCTTTTTGCGGCTTTAAGGTAATTCATATTCTAGTCATGTATTTTAAATCATACTTTATGTTAAAAGTGACATTTTTTACTTGAAAATAAAGAAATAAATGTAAAATAAAAACTATATGCAAGTGTGTAATTTATTTTCAAATTTCTAATGTTTTTCAAAATAATTTCAGATGTATTAACAAATAAATTATATACATATGGTTACAAAAAAAAAAAAAAAATCGTTATTGTGTATTGAAAAGTGGATTGTAAATAAACAAATAAGCTCTAGGTAATGAATGTATGTAATTTGACTCATTCTTGAAACAATCTAATAAAATTTTTACTCATTAAACAAAATTTCTGAAAACAGACTTATATACACAGCAGAGCATAAATATCATTTGTTCAGGAACATCTTATTAACAACTCTTTTTATAGTTGTGCGGAAAAGTAAGGGAATTTTATAGATTATTCTAGAAAAATCTAGCTAACTCCGTATTAAATTGAGATAGTGCTTCCATAATTCTTAGACCTGAAGGCTACTACTTTTGGCCAAATTTGTTTGTTAAAATGGTGGATTTACACGTTTTGAGAGAGCCAAAACACGATTTGACCATTTTTAGAAAATGTCTGTCTGTGTAATTTTGTGGCAATTATGTCTCAGGAGCTAGGATTTAGTGCACTCATAGAAACACACAATATAACAAATGGATAACTCCTAAACTAGATTTCTGCTGTAATCAAACATAAGCATGCAACAATAATCTACACAAGTGTTTTCATAAAGCTTCCTCCATAATGTACAAACAGATGAGATAATGGGTGGAAAAACAGAGGGAGCACTCACTCACAGTCCCCTATCATCGGCAAACTAGTACTCTCACACAAACACAAAATACGCCAAATGGATCAAGCGTACTCAATGAAATTTATTGAATATAGTAATTTAAAACAAAATGAATAAAAAAATGACAAGTAAGCTAAAATGATCAAACAGTCACTGGCCAGTAACTTAAAATTTTAATTTTTAGGTTTAAGAGTATTTATTTGACTTAAAATAAATAAATGTGTACATGTATTTGGAACAATTGGGGGCATTAGTATTAAATTAACATAATCATATCATAGTTAATAAACTACCTGAAACTTAAAAATAGTTATTATTTACTGGGAACTCAAATTGCTAATAAACTTCAATAAAAAACGACAAATTTTCAAGGAAATGACTATTGCTTAATAATTCTGAAATTTTTATAGCCTACTTAAAATTCATCCTCATTTAAATTTATTTTGGATATCTCACTTACTTACTTTCTCTCACACACACGAAGCTGATGGATAAATTGAAATTTTATAACAATTAATTACAAAACCTTTAACTCAAATCTAAGTACTGAGAGCAATAGATATATTGATTCAGAGAAAAATTGGAAGTAATGAATATTCGATAATATGCAGAGCCTGACTAAGGCAGGGGCATACGGGGCAATTGCCCTGGGCCCCGACATCAGAGGTGGCCCCCAAATCGAATAGAGAATTTATTTTACGCTTCCTTCTTTAATGAACAAAATATCAGTACAGTGTAAAATCCGGCTTAATTGAGCCATCGTAATTGCGAAAATTTAGCTGAATTCTGCCCTAGTGTCAGCACAGCAAGGATATGAATTTTTCGCAGCTAGATGACAAAGTTAACAATCAGAAATAAAATGGATAGAACGATATTTCATCTGACCATTGGATAGGGGGGGGGGATTTATAGCTATTTTAGGATCTAGTCAATTTTCTTGTTATATATCTATAATGAGGTGAAAAATTTAAATACCTCCATAAAGTTCGGTTCTTCATTACTGAAGTAGTGACGCAGAGGGGGGCCGCAAAGAAGTTTTTGCCCTAGTAGTGAAGCAGAGGGGGGGGCCCCCAAAGAAGTTTTTGCCCCGGGCTCCAATTAACCTAAGTCGGGCCCTGATAATATGGGATAAATTTGGTCTCGCAAAATTGTAATTATTTCTAATAATTTAAATACAAATTTAAGAGGTTTCTTCGGAAATAATCAGATCTATAATGAAAAAATGTAGATGTGATTATTCGAATGATGCTGTATGAATATTAGAAACAGAAAATTAGTAATATAATTCTTACCATCATGCACGGAGCTAGATAAAAGTTGATCACTCTTAGAAATATGTTTCAAATAAGTAAAAGATGACAAAAAATACACAAAATGAGTAATCGTAAGCAAGTTAAATAAAATCGCGCAAAATGAAAAAATTGGAAGTGCAATATTTCTGGGCATTTTGCAACGCTTAAAATAAGCTGTATACAATAGTTTCAATCTTTGCAGGAGTCTATTTCAAATCAAAAACGATAAACAATTGGATGGTTGGTTGGTTGAACGCAAAGTATAACGAACGGCGAAAACGTTGGGGAAGAAAACCAATAAAAGCTCCGAACGCAGCCATCTCACATCAAAAACACTTCTACTTCTACTGTGTTTGACTTGCACAGGCTTTTTAAACTCTGATTTTGTAAACAATCAGTGATATCTGCTGAATTTTGTTTTCAAATAAACTGATACGGAGGAGCAATTAATCTAATCAAGTACTTTGAACACTGAAACAGAACTTTAAAGTCAGCTAATTAAATAAATTTATGTTTCTTTAATTCGCATTAAAGTTTTTAGTCGTAGAGCTTGGATATAATCTATGTACGTGCGTATGAGAAGTTCGAATTTTATGAAATTTTCCGTTTTTATAACAAGTTAGTTTGCTTAAATTATTTAACAAATTTTACTATAAGGAAATTTTTAAAAAAGAAACATAATACAGCATTAATTATGTAAAAAACATATTTATAAAAATATCTGTAAAATTTATAATTTCGATCTATGGCTATCTGGAAAATCACCATATTTCCTAATTATTTGTGTGCATACTTTCAGAATTACTTAATTTTGATTTATGTTTTTCTTCTTTTTTATTTTTTTTAACCTAAACTTACATGTGATTTAATAAACAGAATCCCTTTGATTTGTGTGAAAGGGATTCTGGTGTATGTATATCTCGTCCTTATTAAATCATTGCCCAACATATGCATATTTTAAGAGAGGGAGAAATATTAAAAAACCTTATCTCTGTGTTAATCTAGAATTTTTAGAAACTACATCGCATTGATGTATTAATGCTTGAAATGATTTTTTGTTAAATAAAAGTTTACTTAAATGAACATTTATAATTAATTATATATATCAAGCAAATACCTTTTTGTTCATTTATGCGAACCTTTTCAATTTGGCACCAAGTCATTTTCAGGAGTTGAACTTGTCATGTGTTTCATGCTCGATACTAAATGTAAAGGAACAACAGTCAAACACAAAATGCAGAACATGTTCATCTCCTGAAGATGACCCGGTGCTAGGTTGGAAAGCTTCATGTAAACAAGCAAAAAAAGTATTTTCTTGATACATATAATTAATGATTTTTTATTTTATTAGTCATTGCAAAAGTTCGTGCAGACGTGGATCATTTTATTGCCTCCAAAGACGAGAGCTTCTATCGCTGTGGTATACATTTGTTACCCGAAAAATGGGCAAAGGTTGTAGAAAGTAATGGAGAGTATTTTGATTAAAAATTGTCATTTGATTTGATGTATTTTTATGAAATGAAGCAATAAAAAAACCGCACGAACATTTGCAACGACCTAATATTTATTTTGGAACAAATAAAGTTTTACATTTTTTATAGTTATTTTTTAAATTAGTTTTCATAATGACAGTTCTTAAAAATACTCCATGACAAGTTTCAGTTTTAACCCGCACGGACATGCTGGGCTTATTTTAAAACCCTAGACATATTCAATGATCAAATTTCCTACCTTTTTATTGCCGATTTTTTGTGACTGTGAATTTCTAATTTCAGAATGCACTTAGTGAGTTTGACGAGTAGAATATATGCCAACACTGCAATGCTTCTTTGTGGTAATCTTTTGATACTGTCAAAACTGCTGGGGTAGAAATATACCCTAATATATTTTTATGATTGAATTCAGGGTGCGTGTCCTGGCGGGATAATCTTTTGTGGTAGTAATGATTAAGAAATTCTTAAAATAGTCATTAGTATTTTATTTAATATTTTCTGTTTTAGGAATGGATTCTTTTGTACCTATTTATTTCAAGTAATCTTAAAAAGAAAAGTTTTTGAAATGAGGATTTTGTATTTCATAACTTAGTAAGTATTTTCACTTAAATATAAAATTCCATAAACTATATGCCTAATATATCTGAACTATATATATATGTATACATACATTCAATTATATCAATACATATATTCTGTTTGATTTTCCAAGGTAATATGTTAATTTATAAATTCTTCTTGTGTTGGTTTTTTGGGGGGCTGACTGTACTATAAGTGAATGCCTGATAGTCACCAAGTGTTGCGATAGGCATGCCAAGTATGGTGACCTGTTAGTCATCTAATAACTGTTTAAAAATCATAGATTTTTTTTTTCTGTGGAACAATTTTTAAAACATGTTCATGTGGATGATGTACTTCACTGCTTGGTGTAGATGAAGTAATGTTTTTCAATTTCCCCATATTTGAAATGTTTTATATTTTTGGGGAAATATCTAGTTCGGTGTACTTCCTGGCTCATTTTTCAAAAATTTTCCACAATGACGACAGTCTATATCCTATCCGTAGTTATAACCATTCATTGCCACATAAGAGAGCATGTTTTTTAGTGAACTAAACAAATCATGAAATATGATGGAAATAAAAAATATCATCATAAAATATAGTTTTTTATAAAAATAGCTGTTCCAAAAAAAAAAAAAAAAGATGTATTAAATATATGTTATTGCATGATATTTATGAACAGAACTCTCTATTGCAGCAATCACTGTTATGCTCATATATGCAAGGCCATAGCCCAAAACAGGGATGCCATTTTTCTGCTGAACAGCTGATTTCTGCTTTTTATAAATATTTTCTGTCCCCCCTCTCATCAAGCTAATGATCAGCGATCAAACAGGCCATCGAAGTCATGCAATTTCTAGTCTTTCTCCACCCGCAACATAAATATCAATATGCATATCAAGCTTGCTTTATTGGATTCTAGAATCTTTAAAAAAGTGGGATTGAACAATGAACCAATATTTCTCATATAAACTCCTGCTCTAAAGTTCATTTGAACAAAGTAAAAATTAAGCACATTGTCGGCAAAAGAACAAGCTAGAATTTAGGTATTTTTCCAGAGAAATTTCATAAGGGTTTTTTCACATGCTGCATAATTAATTTGAAGATCCAATTATTTCAACCTCTTTGCAAAAGTTCTTTTTTATGAAAACCCCCTTTTGATCTCATAAATCTCAGTAAATAAAAAAAAATCATGTTAGAGTTACAAGCTTATATGGATTTTTTCACAAAAAAAAAAAAAAAAAAAAAAAATGTTTGGAGCATGGTTATACTGCCCCTATTATAGGGACAGATGTGAACGACTGAAATCATTTTTAAAAAATAGTAAGTACCATAAAATAAAGAAATATTTTATTAAAAAAATTCTCAAATTTCTTAAGATAAAACAAAGACTGTTTGAACATATGGATATTTTTGTTCTGAAAAATTAATGATTGTTTTTGAAAAAATAAAGAAACAATTTCCCATGTGCCCCCTCTCCTCTACATAAAATGACTCTAATTATATTAGTCCATTGTTGCAATTCAACACTGATTTAGGATTCAATTCCTTATTGTATCTTTCAATTTTTAATATCAATAAGGGATGGTAAGGAAATCAGAACTATATTTCAATTTCTTGGAATCATTAAGCTTATCATTTTTGATTATTTGTTAGGAATTAATTTACTTCTTTGCATTATTTTAATAAAAAATAATTGGAAAAAATTACTTTATGACTCAAGAAGTCCTTGATGGGGACAGTAAGGTTTCTCTTAAAAATATTCTGCCAATTTTGAAATTCAAAATCTTCCTACAGCTAAACTGAAACTTATTGTGTAAACAATATTTGCATAAAAGTAAATTATGCATGCATACACATAATTTTGCTGACACTCATTGCCATTTAGGAGGGCTTTTCACAACTAAATTCCTTAACTCTTAAATGCATAGCGATGTAGATTTGCATCGTATGTTAAAAACCTCATATCTCTTTAGCAACTTTGGTATAGTGTTTTTTTTTTATATATTTTTTTATTTTATTAAAACTATTTTATTGTTTCCAAATGCAACTAGAATCTTTGACAATTTATTTCTTTATCTGTGATAATTTTCATTGTTAGCATGCTATCTGAGTACAATTTCATTTTGGCACTTGTGTACAAATAATGATTATTTATGCAAAAAGTAATATACAGGAAAAATTGTTTTTAGATAGAAACAAGGTAAGAGTAATGAATAATATTTATATTTCTGCATATACTGATAAATTTATAGGAGAAAAATGTAGCCATTTTCTTTTTCTTTCTTTCTTTTTTTTTTTTTTTTGATGATGTAAGAATACATCAATAAGTTTTTTTGAAAAAATTCTTATGTGGATTTTTTTTCCCCATTAACTTAGGGCTGAAACTAAGGCGGGGTGGGCGGAGCTTGTGCCCTGGTGCCAAATGGAGAAGGGCACAGAAAAAGGCTGGTTTGTCACTGAAGAAAAAAAAAATAATAATGAAAAATTAAAAAAAAAAAAAAAATCAAAAACCTTTAATCAGGGCAATCTGAACAAAGAAAAAAAGGCTAGAAAGAAGATTAATAGATAAAAAAATTCATTTACAATGAAAAGAATGGAGAATGAAGTATTCTCCAAGAGTCTTGGAGAACACTCCATCTGCCATCTATTTCCATTTTAACTGTAATACCGTGTACAAAGTAATTAGGTAAAAAAAAAATAGACAGATTCTAGTCAACAATAAGTAGTAATGACCCTGTCATTTTTATTATTTCATTTAGATAGTCACAAAAAAATCCAGAACTCAATTACTATTGAAGTTAGAGCTTCCAAACTTTGGCAGTATTAAACCACCATTTTTTGCCAAATTTAATGCCAGGTTGCTAACTTTGTCGACAAAGCATTCACTTTGTGACAAGTTTTCATTTGTGTTGATGACGAATTTAGTGACATCGCAAGATTAGCGACTAAACTTTGTTTATAATAGAAATTGTCAACCAGAATAAAATATTGTAGAAGAATCTTTCCCTACACGGGAGTGTAATTTTTTTAAAATATGATATTTTTCAAAAGAATTTCACAATTAAAGTACGGTACAACATATTAACAATATTGTATTGCACATTATGCTCTGCTGTACCAAATTTGACCTTCGCTCCAACAGAAGAATTCTTGAAAAACCCGCTTGCAAGACTCTTAATAAATATATTGGAAGGATTTACATAAGTTATTATTATAATCAGTGAATTTCAGTAGAGAAATTCTTTTCCTTCCATAACTTCGAAATAAGTAAGGAGATGCGAGCCGTAAATTTTAGGTTAAAATATAGGCCAATTACTATTGTAAACAAATACTTTTCAATTTTACAATGATTGATTAAAATTATCCTCATTGTGTACATTCTTCCTTTTTTTTTTTCCTTTATGGCCATATTAAAGATTATGATAAAACGGGAAATTAGCACCACCTGTCGGTGGATATGCAGAAAAAGTTGATAGAGAACAGTTTATGTTGAGGTGCAAATAAATATAACTTTCAAGAAATTCTGTTTAATAGTTCTTGACCTAGATTGTTGACGATACTTTATGAGTGGACTGTATTCAATAATTACTATTCTGAAGTTATTACTTCACAAACATTTAATTAAAGTATTATTTACATATATACAATTTATAGATGACGTATTATTAACGTATTCAAATATGTTGACACCATAGTCAACGCAAACTATAAAAAAAGGTGAACCATATCACCGAACAAGATAAACAAGAGAGATGTTACTCTTATAACGAAAAACAATACAACTACTCCGCTAAAGCGGGAATGCAAGTGAACAAGAGATGCGCGCCAAGGTTGCGCATATAGCCAAACTAAGGTGAGTGGCAACATACCGGCCCACCTTGAAACATTGTTTCAAAATTACAGTTCTAATATGTAATACCATAATTATAATTAATTATACGAAAATATTATATATGCAATTTAAATAATAAAACTTATACAAGAGAAATATTAATAACATTGTAAACAATAAAATAATACAAATGAAATACAATAAACAAATTAAATTTAACTATATACATTATTCATTTTCAAACATTTTTTTTTTTTTTTACTTTTCTGAAGGTAAAAGAGCAATTTTGGAAATAGGTTGTTTATATGTCCCATTTCTTGTTTTAACCGAGACTACGCATATTTTGTTATCCTTTCCTGGAATAATTTCTACTATTCTACCCAAAATCCAACTACATATGAGCAAGTTTTCTTCCTTTAATAGTACCATATCCCCATTTTTAATGTTATTTGTTTCAAATTTCCATTTGTTTCTTTGTTGTAACGTATTTAAATAATGACATTGCCATTTTTTCCATATCCCTTGAACTATTTTAGTTACTTTTTGCCAGGTATCTAATCGATTATCTGGAATGCCAGAGAACTCGGGTTCGATCACCGCTGTGATGGGTCGACCAACTAAAAAATGGCCGGGAGTCAAGACGTTCAAATCTTCGATATCGTTTGAAAGGGGGGTAAGGGGTCGAGAATTGAGGATTCCCTCAATTTGACAAACAATGGTTAACAATTCCTCATATGTCAATTTAGCGTTTCCTACTGCGCGTTTCAAATGATACTTAAACGATTTTACGCCTGCCTCCCATAGCCCTCCAAAATTTGGGGCACGGGGTGGCAGAAATTTCCAATTAATATTCTCTGAATTTAAAAAATTAGTAAGGTTTTCATCAGGCTGAGTAGCTAATCTATGTAACCTTTTTAATTCATTATTTGCACTAACAAAATTTGTTGCATTGTCACTGAATAATGTTTGGGCTTTGCCTCGTCTAGCAAAAAATCTTTTTAAAGTTGCGATAAAAGCTTCGGATGTTAAATCGCTAACTACCTCTAGATGCACGGCTTTAGTAGGCATGCAAATAAAAATACAAACAAAAATTTTGTTATAGATTCCTTTTCTTTGACCCCGATATTTAATTAAAAAAGGACCACAGAAATCTATACCGGTACAATAAAATGGATGAGTCACATTTACTCGTTCCTTTGGCAAATTTCCCATAAGTTGATTGACCGTTAAAGGTTTAAGTTTATAACACGTTACGCAGTTACGAAATATTTTCCGAGCTAAAGATCTCCCACTAACTATCCAATATTTTTTTCTAACGTGGTATAACAAGGCTTGAGGTCCTACATGAAAGAATTTTTTATGGAAATGTTCCATAATCATGGAAGATAATTTATGGTCGTGGGGCAACAAAAGGGGATGTTTACTATCAAAATTTAAATTAGCATTTTCCAGCCTTCCACCCACTCTTAGGAGTCCCTGAGAATCTAAAATTGGATTAAAACAATTTAATTTACCTGATACGGGCTTCCTTTTTTCTAAGCAGATCAATTCTGCGGCAAACTGTGTATACTGTACCTGTCTAATTAACTGCACTTCTGTGTCGTTTAATTCGGTGCTTCGGAGTGGTCCAGTTACTCTATTTACCTTTGCTCTTGTATTCCTAATAAAACTAAAAATAAAACTACATATTCTAATTAATTTACAAAAATTATTTGTTAATGAAAACAAATGATTATAAAAGTTCTGGGGAGAATCCGTAGATTGAATTAATCTACACAACACTGCAGGGTTAGCGTCACCCTGGTGATTATTTTTCAATTCACTCATCACAATACTATTATCACTGGGGGACAGATAGTCAGAGTCATTGTTTATGATACTACTGGATTTACTTAGAAAGTCTGGTCCCTGCCACCATAACTGATTATCCATTAAATCGGTGGTAGTTAGACCTCGTGAAATTAAGTCTGCTGGATTTTCCGCAGAGGACACATGGTTCCATGTGAAGTTTTTAGACAGTTCTTGAATTTTGGCAACCCTGTTGCCAACAAATGTTTTCAATTTCCAAGGCTCGGTTTGGATCCAGGCAAGAGCTATTTGAGAGTCTGTATAGAGATAAATATTATTGATTTGTAATCTCAAAGATTTCAAAATTTTCACAATTAATTTGGATAACAAAAGACGACCAGATAACTCAAGTCGAGGGATAGAAACAGTTTTTAGAGGTGCAACTTGAGATTTGCTGCTAACCAAATTGGAGACAATTTCAGAATTATGAATAGACTGAATATACACGGCTGCTCCAAAAGCTAATGACGATGCGTCGGCGAATCCGTGTAAGTTTATTTGTTGTGCTTCAGGAATTAAAACATAGCGATTTATTCTAAGTTGTTCAAGAGCTTTTAACGAAGTGGCGAATTCTAGCCAATTTTGAGCAATAGGGCTTGGAATAGGGTCATTCCAGTCCAATTTTAATTTCCATAGTTCCTGCATAAACAACTTGGCTTTGACAATAACAGGACCGATGAGACCCAATGGGTCGAAAATACGAGCAATGTCTGATAAAATGCTTCTCTTTGTCATAGACTTTAACTGACACAAATTTATTTTAAATGTGAAAGCATCTAAATTGGGTTTCCAGGCAACCCCTAGGGCTTTGGTTTCCTTATCAGAGAATGTGTACTCAGGGTATGTCTCCTTAGAAAAGTCAAGTAAGGAAATGTGATTTGCATTCCATTTATGTAAATTCATTCCAGCGTTTTCTAACAAGTGTATAAGTTGTTTTTGAAGCTCCCTAGTAGATTCTAACGATTCTTCCCCACTTATTATATCGTCCATATACGAATCATGTAGCAAAATATCGGATGCCTTCGGATATTTCACGGCTTCTTCAAGGGCTAATTGCTTCAACGTTCTAATGGCTAAAAAAGGGGCACAAGCGGTACCGTATGTTACGGTATTAAGTTCATAGGTTTCAATTTCTGAGTTCACATTATCTTTCCATAAAATTCTTAATAATTTTCTCTGATCCTCGGTAATCATTATTTGGCGATACATTTTTTTAATATCGGCCAAAAACACAAATCGGTGTTGTCGAAAGCGTAACATGATTTCATACAAATCTTCATTAACGACACCTTTATAAGTTATGTCGTTTAATGATATTCCACTAGTTGTCAGACTCGAAGCATTAAATACAACGCGAAGCTTCGTAGTAGATTTTTCGGGCCTATAAATGCCATGATGGGGCAGATAATAACAGCTAGATTCATTTAAATTATCAACAATTTTTGTCATATGATTCAAATTAGTGTATTCTTTAATAAAATCACAATAAAGATTTCGCATTGTTGGATTCTTTTCTAAACGATTCCATAACTGCTTGAGCCGTTTTTCTGCGATAGATTTAGACTCCCCAAGAACACTAGCATCTTCCTTCAAAGGCATGGCTACCATAAATCTTCCCGATTTATCTCTCCGATAAGTTTCTAAAAAATGTTTCTCACGCAATTGTTCTTCCTGACTAATTGGACGTAAGTCAATTTAAGGAGCTTCTATTTTCCAGAATTTTTGAATGGTTTCATTAAGATAATCATTGCATGCAGTAAAACCGCAAAAAGTATTTTCAGATACATTGCGGTCTATGGTTCCCGCAACAATATGCCCAAAAACGCTATTCTGAAAGGTGAATTGTCCTATTTTAAATTTATCTGCTTTTAATATTTCATAGAAAAATTCAGCACCAACTAAAGCATTTATTTTAGATTTTTTCCAAAATTCACTATCAGCTAATTCAAGGTCATGTGGTAGATTTAAACTTCTTATGTTTATATTGTGTGAAGTAATGAATTCTGTTATTTTAGGTGTAATTAAAAATTCAATTGGTTCACTAAATGAATCATCTTTATTGGAAATAATGGTACGTACTGAAGATTTCACATTTGTCATCTTACCATTAATTCCTGAAATATGAATATCGCATTTCCTTTTTTGCAAATTCAATAAATTAGCGAGTTCTCTGTCTAATATGCTACATTGGCTACCATTATCAAGAATTACACGAACCGGAATCTTTTTTTTATTGCTACTTTCCAAATAAACTATAGCAGTTGACAGCAATATATGTTTTTTATTTTTTAAGATTGGATCATTAATCTCGTTATATAATGTCATCGAAACCTCTTTTTTTTCCTTCTGCAATTGAGAATATGAATCATCATCCGAAGGAGACAGGTGCCGTATGTCTGCATCTGTCTGGTGATTTGGATTTTCTGTTTGCGGTTTAGATGGAAAATTATTACTTTTTGTTTCTGGCAGAAAACGATGTAGGAGTGGATTGTGTCTTTTAGAACACATATAACAGGATTGCTTACTCTTACAATTCGATACCTGATGCTTCGATTTCAAACAATTAATGCATAACAAATATTTTTTGACTGTTAGGAATCTGTCGTGTTCATTTAATTTTAAGAATTCACAACATTTAGATAAAGAATGATTTCTTTTACAAAGGGGACAGTTTTGGTCGTTAAAAGAATCATTTTTAAAAAAGAAAGTTTTAATTCTAGTACTCTTTTCCGAATTCATTAGTTTCGGTTTGATACCGGAAACACATTGTAAGTTTTCTAAAACTAAGCATCTTTTTTGTAAAAAGTTAATAAAATCGCACCATGTTGGCAATTCTGTAGAATTTAATGACAATTCAAATTGTTTTTTAGTTTCTTTATCGATCTGTTTAAGAACTAAATTTATAAGTAAGGCCTCCGTAAAGGGATTCAATTCCAATCCTATACCTTTGAGTGCTCGAATATTTTTTTGACAACTATCTGTGATTGTTCTCAAATTTTTAACTAAATCTTGAGACAGATTCTCTACATTTAATATCTCATTTAAGTGTGAATTTACAATCATTCTTTTGTTTTGAAATCTATCTTCCAATGCTTTAAAAAGCGAAATATATGAATCGTCTTCGGTAATTACATCTAGTGCTCTTCCACAAAGTGTAGATTTTAGATAATATAATTTTTGATTATCTGAAAGTTTATCATTCTGATCAATTAAGGTTATAAATTGATCTTTGAAATTAAACCAATCATTATATTGACCATTAAATTTGGGTAAAGGAATTTCAGGTAAACGAAAATTGATAATAGGATTATTTACTTTTGATTCATTTGAAATAATTTCGTTTTCATTTTTACTAATGTTATTAGAGAGTAAGAATTTTCGAAGCCTTACCTCTAATTTTTCTGTCTCTTCTTCCAATTCTGCGAAGGCGTTCAATTGAACTTCCAGTTCCGATTCATCAGCTATTTCGTAATACTGGATTTTCAAATTATCCAGTTTGGTTACTATTTTTTGAAGATTATCCTTCTTTATTTCTAAAGTTATAATGTCTTTATCCTCGTCACTAACAGTCTCTAAATATGTCACTATCTTAGTCAATTGACCTTTCAAGGTTCCGCGTTGGCGATTAAGGATAACTAATTAATTTTTATCCATAATTAATTTTCATCAATGAGCACCACCATTTTTCATTATATTACGATTGATCTTCCTCCGGGTCTACTAGACCAAATGTTGACGATACTTTATGAGTGGACTGTATTCAATAATTACTATTCTGAAGTTATTACTTCACAAACATTTAATTAAAGTATTATTTACATATATACAATTTATAGATGACGTATTATTAATGTATTCAAATATGTTGACACCATAGTCAACGCAAACTATAAAAAAAGGTGAACCATATCACCGAACAAGATAAACAAGAGAGATGTTACTCTTATAACGAAAAACAATACAACTACTCCGCTAAAGCGGGAATGCAAGTGAACAAGAGATGCGCGCCAAGGTTGCGCATATAGCCAAACTAAGGTGAGCGGCAACAGCTGTCAAAAAATTTGTCGCCCATGTCCAAATGTATGGATAGTCATACATTTTCTATAAATGGTCAAATTGTATTCAGGTGGTCTCAAAATGTGTAAATCCATCAAAAACCAGAAGTCAAAATTTTTTATGTGTAATAAACAATTACAAAATTAACTAAACAAATAACCTAAATAAACAAATGCAATTATTTAGTTTCATATTTAATCAATAAAATTTTTAATATTTTTCATATAAAGATGATACGAATGCATTAGACTACACCTTTCTACATTGTAATACATGTGTATCGATAGAGGTCAAGACTCACGGTCGCCATTCGCCACATGGCGACTTAATTTGAAAAAGTGGCGATAAAAAAAAATTGGTATGGTCTCCATTTTTCTGCAAATTCGCAAAAATATTTCTTCCGTTTTTAAAAAAAATCACGGATATCGTTCGTTTAAAAAAAAAAAAAAAAGAAATCCCATTAACAATCGGCAATTGTTAATGGGATTTTGATGATGATCGCGCCTTCCGATTTCCTATCTTTCTCCATCCACAACATAAATATCAATATTCATTTAAAACTTACTTTATGAGATTCCAGAACCTAGAAATAAATAGAATTGTTAAATATTTCTTGTTCATGTAATTATTTTTTGCCTCTCTCCCCCTGTTTTTATTTCCATTTAGAAAGCGCCAATCAAATGTTCTGCGATTGTTTTTCCAGTCTTTCTTCATCCATATTATGAATGGCAATATCCATTTTAAACATGCTTTATTAGATTCTAGAAGTAAAATTGAGAATTTAATATTTCTTATTCATTTAATTATTTTTTAATCCCCTCCCCCACTTTCTAGATAGTGATAAATTATCAATTCTAGAAACAATAAAGCGATAGAAGTGCTTAATATTTTTCACATACGTAATTATTTTTAGACTTAACTTGATGAATATATTTATTTTTTCTCAATTAAATCATATATTTATATTTCATATCTATACCAAATGTGTAAACGGGGGGGGGGGGGGATGAAAAATAGATTTTTAGGTACGAAATTTTTTCTAAATTAGGTTAAGAAAATTAATGCTCAGTTGATTTCATACATGTTTAAAACTGATAATTAAATACTAAATATATATATATATATATATATATTAATGTATGAGTAATGTACATACATAAAAATTTTATTTAAAATTCAAAATATATAACCTTTTAATTTCTTCATGTTATATCGTCAACTAGTTTCGCTTGGGGCGCCCCAGCTTGGTCTCTGACGGCACGATGCTTGAAGTTGCTTGAAACTGTTGTTTCATGCCTCCTTCCTCTCTTTTAAAAACTCGGCGCCATTGCTGGTTGAGTAGAGCCCCATCGTTACCATTGCAATTGTTAAAACTTGATAAAATTTCTACGGATTCTCTGATAGCTATAATCCGTAGAAATTTTATCAAGTTTTAACAATTGCAATGGCAACGATGGGGCTCTACTCAACTAGCAATGGCGCCGAGTTTTTAAAAGAGAGGAAGGAGGCGTAAAACAACAGTTTCGAGCAACTTCAAGCACCGTGCCATCGGAGACCAAGCTGGGGTGCCCCAAGCGAAACTAGTCGACGATATAACATGCAGAAATTAAAAGGTTGTATATTTTGAATTTTAAATAGATGTTAAATTTATGGTTTAATTAATTATAAAAATTTTATTCTATATATGTTTGAAATTTTTGTTTTTCTCATAGTATGAAATTTTTATAAGGTTTTGTGGATATAAAAGTAACTGCAGTTATATTAAAGAATTTTTTTGATTTTAGAAATTTTTATTCAGGAATTAATCAACCGTGAATATTTATTAAATCAAATTGGAGTGTAGAGGTTGATATTTTTTATTTATTACCAACTATGTGAAAAATACCAGAGCCGGGAATCGAACCCGGGCACCTCCGCTTAACACACGGATGCTCTACCACTGAGCTACCCTGGCTGACAACCAGCTAGGCACTTCTCACATAATTTTCGTTGGCAAAGTCACCGAATCTGCAAACGCAGATATATCAGGTGAGACAATAATAATCGTAGCACAACTCCACAGACCACGAAATTTAAATTTTTAGAAATTTTTATTCAGGAATTCATCAACTGTGAATATTTATTAACTCAAATTGGAGTGTAGAGGTTGATATTTTTTATTTATTACCAACTATGTGAAAAATACCAGAGCCAGGAATCAAACCCGGGCACCTCCGCTTAACGCACGGATGCTCTACCACTGAGCTACCCTGGCTGACAACCAGCTAGGCACTTCTCACATAATTATCGTTGGCAAAGTCACCGAATCTGCAAACGCAGATATATCAGGTGAGACAATAATAATTGTAGCACAACTCCACAGACCACGAAATTTCAATTTTTAGAAATTTTTATTCAGAATTCATCAACCGTGAATATTTATTAAATCAAATTGGAGTGTAGAGGTTGATATTTTTTATTTATTACCAACTATGTGAAAAATACCTGAGCCGGGAATCGAACCCGGGCACCAAGCGGAGGTGCCCCGGTTCGATTATGTGAGAAATGCCTAGCTGGTTGTCAGCCAGGGTAGCTCAGTGGTAGAGCATCTGTGCTTAAGCGGAGGTGCCTGGGTTCGATTCCCGGCTCTGGTATTTTTCACATAGTTGGTAATAAATAAAAAATATCAACCTCTACACTCCAATTTGATTTAATAAATATTCACGGTTGATGAATTCCTGAATAAAAATTTCTAAAAATTGAAATTTCGTGGTCTGTGGAGTTGTGCTACGATTATTATTGTCTCACCTGATATATCTGCGTTTGCAGATTCAGTGACTTTGCCAACGATAATTATGTGAGAAGTGCCTAGCTGGTTGTCAGCCAGGGTAGCTCAGTGTTAGAGCATCCGCGCGTTAAGCGGAGGTGCCCGAGTTCGATTCCCGGCTCTGGTATTTTTCACATAGTTGGTAATAAATAAAAAATATCAACCTCTACACTCCAATTTGATTTAATAAATATTCACGGTTGATGAATTCCTGAATAAAAATTTCTAAAAATTGAAATTTCGTGGTCTGTGGAGTTGTGCTACGATTATTATTGTCTCACCTGATATATCTGCGTTTGCAGATTCGGTGACTTTGCCAACGATAATTATGTGAGAAGTGCCTAGATGGTTGTCAGCCAGGGTAGCTCAGTGGTAGAGCATCCGTGCGTTAAGCGGAGGTGCCCGGGTCCGATTCCCGGCTCTGGTATTTTTCACATAGTTGGTAATAAATAAAAAATATCAACCTCTACACTCCAATTTGATTTAATAAATATTCACGGTTGATGAATTCCTGAATAAAAATTTCTAAAAATTGAAATTTCGTGGTCTGTGGAGTTGTGCTACGATTATTATTGTCTCACCTGATATATCTGCGTTTGCAGATTTGGTGACTTTGCCAACGATAATTATGTGAGAAGTGCCTAGCTGGTTGTCAGCCAGGGTAGCTCAGTGGCAGAGCATCTGTGCTTAAGCGGAGGTGCCTGGGTTCGATTCCCGGCTCTGGTATTTTTCACATAGTTGGTAATAAATAAAAAATATCAACCTCTACACTCCAATTTGATTTAATAAATATTCACGGTTGATGAATTCCTGAATAAAAATTTCTAGAAATTGAAATTTCGTGGTCTGTGGAGTTGTGCTACGATTATTATTGTCTCACCTGATATATCTGCGTTAGCAGATTCGGTGACTTTGCCAACGATAATTATGTGAGAAGTGCCTAGCTAGCTGGTTGTCAGCCAGGGTAGCTCAGTGTTAGAGCATCCGCGCGTTAAGCGGAGGTGCCCGAGTTCGATTCCCGGCTCTGGTATTTTTCACATAGTTGGTAATAAATAAAAAATATCAACCTCTACACTCCAATTTGATTTAATAAATATTCACGGTTGATGAATTCCTGAATAAAAATTTCTAAAAATTGAAATTTCGTGGTCTGTGGAGTTGTGCTACGATTATTATTGTCTCACCTGATATATCTGCGTTTGCAGATTCGGTGACTTTGCCAACGATAATTATGTGAGAAGTGCCTAGCTGGTTGTCAGCCAGGGTAGCTCAGTGGTAGAGCATCCGTGCGTTAAGCGGAGGTGCCCGGGTCCGATTCCCGGCTCTGGTATTTTTCACATAGTTGGTAATAAATAAAAAATATCAACCTCTACACTCCAATTTGATTTAATAAATATTGACGGTTGATGAATTCCTGAATAAAAATTTCTAAAAATTGAAATTTCGTGGTCTGTGGAGTTGTGCTACGATTATTATTGTCTCACCTGATATATCTGCATTTGCAGATTCATTGACTTTGCCAACGATAATTATGTGAGAAGTGCCTAGCTGGTTGTTAGCCAGGGTAGCTCAGTGGTAGAGCATCCGTGCGATAAGCGGAGGTGCCCGGGTTCGATTCCCAGCTCTGGTATTTTTCACATATTTGGTAATAAATAAAAAATATCAACCTCTACACTCCAATTTGATTTAATAAATATGAATTTGTTTGTGTTAATGAAATAATCCTGAAAATATTTAAAGTAGTTAAAAGCTATATGTAACTGTTTAGGTTAGTCAATTTATTGAAAGTGATGCTAATAATGACCAACCAATCATGTTTACAGAAAATTTTCAGGAACTTTATAATTTTAGCAATCACATGCCAGTTAATAAAAATGAACCTCTGATAATTGGCTAGTACAGATTCTTTGCCTCCCCACCCCCTCCTCAGACTCAAAATAATTTCATTTTCCTCTAATTCGGATCATACAGTATAGGATCTGTTATCCAGAAAGCTTGGGACCTGGGATATTCTGGATAAGGGGTTTTTCCGTAATTCGGAACACTTTATTATATTTATAAAAATGGTACAAAATAATTTCATGAATAGCAGTGATAAACATGAATAATATATATGTAAACACTTTACCTATTAATAACAAATTCATTTAATAAATTATTTCCACAAAATAAAAAAAACATTCTTAATTAGAATTTCAAACTATAAATAACAATATTAATAATAAATGAAAAATAAATAAACATATATAAAATTTAATTTTGGACCTCAGAGTAACATCCTTTCATCTGGATTTTGCAAAAAATTTCTATATTTTTTTGCTTGTAATGTGTCTCTGCTCTGATACTAAAAGTTCATAAATGTTTCAAATATTTTTTGCCCATAATGCTAAATATTTTATGACATGAATTCTAAAAATAATGGAAATTGAAATTAATAAAAACTATTTAAAAATTTTATAACAATTAGGATTTCATGCATGCGACCTGAGTTCAAGGATAAAATTCATCTGCTATTGGGCACTTTAAGAAGTATGTGTTATTAATGTTTATCTATTAAAAAATACAATAAAAATTCATTTTCTAACCTAAATTTGCAATATTTTCAGTAATTATTTGGATAATTTTGTGCTCACCATATTTCCTCAGAATAACACCGTAGCATTAAATAAAGTAGGTTAATAAAACTATAATTCTGACCGCTGTTATTGTATAACTTTAATTCTTAAATTTTATGATAATTAAAAATTTTGATAGTTGGCATTTTGCATTCCGGTTTTCGGAACCTTCTGGATAGCGGGTTTCCGGATAATGGATCCTATACTGTAATTATTTTCCATTGGGAAAAGATTTCCATTGGGGCAGATGGAAGTGCCAGACTAGACGAAATTTATTAAATGAATCAAATTTCTGTATTTCTTTTGCAATGGGACATAAAATAAATATTCTTGTAAAACACAAATTGTGTATGAGAAATCACATTGTCAGATCATATCATCATTATAGCCTGCTGTTTTCCCATAGCAAAATGCATGTATTAATATTTATCTATGAAAGTCCATATATTTTCCTTCATTACTAAAACTTTGAATTTTAAAGTCTTCTTTCTAAGTACTATAGTCATTAATAGCATTTAAAAAAAGCTGGATTACATGCTATTATAACTACATGCTTATAGAACTCACTCTTAAAACGCTAACAAGAATAAAATCATAAGCGTTCAGTGGAAGTTCAAACGAGGCCATACCTTCCCTCAAAAACCAAATCACTTTTCAATGATTCAATTACTCAATCTATTTTGTCTTCTTTCTACCTCATTTCATTGCAGATATTGAAAAATTTAAACTAGAGAAGTGTGTAAGTTTAATTTTTTTTTTTTTTATTATTGGCAGAAACACACATATATTATATATACATGTTTATTGTATTATTAAATGACTAATAATACAATAGTCATTTAATAATAGTGACTATTGTATTATTATTAAAATACAATAAAGAGCACTATTTCTTAATTTAATTTTTTGACCATATCATTTGTGTTTTTATGCTTTTATGCACACACACATATATATATATTATGTGTATGAATCCGATGTATAATGACGACGACTCATGAGTGGCCACAGAGTTCATCATGTCCAGTGGCCACTGGCCACTCCTAAAAATTTTAAGTCTTGACCTCTGTATCGAATGCTTTCTGCCGTATCAACCTGGAATACGAAACTAGGAAGAAAGAAACACTCTTCGAAATTGCACGAAAAAAACACTCTTTTTAGCTCAGTGAACTTGACTAGGCAGATTCCTCTCCTTCTAAAACTTTGCTATAGAAATTGAGATGCAAGCCATAAAGGTTTGACTGGAATATATGCCTTGGTTTATTATTTGAATCCATTTTCTTCATTTTTAAGCATTAGAATGAATTTAAAATATTCCATGACCCAGAAATAATACAAGTAATTTATAACTGTACAGCCATCTATAATTATTTATAAAATTACTTCAAATCTAAACGAATTCACTACTGTCACCCATTACATGAGCTGCCCAGTGGGAAATAAGATGGCGGATGTGTCAGCCTATATAGTAGGAGTGTTCTATCTATGCTTGTTAGTAGTGAATGATGTGAAATGCAGTACTGGACATGGTGTATGACTTCTTAAAACATAGGCAGATTTTTCTGCAGAAAATTACATTAATATTTTGTTAACACCTGCTTTGCCACACTGTATTTACTTTGCCTTCTTATTAAAGTAATTTTGTTAATGTTTTGATCTCCTATCTCTTTTGTAAAGTTGATGCATGGGCGACCAAATACAGAAAGACATTTACATACCTTGGTAGACATAAAAAAATCACTTTAAGGCTGAATATCACATAAGTGTGCATTTTGGATTTTTTTAAACTTTTTTTTTAAACTTTGTATTTTAATTTGAATTTTTTAAAATAAGTCCATAAGTACATCTTAAATAAATTCTGAGTTTGACAGAGATCG
The DNA here is from genome assembly GCA_963930645.1 of Salticus scenicus. Lineage (NCBI taxonomy): Eukaryota > Metazoa > Arthropoda > Arachnida > Araneae > Salticidae > Salticus > Salticus scenicus. The sequence continues at coordinate 47,111,791 of OZ005657.1, forward strand.
ATCATAATTTTTTAAAATTTTAATGAAATTTTTCAATAAAAATTTATAATTTTAATTATCTTATAAAATCAAACTTACCATTTAATTTTTTTTTTTTTTTTTTTTGGTTCAGATTCATTAAAAAATACAAGACTTAGGCTTTTCTAAAAAGTTCTTCCCATTTTAAAAAATAAAATAGAATAAAAAAACCCAAAATTTTTAAATAAAAAAATAAATAAATAAATAAATAAAAAATTTAATTTAATTTTTTATAAACATAAATTATATCAATGGGAAATATCATAGACTGCATACCTCTTGACTATAAACTGGAAATAATTAGTTTACTTGCATTAAATTTTTAATTATAGCATTTAAAGATGTCAAAAAAGGATGTCACTGAAATGACTGGTTTGTCACTGAAATGACAATGTTTGTCACTGAAATGACAATGTTTGTCACTGAAACGACTGTTTGTCACTGAAATGACAATATTTGTCAAAATGACTATTTTTCACTGAAATAACATTGTTTGTCAATGAAATAGGACCATATAATATTAAAAATGGAACATATTAGAACAATAGAGAAAAGATTGTGAAGGGAAAAGAAAGAGCAATAATGAGAATATCAAGCAATTTTATTGTATTAAAATCCTTGTAGTTACAAGTTTAATGATTAACTGAATTAAATTCAGAAAAAGCATTTTGAACATTATTAAAATCTTCATCCTGAAGTTTAAAATATCTATTTGAAGCAGGTTCAGGAGAATTCCTAATTTTGCACAGAATATGTGGCACTTGAATTTCATGGACATCCTCTTTCTCAGGCCATGCAAATTATTTTTTCTGCATCTTGCCATAAATGACACAAGTAAAATATTTTGAGTAACATTCTCAATGACACCTTAAAGGGCAAAAAAAAAAAAAATTAAAAGTTTGCTTTTTTAATTGTATCTTAATATTAATGTTGTATGTAATTTTTTTATATTTACCTGGATACCGGAAAGTACTTTAAATATTTAAATATAAAGCTTATCCTACACCAACAAATCTTTTAACTCAAAATAAAAAATTATTTAAATCCAGGGCTTACAAAATAGTAAATCTGCAACAAATGTCATTTTCGTGACGTCACAAAAGTGACCGTCACGAAAATGACAAATCGTCAATAATTCGTTCTGTACTGAAAAACATGCTTTCACTAAGCCGATATCGTCACATTTTCTTCTTCTGGTCGTCATTCTATATTAAAATAAAACTTTGTTCTAAATTTTATAATAATATTTTTTTATTTTTTATGCATCTCGAAAATGACAAGCAATAAAAGTACGCACAGCATGTAAACAATAAAAATAATGTTAACTCTTACCTGTTTTTAATTTTCTTGAGATTTATTTTCCCCACATATCGTCAATGTTGATTTCTGATCTTAAACTTTAAAAAAAGTGAATGGTGGCACCATCCCTTGATGATATATGAAGTTATTTTCACGTGTCACGAAAATGACGTCAAGACTTGCATACAAGCATTTTAATTACTCATGCATGAAAATTAACGTAATTAAAAAGAAAAAAAAAATTCCTTTGAAAACAAATAGTTTTTTTTACAAGAATTAACAATTATTATAATTATCATTTTATTTTTTTTAGTAAAAAACATACTTTGTATGTAAACATTTGGTCTTGGAGACAGTCACGAAAATGACGATTTTAAGGTTTAAAATTTTCTAAAAAATACTGAAATTGCTAAAAACTCACATTTTATGATTTGATGCTTTTTTAAAAAGGTACTTCTAAAGAATAATAATAAAATTTTACAATTTATTTGCTTAAAATTAATAATAAAGACCTGAAACACTAAAATGCACATTTATGTGATATTCAGCCTTAAATATCCTGAGAAATTATCAGATGGGCAATTATGAATATTTTTTAGTCATATTGTAACAGGCACTTATTTTTATGAACAAAATCTAATAAGTGGATACTGCCATAGTGGCAACTGAACATTTTCCCCCTTTAATTCTCAATTTTTTTTTCATTCATTAATTCTGCATGACAGATATTTTACCTATTTTTTAAAAAGTCATATTTTGAAGGGGGTGAAAAAAAAAAATGTAAATTTTGTTAAGTACAAAGTGATCTTAGTAAATGAAATTAGTTGTTTCTATTTCGGAAAAATAATTATTGAAAAATAACTCTTATTGTTTATATTAAAGATTGAATACTATTTTTAGTGCAATTTCAGTAATTTTATATTATTAATTAAATATGATGTAGTCTTTATCTTGATTTACGAGTTTTGGGGAAAACGTTTTAGTACTATGATTAAAATCTTCTATTTTGATTTAGTATTTAGTTGCTATGTTCAGTAAAATCTCAAATGAACTGATAATTGAAATTTATTTATATTTCGATACTAATAATAAAAATTTACCCTTCTGTTCTAATATTTTCTCACTCCATCATAAACTATAGTGAACTATTTAAAAATATGTGTATATATGTAAAAAAATTTTAATAGAATTTTCACAAAAATAAAAATAATGCTCCTACACTGAGGGGGGAAAAATAATAATAAAATAAGTATTTAAAAAAAATATAAATAAATAAATAAAATAAAAAAAACCTGGACAGACCCCTGAATATTTTAAAGGAACGAAACTTGACATGAAGGTACATGTTAGGCAAATATGCAAATGATTAGAAATGCAGCGGGATTGTGCATTGCGTAATGCCACCAGAGGGTGTTAAAATTCATTCTCCATGAAGTATAAAACAGGTAAGAAGAACTTGTTTGTGTGTACTTTATCTGTTGCAGAAGGACATATTTTAAGCACCGTAATTTAGTGTATATAAGCCGCATCTTGTTAAAATGTAGCAAAAAAAAAACTCTTAGATAAACCACACCGGAAGGTAAGCCATGGCTTATGAAAGCATTGTTACGATTATGTGACAGATAAATAAGGAAAAAGATATCAGTCTTATGACATCTATGCAAGTTAATAATAAATTATTAATTATAAATGAAAATAATAAATTTTTAAAAAAATAATTCAGTATAAAGAAAATAAAATCTAACTATACCAGTATGCTGATGTAATGCAACAAATACGAGAAACAAGGAACAAGACGGGGGAATCCGGGTCATATTTAATTATAAATAAAAGTAATAAATTGTTTTGCACTGTATAAAGAAAAAATTAAAACAAAGCCAGTATACAATTACAATGCAAAAAATCAAAAACAAGGAAACAAGATGGCCAACTCCAGACGTATATGCAAATTAATCAAAATAAGAGATTACTAGTTAATAAATAAGAGATTATAAGTGGGAAAATAAGAGATTATAAGCATGAATCAGTGCTCGAGAAACTCGAATACTAAACTTCTGTTTTCTGGTTATATCGACTGTTCCAAGAAGTATGGACGACAAAATTTGGCATTACCATTAGATAGCACACACTGGTAGATATGCCGCAGCCTTCAAAAATCAATGTTTTTTTAAAGATAGCCCGTGGCTTATCTTCACTAAAATACGGCAGTGATGCCGTTATGCCACCATCAAAGACAATATGAACAGCTGCTAAAATCCGAGAGGGAAGAATCATCGGGATGGTGGAAGTTGTATGGTCAGCTCAATGAGTAGTCTGCCACTTAGGCCATTTTGATTTTATTGTGAGGAGGTGTTTGGACCAGTGGATAATATAGAGGTCTCTTACATGATGACTAAGCTCTGGACACCCTCAACAGAGCAGTAGTCATGAAGACCATCACATCATGCAACACACACACATAGTGCCAACTGCCTCATTGTCAACACCTTCACTATGGGTCTCTTTGTCTGTTCCTACCATTGCAAGGTTACTGGCTGAAGAACATTTGCTATCTCGGCACCCATTTATTTGTGCTGCCAATGACACCTCCACCACCATTGCTTCCATATGAAATAGTGTCGTGCTTGACAAGATTGGATTGCAACTGAATGGAACCAGGTCGCCTTCAGCGATGAATCCAGATTCAATTTTGGCAGTTATAACAGTCATGTACGAGCGTGGAGGCCCCATGGTGAACACTTCAATTTAGCCTTTGCTTAGAGCAGTACACCACAACCACAGCTAGTGTATGGGATGCCATCACATGCAATACACTGTCTCCCCTAATATTGATCCACGCCACCATGGCAGTCCAGTTTATGATATTCTTCAACCACATGTGTTGCCACTCATGTCAGGGCTCCAAGGAGTCTTTTTTCTACAGGACAATGCTCGGCCACATATAGCAAGGTTGTAATAGGACTACCTTCGTCCCATTACCACCCTTACCTGGCCTGCTCGATCCACAGATTTGTTAGCGATTGAGCATATCTGGGATCACTTGTGACGGCAATTTTACAACCTGCGAATTAGGTCGAATTAAGAGGCGTGTTTACAGCAACTGTGGAACGAGATGCTGTAGGACATCATATGGGACATGTATTCCTCAATGCTTGCCCATATCGCATCGTGCATTCACGCTAGAGGTGGCCCAACAGGGTACTAAAACCTCCATTCTTTCGTAATTTTTCCTTTAATAAATGATAATTTTGCTTTTATTTTGTAATAACTTACTTATATCAACGTTATACTCACATATGTAAAATTTTGTTTCTCGGTGCTCTCTTTCTTGGTGCACAAATTTTTAAGGGGATGAGTGTATATTTGTTGTGTTCTGCAATTTTCTGGTCATAATTTAAGAATTGTATGTGAAAAGGGGAACTGTAAATGTGGAATATTTCAGAGTAACTTCTTTATATAAATTCATTTGATATCCTATTTAACAATAACTTAATGTCTAAGTAAATATAATGTAAATATAAAACAGTGTAATATAAATGTAAATATAATGTAAATATATTTTATATATTTGTGTTTGTTATATATGCATGAAAAGGTTGTGTTTTGAAAAATAGAAGATTACACAAAGTTTGAAATTAACAGGTTGCTATTAATTTGTTTCTTATTGCACATGTTAAATATTTTAAAAAAAATTAATAACTGGTGCTTTAAAAAAGTTTTAACCTAGTGTTTTTAAAATTTTTATAACTGGCGCTTTGGTTTTCATGTGCACAGGAGCATTCATATCAGGGGTGTTCAGGGTTTTGCCCTGATTTCAGGGTTTTTACTCTAACCCATCTGTATTTTCATATTTCCTATAAAGTTATTTTTTGCTTTCATTGGTTGTTCATTTGTTATCCAGCTGATATGTGAAGGAAATGTAAAAGGATTGAGGGGTTCTGGCCTAAATAGTTTGAGTATTATATAATATTTTGGTTTTTTTCTAATTTGAGGCTCTAATTTTCAGGGTTTTTACCTTTGAGTCACAATCACCCCTGATTCATATATATATGATAGTTATTGCTTGCTGTTATAAGTAACTTCATGCATTTTCAGATTCATGAATAGACAGTGACGTTTTTTTGTGGTTTTAATGTATAAGGAGTGTACATATGCATGGGTGGGGAATTTTTAGAAATTCTTACAAGCCAAGGATTTTTTTTTTTTTTTTTCCCAGCCAGCAATAATACAATTCATAGTCTATAAACTTTACTACAAATTGTATGCCGATGTAAGCACTATTTTTTTTTTTTTTTTTTTTTTTAAATACAGTGTTCAGTATAAGCTTACAATTAATAATAGATGAAAAGAAAAAATAGTCAAATTGATAATTGGTCAAATAGATAAAAAGGTCATAGGATCTAAAGTAGTTGTCCATTCAAACACTGTTCATGCTTTTGGGAAGAGTTTTGTTTTTTTACTGATTTACACAACAGCACAGCAGTTTTGCAATTTATTGGCTGTTTTACTACATTAAATATCGACAACTAAACTGACTGACTTGAAATTCACTCGCCATGTCAAAAAAATTACTTGCCAATGGTGGTGTAAATCAGGCATTTCCCCACCCTCATAACGTACATGTGTAATATGCTATCATGTGGAAGTCTGTGCATTTTAAGATTCATGCATAATTAAGCAGTAGTTACCCAGTGAAGTTTTCTTTTCTTTTTTTTTTTTTTTTCTTTTCTTTTTCATGTACAGGTAGCATACTTATGTGCATAATAATGATTGCTGCAATATCGAATTTTGTGTAGGGAAGAGTTGGAACAATGGCAATTTCTATCATTTTTTTTTTTTTTTTCTAACTGTGACTCTAACAAATAGATAATAACATAGTAAAGGAGATAATAGCATCAGAAACACTGAACACTGGATTTACAAGGGAAGTATGAATCAGTAAAATTTCTATTGAAACCAAATGAAGCTTAAATTAAAGAGCATGGTCAAAAACATAGAGTAGAGTGCAAACTTGCTGCAACCCCCCCCCCCCCCCCCCCGTCCCATATGGAGCGAGAAAATGACCCTAAAGGTTTTAGCTGTTTCTATAAAAACAAAAGAAACAGAAAACATTAGCAAGGCAGTGTGGGGCCGTGGTTAGAGTGTAGAAGGTCATGAGTTTGAACCCTGGTAACTGCTCGCAGTTTTTTTAAATATAAACAAAATATTAAAATAAAGGAATAATTTAAGGGGGATATGAATTAAATTTAATTAAATAATGTATAATGATACATTTTTAATTATTAAAATATTTTATTTCAACTAAATAATTAAAAAAAAAATCTTTATAATTTAAATAAATGAATAATTTCAGGGAAAATATTTTTGTTTATTGCACATTTTTCTCTTTCTGAAAGTTTAATTTAATATTTTTATTAATATTTTAAACCAAAGCTGCTAGTTAGAAATGCTGATCGTATGCTTTGAATTTTGTTATTTTTTATACATAAAAATAAATATTCTGTTAAATTATTAAAACATTTTATTTCAAGTGAAAAAAAGTTTTTCAAATGATTAATGCAACAAAAAATAATATTTATATTGCATTCTTTTGTCTGTTTTAATTGTGAAATTCATGCATAAAAAGGAAAGAACTTTTACTTATTGTTATTATCCTGTTGGCCCTTGCATATGTGTACATCTCCAAAATTTAAACATCTAGTTATATATGCATTTTAAAAAGCTGGTTATCTTGAAGCAAAACCTAATAATTTCCAAAATGTTTGCAATGTGTGTTTCAACGTTGAACAAGATTGTAATGAAACTAAATGTGATAAATTTTCTTTTATACATTCTCATCGGGAAAAGTGCCTATGCTTTGATCGTTTTCTTACTTCTAATCATAGTTGTTATTAAACTGAAAATATACCGGTATCCTGGGGAATGAGCTGACGAGCTGGCTAGCAAGGGTTCTGATACACCTTTTAACTGTCCTAAACCTGTCCAGAGTATTTCTGGTAGTTTGTTGAGGGGTACTATTTTTTCCATCATGAGAAATTTGCAGTACTGTACTTGGCTCAAGGCTAAGGAGAGCAGGCAAGCTAAAGAGCTTAACTGTGGTAATCCTAGTGCTAGGGCTAAGGAGCTCATGAAGCTTAATAGGACAACAAGGTGATTGGTCTCCTTAGGGGACACTGTCGCTTAAAAAGACATCTTTATGTCGTGGGTATTGCTAGTGACCCATTTTGCAGGGGTTGCAAGTACAAGGAGGAAACTGCAACAAATAATTTATGGGAATTTGAAGTCTTCTCTGCTTACAGGTTTGAGCACTTGGGGCGGCATATAATTGAGCCTATGGAGCTTCAGGATATTCCGGTTAGGTATCTGTTGGGCTTTCTTTCTGCCATGGGTCTTTTTGAAGATTAGGTTTTGTGGGATAGTACAATAGGCCTCAGGTTGCGGTGCTTGGTTTCTTGCAAGCCACCCACTTATAATTAATTCATTCATTCATTCAAACAGTGCCTGATTTAAGGCAGGGCATTCGGGGCATGTGCCCTGGGCCCTCTCACTGAGGGGGGCCTCCAAGAAATTCAATCATACATTTAAAAAATAGTTAAAATGAAAAATTTCCAAATTTTGCTATAATGATCATTGATTTTTGTTTTTTCGTCAATAGTTGGAGGTATTAATGCGCTGTTATATAAATCAGCGGTATAATCTTTCAAGGAAACTGTCAGTTCATTGAAAAAATTGCAATATTTTTGCTAAACGCAAATACAACTGCATACTACCGATACTGCATTCCAAAGTCTTACTAAGGCTAACTAAATCCGAGGCACGCACCGCAGTGCAGATACGTGGGTGCGATGTACGTTGATCTGATAGACAAGCATCGGATCTAGTTAAGTCTTACCAATAAAATGAAAAGTGGAGAAAATTTTTAGACACGTGAATCAAAAATATGTGGTTTGTTTTGTTTGTTGTAATATTAAAGTACGAGGAAAAGGGGCCCATTGAACATGAGTGCCCTGGGCCTCCAACTGAGTAAATCGGTCCCTGCATTCAAATTGAAAATAAATTCATAAATTTTAACTTGATTTTTTCTTCATAAAGAGGAAATTTTACCCTATATATTTCTTAATAATATCTTTATATAGTGTATATTTATTTTTAATTTCTTAATTAAATTTGATAATCATTTTCTCTTAAGTTATTCATTTATTTTATGTTTTGTTTTATTGCATTGATTAAAAATAGAGAGAGAGAGCAATCCGTCGAGGTCTGAACTCAAGAAAACTTTAGGAATGAGAAAAATGTGTAATAAAGAAAATATTTTCCTTTAAACTATTCATTTATTTTAATATTTTGTTTTATTTCATTTATATACTTAAAAAAAAAAAAAAGTGAGCACTCATTGGGGTTCGATCTCATGACCTTCTTCACTCAAACTGAACACACTAACCACTATGTCATGTAGTCTTACTAACTGGCTCTGTTTCGTTGGTTTTGATAGAAACAGCTACAACTTTTAGGTTTGTTTTCTTGCTTCATGGGAAGTTATTGCAGCAAATTTGCACTCTACCCTATGTTTTCGACCATGCTCTTTAATTTAAGATTGGTTTGGTTTTAATAGTAATTTTACTGATTCATACTTCCCTTGTAAGTGAGTGAAAGAAAATTTCATCCCTTAAAATTTAACTTAAGTATTTTTATCATTCTAATTTCGATTTCTGAACTAGTATTTGTAAAACTATTCTGTTCAATTTTAAATGGATATTGAACAGACGATTTTTAAATGATTTGGTTATGAGAAAGTAATGGTACTGTATTTTGAGTGACCACCATTTTAATTTTATTTTAATCATGTGGTGATTGTACCTTGGGACATGGTCAAAGAAACAAAGTATGGCATATACATAGTTCTCAATAATTTTGGTATTGTTTTAGTATAAATATCTTTTAGTATGTTTTAATATAACATAACATTCTAATAATGATAATTTAATATAATAATTAATATTAATAATCTTTTAGTATAACTTCATAGTTCATATATATCCGATAGACCAATTGATTCAACTCAAGTGTTAACTGAAGCTACTGAATCTACAACATAAATGGGAATCTACAACATAGTGGGACCCCCTTATCGACATAATTCGACTTTAGCTCAACATAGCACTGGATGTAATAGGCCTAACAACTTAATTTTTTTTTTGTGGTTCATTCTCTCATATGTTGTTTCTGTACCCATGGCAACCTTAAAACAAATTGGCAAATGAGGAATTAAAAAAGAAAAAAAAATTTTTTTTGGTCGTCGGGGTGGCCCACTTGCCCCGCAAGGTAGGGTAAGTACCAACCTCCCCCCTTTAATATATTTTCACACATAACTGGTAGAGATTTGGTGGGGCAAGTGGGACAATCTACATGATTTTCTGAATCTTTGAAAAAAAAAAAAAAATCACTGAAGTATCTCCATTAGTTCACTCATAGCAACTTTTTCTGGCACACAAGCCTGCTAAAAGAAAAAAATGTTAATTTTCCAACTTTTTATTTTTGCATGTAGTGTAGCCTAAAAGTTAGTTAAGCCTACAAAATTTAAACTAGCCAATGGCAGTGTTACATGCTAGTGAACATTATATCTTGATAAATCATTGGTGAACGTGTATTTTGAAAGTCTCTTGGATAGTGTTGGTTCATTTAGTTTCAACGCAACATCTTGTAGGAATACACCATGAATGTCATTAGTTTAGGGGGAAAAAAAAAGGTATTATGCATAGTTGTGTCTTTGCACATGTATTTCATGACAACTGTTTCTCCATCGTTTGGACTGTCATTTAATACCAAGCCAACATAATATTTCTTTTTTGTTTTGCCTTCAAACTGGACAAGAGCATAATACCCATTTTTAAGTTCTGTGGTAGTGGGTGATAGTTCATCTTCGGAACTTGAATCATTACCGGTGGAGTCATCCAGAGGTAAGTCTACATCATCATCCTCAGATTCTGAACTTGAACTCACCACAGCTTTTCTTTTTTTTAGGCTTAAGCCTGGCCGACTTACCCTGCCATTGTGGTGGCCCACTTACTCCAAATTGGGGGCAAGTGGGCCCCCATTTTTTTTTTTTTAAACCTTATTAGCATCATGAGTACATGACAATACAAAAAGATTCTGTGTTTTATAAACTTTCAAAATATATAAAGTTTTGGTTTGTATCACGAACGGTTTGGAAGAAAAAAATAATTAGTACGATGGCACGAATTACGATAAGACTGCAATTTTAAAAATCGTCACAAAAAGGCTTGTAACTTGTTACATACATAAATGAAAATGATGCCATAATGTTTTCTACATCTATTGGGGTAGATACATAAAAATATTATAATAGATTTTTTTTGAGTCAATAATTAGGGAAATGCCAGGGGGGGTGGCCCACTTACCCCACCTTATTAACTTCTCTGTTTGAACCCCCAGAAACACCCGTTGGTTACGGCCTTGATCTGAATTACTGGAGGTCATTAACAATAAGGTTTTTAAAGTGCACAGGAGACAGCAACAAATTTATTTATGGATATGAAAATTATATTTTATCAGATATTTAGTGACTCCCACTGAGCTTTGAACAAGAAATCTCACAGTTGACTTTACAAAAGGGACTTTATCAATACTTGGTTAATTTACGAATAAGGTTTGAATTTTCAAATTTATTATTATTTGTGCAAGTATACTGTGCAAGCTACAAGTATATATCATTTTTTAATTTAATGCCTTAAAATATGTATGTATATATATATTATTATTTGCATAAAACTGGTTTAGGCTAAGACTGTTGCATGAATCTTGAAGCATATCCCAAAGTACAACATGGTGGTGTACCTTGGGACATTTTACACTTTCTACTTAAAATGGTTGGCAATTTTTTCAAATTGTTAAAAGTGAAAAAAAAATGTATTATAGAGGAGAATGTGGGAGTATTAAATATTATTTATAAAATATAAATATAACTTTAATTGTAGAAGTTAAAAATTAAAATGTAAAAAGTATCCCAGGGTATAACTCTCTCCTATTTATATCCTGGGATAATATATATTTTTTATTTAAATATTTTATTTGTGATTTGTTATAATTTTGTAATTTTTGGTTGAAATTTTTATTAAAACCTATATTTTAGGATGATTTTGTTTGTTTCTAACATATTTTTTCTAATTAGATTGTTTGTTTCAAACATGTTTACTGATTTGTTTAGTTCACCAAAAAGCATTCGCTCTTGTGTTGGTGGTTAGTAGTTACAACTAAGGACACAAGACACAATACGGAACATTGCCATCTTGGCAAGTTTTAGAAAAATTGCTGTGCAGCACACTAAACAAAATTTTCCTTAATTTTTGAGACATAATGTATATTCATCGAAAAAAAAAAAAAAAAAAAAGTTTAAAAAAAAAGACCAATAACCAAAATTCATGTTTTGTTAACAATAAATTGATAAAATATCATTTTCTCCTGATGTTTTGACCTCAATTGCCGAAATGCAGAACTATATTATTACTGAATACAAAAATTTATTTTCTAATTTCTAAATATATATGTGCTAATTTTTTAATTTGCATAATCAGATAATTTTCAACTGCAGATTACTGAAATAAACAATTATTTTCCTCAAATATTGTTATATTAAAAAAATTAGGTTACTTATCTAGATATGGACTGGACCATACTTGACTTTATTTCATTAGATTCAATTAAAAAAAATTGCCATTAATATCAGAGATATCTTGATTTTTTTCCCCTGAAATTAGTACTATGAATTTCATTATTTGCATTAACAATGATATACTGATTTGTAGAGCTCACATATTTTAGTAGTGCAGATTTCTATAAATCTGCTGTTTATAAAATAAAATGGGGGGGGGAGAGATTTTAGTGAAAGTTTTATATACATATATGATCTTGCAAAGGTTTAAATCAATTAAACCCTTCATATATGTGTGTATATATATATATATATATATATATATATATATATAGATGTCCTAATATTTATTTTTTGTTATTTTAGATCCTGGATGTTAATTGCATTTTAAAATGCGATTTAACTCAAAGGAATTAATAGCTGTGGCTACCCAACCTTCTTATAAATTTGACAAAGAAGGCATTTTAGGCATTAAAGAAAAACATGATAGTTTATTTAGAACTAAAGATGGTGAGTACTTTATTTTTAGTTTTTTTTTTTTTTGTTTAATGTGTTATCTGAATAGTTATACTTACCATCAAATCTATTAAATGTAATATTTAAAAATATATTGTACCCTAAAGGGCAAAACTGAGAAAATTCATTAGTAGCCAGTGTAATTAATTTCATTAGTAACCACTTTTTTAAGTTAGTGGCTAATACTACAGTTTGATGCAATTTGTTTCTCTGATGTTCTTCAATCACAATCTTTCGATAGTTTGTACCTCTCACAGTAGTTTTCAGTAGGAATTCCTTTCAGAAATCCTTGAGGTGAATTAATACCAAATGTTGCGTCCGATGTTTACATTCGTGGATTTCATTTATGCTTAAAAATAACCCTGTGTACAGCTGAAGGAAGTCATTCTGTATCTTTGAGAAGCAATATCTTATACTTCAGATGGTACAATCTTCCATGTGATAGTTGCTTACTTTTTCTGAACATGCTGTATTTATGCTCTGCAGTCTATATAACACTGCCATACTTGCTAACTTTCCTGCTTTTTAAATATCATATTTCTAAGTACAAATTTTATCTAATTTAATCAATGAAAACTGTTTCAGAAAAAAATCTATTAAAAATTATTATTAGTCAAAAAGCAGAGATGTTTCACGCACAGATTTTGTGACTTTTGTAGTATGAATAATAATATCATTAAATTGTTTCGAGAGTATTCGTCGAATAAAATGCATTTACTGACTAGAACCTGCTCGTTTACTTACAAATAACATACTGCATAGAAAATGCTAAAATTTGCATAACATGGTAGCATTGTGTTTATTGAGTGAACAAAGAAATTATTTTGTACACACATCAGATTATGTTAAAAACAGTTTTTAAATTATTATAAAGTTACAAAAAAAAAAAAAAAAAAAAAAATTAAAACTTCGTCTTTTATTTTGTGATTTTTTACAATACGATTCAGAATAACTGTCAGTAAAAGAATTATTTTTTAAATTAAGTGTATTAAAAATTTTCAAAAAATTGTTTATTTTCTGAATGAGTATATATTATAGTTTTGGTATTATGACTTCAATTCAAATCACTCCCATTTTCTCTGAATTGTAAGCATTAGATGTTAAACAAATGTGTCGCAGCTGGCATGCACGACTGCACGTCATCTTGTCCCAAATTTTACATCATCTTTGTTTAAATTTGTCAAACGTTAATCCTTGCATGTATGTCGTCTAATTGAAAAATCAGCTATCTACCAAAAATAAAATTTTTGATAAAAGCTGATTTTTTGCTATACAGTATAGGACCCATTATCCGGAATTCCAAAATCCGGAAGACCCAAAATCCAGAATCATTTCATTTTTTTTTTTTTAATGATTAAAATACATTTTACATCTAAAATCAGAAAAAAAAAAAGAAAGAAAATCGCCCTAAAATGAATTATTGTGTGTTTTATTAGGTAGTAGTATGAAAATTTAGAAATTAAAACAGAATTGTTTGCTTTCATATAGTCAGGGATGTTTGTGGTCCAGGAAAACCCTGGAATTCACAGCAAGCCACATAAAAAAAAAAATAATAATAATTTATTTTATGATAGATTTCCGGTGATTTTTAACTTCTCATTAAGATTTTTTTTTTTTTTTAAAAAAAAAAGGAAATTTTTAAAGAAAAATCTTTTTTTTTTTTTAAGCATTCTCTTCTTATGATTGAGACAGTATTCATGTTTAGTAGCACTGATAAAGAAGCAACCATGCCACTCATGACAAGGGGCAGTAATGTACATGTTTGTATATATATACGCATTATAGTTATTTTTTTCTTCCTGCTAAATTTAATAGAAAAAAGTATTAGATTTGCAAAAAATCTTGACTTCCAGTTTTTTATTTATTTGCATGTTTTAAGAGCTCTAGAATATAATTTGAATATTTTTTTTTAATGTCTGTCTGTATGTTAAGTAGTTGCTCCTAGAAGTAAATTAGTACCTGTCAATTACTGAGTTATGTTTTATAATTAATTGAAAGCAATAATGGGAAAAGGACCCAAAATCCAGAAAATTTCGAAATCCGGAATTCTTCTGGTCCCGTGGGTTCCGGATAATGGGTCCTATACTGTACTTACAAGGAGAGGTCACGACATGGAAAATTCAGATTGGGACAAAATTGCGCAGGATTGTAGTATACTATGAGGGTAACAACATATTAAAGCAGTAGGACCCACTATCCACAAAATTTCGAGAAAAAAGCATTTAAAGTTTCAGTAATCTTTAAATACAAGTTATTTTGTGAACGAGTAAGCGCCTCAGTGGCGTGATCCTAAAGCGCGAGCTTCCCACCCAGATGACTTTGGTTCGAGGCTACCTGCGGGACTACTTTTTTTTTTTTTCTTCTTTAACTTTTTATGTAATCTTAACTTTTTATTTATTTTACTTTATTTTACAATTCAATTCAAAATTTGAAAATTTTAATAAAAAATTATTTAATTTTCTTGAGTATAAAATAACTTTTTCTATTTTTAATATTTATAACTTAAAAATACAAAATTTCTGTCAATCAAACCATTGACTATCCAAGAATTCAACTATTAGATATTTTAATAAATGAATTTTTTTTTTTTTTTTTTTTTTTTTTTTTTTTTTAATTTATACCAATCAAAAATATTTCATGTATAAAATTAATGGAGATTATTTTAGAAAAACAAACTTTTTGTCTTTACAG
The DNA here is from genome assembly GCA_963930645.1 of Salticus scenicus. Taxonomy (NCBI): domain Eukaryota; kingdom Metazoa; phylum Arthropoda; class Arachnida; order Araneae; family Salticidae; genus Salticus; species Salticus scenicus. The sequence continues at coordinate 47,126,984 of OZ005657.1, forward strand.
AACATGAGAGATGACAATGAAGATAAGAATATGAGAATTAATGTAATATAAAAAGTGTTTCTAATGTGAAGAGTTACTCTGAGTAACTTGACATTCAGGCTAAAATAAGAAATAAGACTATGAAAATGTACACACACACACACTATTTTGTAGCCATGTATTAAATTTGATAATATACTGCAGATTTTTTTTTTTAACTTGGCGATCAAATCAATCCTTTTAGTAAATTTATGCAAAACAAGAACTTTCAATTAAAATTTCTCATTCATTTATTAAAGAGTTTTTTTTTTTTTTTTTAACTCACGTTCAAATGAATTTTCCAATCAAGTTCTGTCAGAGATCAAAGAAGACAAAGAAAATAATTTTGATTCTGATTTTTGTCTAAACAATAAATTCAACCTAAAAACGATCTGTTAAATTATTAATGCCATGACAAAGCTATTTTTCATCTCAAACAAAAATATAAAATTAATTCTTATTTATTTAATTTTTTTTTATATGAAATAATCATAGAAACTGATTTGAGTTTAAAAAATTTTTAAATCAGTAAGTAGTACATCGGTCCTTTTTTTGTTTGTTTGTTTGTTTTCTTTATGATATGTACAGTAGGATGCCAAAAATCTGGAATGCTCAGGACCAGAGTGATTCTGGATTTTAGTCATTCTTAAAAAAAAAAAATATGTATATATATATACTGTCTAAATACTCAGATAATAGGTAAATTCAAGTTAAAAATGATATATTGTGATTTTTAAATATTTATTATTATTACTTTATTTACATTTTCTTTCTCAAAATAGATAAGTAAATAAAATAAAATAAACATTTATTTATTAAAATATTTGTATATTAAAATTATTATAAGTTGCAGCAAAAGAAAATTGACAAAATAATTAATTCAAAAAAAAAAAAAAAAAAAAAAAAAAAACATATTTCTAAAGTATGTCTGTTTTTTTTTTTTTTTTTTTTTTCTGTGCTTTTGGTTGAAAACTAAAAAACCCCAAAACAAAAGAAAGCTTTTTATTTTCAACCAAAAGTTTATCTTTGATTTTGTGAATATTATTTCAAATTTAGCGATGAAAGATCATTTTGGTTATATGTTTTGCCAATAGATGGCAGCACTAGAGGTCTGCATGGGCCAGAATTTTGAGGGCCCGGCCCATATCAAAGTGATAGAGACCTTTAGATCAATCTTTTAAAACATCTTATTTAAGCAGAAAAGTGCAGTAGAAACAATTTAAATTTTGGAGTTTAAGTAAAGATGATTTGACAAGTGTAAAAGTATGTTGAACTCAGTAAACACCAAAAAATTAACATTAACAAATAAATTTTATTTATGGAAAAAGAATATATATAACAATTATAACAATACATTAACTCATTTTAATTAACATTTAAAGTATAGCACAAATCCATCATTACCTTTCAAGTGCAGAAAAAAAAAAAAAAAAAAGAAACACCTTTAAATGAAGTTAACACTTTTGATGAATCTTCAAATACAATAACTATTCATAAAAATTAACTCAAAAGTTCTTTTTAAATCCAAAAAAACAATCACAATATCTTCATAAAAAAAGAAGAAAAGTTTTTAGCTGGCAATACTGTAGATAATCATACAAACTGCAGAAACACAATTAAATCATAAAAGTCAGCGTACGTCGTCTCACAGTTGCAAAGTTGACCAGTGAGGAAAAGGAGAACTTCAGACTACATCTTGCGGTCGCCATGTTGACCAGTGAGAAAGACGAATGATGACTTGAATAAACACAAAAGTTCATTTGAAGACCATCAAAGAAAATACTGCACAAAATTTGAACTGGATCTGTTACTATTTAAACTGTTTTAAATTTAACTTATTTTAATTTAACTATTCAAAACTTAACATGATTAGCGCTAAGACTATAAACAATTGCAACATCATTAAAAATCAAACTTAACAAGTTCATTTCAAAAACACTCTAACATCTTTTGACTTTTTTAAGTTTTAACATTGCGAGATGAAAAACTTATTAATGAGACCAAGCTCATCCTAACTACCGAAATCAACATCCCGATGCTGCTGCAAGAGACAGCCACTAGAGCTGCTCAACTGATTCAAACTGTGCTTTACTAAGACTGTGATGCTGCCATAATGCCTTACCAAAACTGCGAAGTTGTTCAAATCGCCGCGCTCTTTAATACTTCACAGAAGTTAATAAATTTGCATATTGACGACATCGATAACGTTACCTATCGGCCAAAGCCAAAAAACAATTCTTAATAACTATTTCTAAGTCAATGGCAACAGTAGAAAGGTAAACAAGCGTTGATGTTTTGACACGCGAAATATTTGAGCAGCGAAATGAACTTTAATAGAAGAAAAAAAAATAAGTAAAAGTTTAATAACTTCAAAAAAAAAGGTAAGTTAAAGCTTTCATAAAAATGAATATATATATAAGGAATTAAATATTTTTTATATGTGAGGGCATGATAGTTATCAGAAAGCTTTGCTTACCCGACCCGGACAAAAAAACGATAAAATCAGGCCCTGCCTGATTCAAAAATATGAAAAATTAAATAAATGCATGCCTTTCTATGAAAAAGATTTTTAGTCTATGTTTTGCAGAGGTTTTATATAGCGAAGCAATAGAATCTTCTTTAACAAAACTGCTGAACTTTTACAAGATAATTATATATAAACGAAAGTTCATTATTACAAACGTACAGAAGGCACAAAGACAGACAGAAAGTCAAATCGAAAATATTAGTACTCATCAAACAATATAGGACGGTATTTAAAATGGTTATTACTTCTAAAAATGCACATTCAAACATTTCCTCTTATGTACCGTAATGTATACGAATCTTTTGTTTGAACATGTGTGCAAACTAGTAGTGACATGCATACTCTTTTGAATAGGAAACCATTTAATATTACTTGAAATAAAATATATTAATTTCGAGACATGCTAAAAATATTTGTGGAAAATCAGATCGGGAACAGACAGATTGATAAGCAATTAAACTGAAGCTACAGACACTTTTTAACAAAATAAAATTTTATGTGATTTATCAGCCTGTAAAATTATGTGAAATAAATGACTGAAGAAATATTATCATTTTCCTTTTTCATTGATTAACGAGGAAACCAGAAAAAGTTTTGAGCCGACACGGCCCGGAAAAAAATTCATTCAGGCTCGGCCCGAGTATACACAAAAAAATTGAGCCTGAGCTTGCAAAAAAATTTTAAGCCAGGGCCCAGCCCGTGCAGACCTCTAGGCAGCACCAAACAATCTTTTTTTTTTTTTTTTTTTTACATAAGTGATTCCTAACTTTTTCTTATCTAATTTAGCTAATTTTGTGAAATTTTCTAGTTTGTAATTTTTTTTTTTTCATATAAAATTTTTAAAAGAAATAAAAACAACATATATATCAAAATATAGAATGCATAATTAGCTATTTACGGTTTTTATTATTCACCATCATTTTTGTTTCTTTATTCTGCAAATAGATAGCTGCAGTGCAGTAATCATTAACGAAATTATGGCTAGCATAATTAAAAAAAAAAGATGAGAGCAATTCTGAAAATAATGAATTAGAAATGCTGGAAAATGTAATATTATACACTCCTTCTCAAAATTATAAGGACACCCGTTTTTCTATATTAACTAAACACTGAACACTATTATTTAAACAAATATATTTTTTATTAATTTGAATTTCATTAATAGACTATATTTAAAAAGTTTTATCGTTTTTATATCTTAAAAAACTTTAAATATGGTAAAAAGATGATTTTTTAGGTGTTCACAATTATAAGGACAGCTCAAATTTTAGTAATTTTTTTTCAGTTATTCTTTAAATTAATATTTTACGGGGTCTCTTTTTAGGGTTAAACAGTCAGACATTCTCTCTGGTATATATATATATATATACATTTTTTTTTTTAATATTCAGTTTCAATACCATTTCATATAGCATATATGATATTCTTAATACATTTAAACTACTTAAAATTGCTTTCCACTTGCATGCACTTTTCTAATATCATAAGTTAAGGTTTTTTCAACTTTTAGGCCATGGGAAAGGCAAAAATACAGAAATTTCTTTCTTCAAACTATTTCCTATTGCTCTAAAAGTAGAGCAAAAATGTAAGTCTTGTTGAAAAAAATATTATTACCCCCCAAAATCTAACAAAAATCTGATAATTCCACGTTTAAAATTTGCGGATATTCTCTTGATGTTCATAATAATAAAAAAATTACTAAATTCATTCTGCCTTCAGTAGAAGCAGCTCCCCAGAGTACCATAGATCCACCTTTAAAATGCCCGATTCATATCTGCCTTTAAAAAATCTGCTCTGTCTTTTGCTCTCTTCAGATCATGCCAGTAACTGTTAAAACCATTTGGTTAATCAAGAATAAAATGTTTTTCATCCGAAAATGCAACATTTTACCATTTAATATTGTTTTTATTCAACTTTAACACAGACGTTCTTTCTCCCATTAAATGCTGATTGATTATTACAGGTTTTTTAGTCACTTTAACATATTAATTATTTTAAACATGCATAAATGTGGACCCTAACCTTTCGTTAAAAATTACGAGCAAATTCAGCAGCAGTCATTATGAGTAGAACAGTAAGAGGAATTATGAGTCTTCGATCTCTGTAAAACAACTCTGATTTTGCATCAGATCTCTCTCCTATCGAACCAGCAGTTCAACGTTTGATCACATTTCCTTCAGCAATTTTAGACCTTCGAATTTCATTAGAAATTCAGCGGATTGAAATTATCCTTCCACTTAAAAAACACATTTATCATACTTCACTACTTGAACGTTCTTTTTTTCGAGCAATTATCAGTAATGTCTGTCCAAAAAAAAATGAAGGCTTATGTATGAATTAATCTAGCTCAGTAGTTTACAAATTCGCATGTCAACTGTAATTCATCCGCTAGTAAGTTAAATAAAATGAAAAAATCTGGATTGTCCCTATAATTATGAACATCTAAAAACGTGGAGAAAAACAGATTTTGCATTATTTTTTTATTAATTTTGTTTTATATTAAAAAAATTATAACAGTTTTGGTTTTTAGAATACTAGATATAACTTAATACTATTATATACTATTATATACTATATTATATACTAAGTGCACTATTAAGTGCACTTAGTATAATCTTGTTTACAATTATTTTTACATTAGTTATTTCAAAATATAAAGTGTCCTTATAAATATGAGAAGGAGTGTAGTCCGTGGCGTGATAGGTAATTATGCTTAGAAATTAAGTTTTGTTTGCCACATCTGGAAACAAGAAATTGCTTATTTTTCTAAAAGGTAGATGTATATAGAGTAGAAAAATACATTGTTCCCCAAAAAATAGTTGCACATTATTATTTTACAAGCAAAAAAGAAAAAAATCCCATACAGCCATACTTTCATAAGATCTGTTTAAATGCTTTCAAATTTTTTACTTAAAATTTTACAATATATTAATTTTATTTTCCTAAAGTAGAAAAAGAAAGAAAAGTGTTTTAAAACTGCCTATAAAATATAAATATGGAAAAATAACTTTTTTTTTTCAAAGTAAATTATATGCATTTTAAGTAGAATGCCAAATGATTATGTGACAAAAATAACTTTTATTTTTTAAGCCCTATATTTTTAACTAAATATTATAATATATGTATTTTTCATTTACCTCCAAATATTCATGTACTATAAATATTAATTTTTTCATTTATAGAATATTTTTTTGTAATGGTAATCTAGTAAGAATTATCCCTTCAATAAACAATACACTGTATAATATATAATAAAAAAGAATATAATAAAATCTTGGTACTAATTTTTTTTAATATCTAAAACCAAATAAAATACTTTCTTTAACTAAATGTATTACCTTTAATTAAATACAGGGTAATCGTAATATGTTTTCATGAAAAAGAGTTAAATTTTGTTGATATATATTTCAATAGAATAAGGGCACCAAAAAGAAACATGAATAATAAGAATTGCAATAACATTATTATAAAAAAAATAATAATAATAAACAATGGAATATTTATGATCTATATGTATATAATATTATGTTTGAAATATATGCATAGACTTAGTGTTCACGTTTTTTCAAAAAAAGGGCAAGGTGGATTTATCAGAAAGGGCACTTTTTTGTGAGTAAAAGGGCACATATTAATAGACGAAAGGGCACTTTCTTCACCTCTTGTTATAAATGGTTTATTAAATGTACATTCCACAAAATAAATTAATAAATAAAAACAGAACACCCCATCTATCTCATCACCTAACTAAAGAATACCATCCTTTTTGGAAGTAAAGAACAGTATACAGGCAATACGCAATACATTGATAAAGCTTTTACAAAAGCATTCTGAAATCTGAATTAGCTTAACTTACTACCGGAGCCATTTTTATTTGTAAGTGTAATAAATTCACATATATTTTTATGTTATAAAAACAACAGTTTAAAGTTCTTGAGTACCCAAAGCACCCATGTGGCATGCATGATTGAAAGGTTGATGTGAAAGCTAATAGTTTTACTGTAGTCTACTTCTACAAATAATATGTGATTAGGCAATTAATCTAAATGTTGATTTACAGTTTTTTTAAATATGATTGTATATATATACAATCTTTTATTTTGCTTGTAATATTTATATTTCTGTTAAATTTGTATAGTATATTTCTTTGTTCTTTAGTGTATTTGCAGAGATGGTGTCGCTTAAGAGGAAATTTGTTATTTTATTACAAGACTAAAGATCAGGTAAGATATTTTTTTATGTTTATTTCATTACTAAAAGTATTGTGTAAAAATCGCTTTATTAATGCATTTTTAAATACAAAAGTTATAGATAATGGTTATTTTTTCATAAGGTTTTATGCATACTTATTGAATAAATATATTAAAACAGTTAAACTTTGTTATAAGTTCACTCATAGGGATCATAGAAATGTAATCATAAAATAGTAATTAAGGTAATAATTGAGCCCACTGATTAATGCAATACATCCAATTAAGGGCACCAACAAGAGGATGTTTGCATAATCGTATTTTTCACGAGATAAAGTAAAATATATCTGTATAAAAAAAAAAAAAAAAAGTTAAAACAGAAGCTTAGTAGCAGAAACAGTGCATCATGGCAGCATGTGCTGCAGATTGTTTAAAGATCTTCAGATTTATTTAACAGCTTAAAAAGAAATCCTGAGTTTCAAAATGCTTAAATATAATTTGCATTATGTCTCTAAATTACTGTATTTGTTGCATATTCTTATTTTTATTTCTTTAAAAAATAAATTTTACAAAATTTATTAACTGTTATAATTTTTTCTGATATCTGATTTCATAAGGCATTTCCGAATTGCAGATAAATTTTGTTTTACTGAAGATAGGTACAGAAATTTCTGCTACTGGGAACAGAAGTACATAAAGGTTATTAGATTGATTCCCTTGCCTTATTTAAATATTAATGCAATACTTCTACTAAATAAATACAAATTGTGAAAATAATAATTAATAAATAATAGTTACTGCACATGATTTTTTCCCCTCTCCAAACTAAGTGAATTAATCAAAGTGCAATCCTGCTTTTCAACAAAATGAATGTAAAATATGGAATGCATTCAGTAACAAACAGTAATGGTGATGGAAGACAAGAAAAGCCCCTCTGTATTGAAGTGACTGTCCTTTTTAAACATAATCACTTAGGGAACTGCTATGTTCCTAATCGCTTCTTTAAAGAAAGCTAACGTTAATTTTCAGAAATATTTCTAAACAATAAAGGTTTTTTTCAACCATAAACGCAGGTACTGAGATATAGAATAATCAATATATGCAATAACAAAATAAAATATACAAAATTCTTTTTAAGCAGTGGCAGCTCGTGCACCGTAAATAGGTGAAGAGGCACACTGTCTTTTACACTGTATTCATTTATAGAATATAAATTTACATTTAAATAAGTATTTTTAGTTAATTTTAGGTAAGACCATGCTTTATAAAAATTATGCGTTAAAAATACTTAAATGTTATTTTGAGCTCTTCACCCATTTTTCAGTTCAGGAGCCACCGCTGCTTTTAAGTCAACTGGTGCATTTCAAAAGTGATCATGTATGTGCGGTGACCATCACAAGGTTTTATGTACCAGGTTGTTCAATAAGTTTTGTCATTCGATAAGCAAAAGATGATTTTATGGTTTGAAATACATTTTATTATTAATAAAATCTCCCTGAACTTCAAAATATTTGTTCCAATGATTTTTTAATTTATGGATTTCATCACTGAAGTAAGAATTCGGAAGACTGTCGAAATACACTTCCATGGCTGCTATTACCTCTTCATTCGATGAAAATCTTTTTCCATGCATGAATTTTTGAGATGTGAGAACAGCCAGAAGTCAGAGGGAGCCAACTCTGGCAAATAGGGTGGATGTTGCAACAGTTTGTACTTTAATTCACTGATTTTTGCTATGGTTTTTTTTAGCTGTGTGAGAGGGTGCATTATCTTGATGAAAAATTATTTTCTTTTTTAAACCAGGTCTTTTCTCCTAAATTTGCACATCCAGCTGGTCCAAAAGGTTAGGTTTCAATAATAATCTGCATTTTTTGTTTTACCAGTATGAAGGTAATCCATAAATAAAATTCCTTTAGCATCCCAAAGAACTGATAGTAACACCTTGGCCAATTTCTGGACTCTAACTCACTTTAGAGCCAAAGTACCAGGTTCACACCTCTCCTTAGCCCCTTATTTTGATTCAAGATCATGTTGGTAGACCCAAGTCTCATCTACAGTGATTAACGGTGTACAAAATCCTTTTTATCTTTACTAAAATGCTCCAAATGTTGTTGAGAATGTTGCATACAAATATGTTTTTGTTCCATTGTTAGCAAATGCGGCACCCACTTTGCACACATCTTTTTGTAACCCAAAACTTCAGCCAACATATTGCTTGCACTGCTTACTGAGATGCCTAACGCTAATCAACAATCTTTCATAATTATATCTTGTATTTTTGCTATGTTTTCTGGTGTTGATACACTTTTTGGACATCCTTCACGTAGATCATCTTCAAGACTTGTATGACCACTTTTAAGTGCAGCAACTCATCTTTCTATTGTTTGAATTGAATGTGAAGTGTCCTTATACACTTTTAACAATCATTCATGAATTTGTTTTGGCACTACACTTTCCAAAAATAAAAATTTTATTACTGCACAATATTCAAATTTTTCCATTGTACAAAAGTACTGTGACACGTCAACTTTAAACAGCTGCAAATATACGAATGAGTGGACAGATCTACATGCCCAGTGGCAGAAACACGGCGACATAGTCGTGGACACAGAAAAACGGCTTGCAGACAGTTTTTGTCTGCACTGATAAAAAAATTTGTCTGCAACTTTCGAATAACAATTCACTTAAAAAAAATTTCCTGTATCAAAACTAAAACTAATACTTTTATTATTTATAATTATTTATATTGTGTTATGTCAAACATTTCTATAAAATATTTAATTGAATGAATACAGATGTTTATACTATATTGTTTTGTAGTAAAATTGTATTCGTGTATTGTTGCACAAGATCACCACTGATGTTAAGACCCCCCCCCCCCCCCCGTCCCCATCAGCTTTCAGGCTTTTTGAGTGTAAGCCATTTTCACCCCTGATTACATGCAAATTTTGCTGACAGATTATGAAATTTTAAAAGCCTGTTGTAGACAGCTACAAAACTTTCTGCCACTGGGTCTACATCAAACTTCACACATGTTCATAAAAAAGTAATATCACTTTTAGAAAAATAAAACGATGAACCTACTAGTGCCATCTCTTATTGAATGACAAAATATATTGAACAGCCTGGTATGTATTTTTTATTTTAGAATTTTGTCATTTTTGGTTTTCATAATATTCTTTTTAAATGTTAATGTGGAAAGAAAAAAGAACTAGTTTGATTATACTAATTTACTCTTTTTTTTTTTTTTGATTAAGCAGTACTCTGAGCCTGCTGGTGTTTTTGTTTTAGAAGAATGCTCTGTACGACTTGAGGAAAATCCTGATGTACCATACTCATTTAGCTTAGGTTTGTTCCCCAATTTATATTTCAGTTTTACATCTGTATTTCTGTAATAGCCAGCATTATTAATGTGTATAATTATTATTGTGCTTTCATTGCATATCATGAATTTATGTATAATATTTTTTATTTCCTAATTTTAATTGCAATATATTCTTAAATTAGTTTTTCAGCATGATGAGTTGATTCAACAACTTGCTGCAACTTCAGAAAGTGAAAGGGATCTTTGGATTCAAGCCCTTCACATGGCTAGTTTTGAATACATGAGATTACAGTTATCATCTCTAAAAGAAAAATTATCAAAAATTGTTAGTGACAGTGATTCTTCTGATGTTGCTTCTAAAAGACAAAGAAGTTTTACTTCTGTTTCAAGTAATATATTTTGTTTAATATTTTTAATTAACTAGATTAAGTCATCTAGCAAATTCTTAGTTTTAGAAAGTAAATTACTGCTAAATAATATGGGTTGTAAACCCAAGAAAAATTTTCAATGTCTTAAATGCCAAAGAGGAAAATTGAATAGCAGACAGCTATTTCTGTAGCAATTAGTGTATCATCTTCAGTGCATAAAGAATTGAGAGGAAAGTTCTCCTATATATATGACAGGAATCAGATTTTGATTAGCCAGTAGAGTTATATGGAATAGGAAATTGAGAATCAGTAGTTGTGGGAAAAAAGTAGAAGAAATTAAGAAAATATGAAATGAAAGTAAAATTTCCATCAATCAGACAAATTAAGTACACAGAAATCACAATTAAATATATTTTTAAGACTCTTATAGATGAAAAAAAAAAAAACTTTAAAGAAATCAAGTTCATGTTCTTGGGTTTAGTTATCTAGTTCCAAATCTCCTTTTATTAATATCGGTATTCTTAAGAAATGATTCTTAACAATATCAAAGTAAATGCATAAACAAAAATTTAATTAACAGAATGCTTATAATTTTACATTGAATAATATATTTCTTGAAATAAAATTATTAATATCGTAAAGAAAATATTCATTATTACTAAAAACATAATTAAAACCTAAACTGTCTCTAAAAGCTTCAAAGCAGTTGCACTTCTTTTTTAAAAATGCTCATTGTTAAAATAACAATATGAATTTCCAAGCATCTTACCCTAATGAATGACCTGGTATTAAGATTTCTACTCTAATAAATATCAAAAATTGTAAGTTGTATTCTACAAATAAAGCAGGAAAAATAAATGTTAATTGGGGGCAAATATTTTGATACATTGTTTCAAAAAAAAAAAAAAAAAAAAAAAAAAAACTTAGACTTATAATATAAATTTTCAGACCATTTTTGTTTTAAGAGAAAGTTTAACACTTTAGCTATCTTCTAATGCAATGTATTACTGGATCAGACTTTAATTTTCAAGGATTAAACCATTTTAAAATGAAATTCATTAAAATCACCAAAATCCATGAATATGTTAGGTGTCTAAAAATATTTAAATAGTTTCTAAAATTTGAAAGAAACCCCTTTATTTTTAACCTAAATTGTCTGCTCTTTCTAATGATATCATATATATATATATATATATATTTTAAGAGACACAGAAGCCAAGCTATAATGCATTAAATATGAAACCTCCAACAGGTGCATAAAATATATAAATAACAAAAAACTAGCTTAATTTTTTAGCTATTATTTTTATTATTTTCTTGTTGTACCCTTTTTCCTATCAGTGTATCTGACTGCTTATTTTTTAATCTGTGCAGCTGTGGAGCATATAATTGCACATGCAGAAAAACTTATATATATATATATATATATATATATATATATATATATAATGGTTTTTCTGAACGTATATGCTATTTTGCTTTATCTATTTATTATTTTTTGTTCATTTAATTATGATACATAAATATGTCATTTAAAAAAAAAAAAAAAAAAAAAAAAAATTCACTTTTATCAATTTTAAACAATTCAAACATTACTTTTAAATTATATTTGTTTTAGTATCAATATTTATCAATTTTATCTGTAAATTATTTTAAATATCTGTCAGTAACAATTGATGCTTTATATAATTAAAAAAAAAACTTAGATACTTAATTGTTTTATTTAAACCTCTTTTTTTACCCCTCATTATATCATTTAGGTTATGATCCTCAGCAGTATGAACCATTTATGGAATTAAGTTTCAGTAAGTATGAAACCAATATTATAAAGAAAATTTAAAGAACTGGTGTACAATAAATATTTAAACTTAAAAACTTCTTCACACACCATAAAATTAATTTAAGCACTACTGGTTTCGAAAGGACATGACCTTTCTTCTTCAGGTGCAAAAAATACATGCTACTACCTTGAAGGCAGAAGTAAGTTTTCAAAACTGTAAGGCTTACATTAGTTTTATGGTGTATGAAGTTTTTTACACATTTTAAGGTATGAGAAATCCAAAAATCACAAAAAGATGTGGTGTCCTTACTTAAATTGTTAGTTTATTATTCTGTATAGACATTATCTCAAGAATGAATGGTGGTTAAGAAGTTGGACCAGTTTTAAAATTAATACTAGTATCATTTATGGTTTTGGCTTGGCTAGAACCCGATTGAATTCTAATGTTCTGGTTAATTAAAAAACATTGTAATATCAAAACTTATTTTATTTTTTTATAGCTGAATAAAGCCGAATTTTACATAAATGTGCATTGTAAAAATTATTGCGTGGATTTGCATAAAATACCTGACATACGATTAAGCAGAAATCAAATAAAAAAATTGACATTTATAAGATCTAGCAGAAAATCAGGATAAGGTAAATGTGTCAAAGTGGGAGAAAGGTAGCCTAGTTGGTGGGGCATTTCAGTCTCTGATTGAAATGGCCATCAACAGAGTTTATTGCTCTAATCTTAAATATAGTATATTCTATAACAAAATTTTTAAGAGAACAAGTATATGATGGGGAACTGAGCAGATTCTATGTGTGCTAACTAGATTTTGGTTGTAGCACTATTGTAATAAGCATTTGAAAATAATGCTAAGTGTTATATTTGTAAAAATTATTAAAACCCAGAATAAATCTTATTTTTTATATTAACTGTGTGCTTTGTAAATAAATATATGAAAAAGAATTAAGCTTCAATTGTTCAGTATTTTATTAATTTATTTAATAAAACATATTTTATCAAAGAAAGTCTTAGAATATTAAAAAAGATCAAAAGTAGGCAAAATTGTGGCTTTTCCAAATTGGTTTTCTAGGAAAAAAACCCATTGAATTAGACAGAACCAACCTGATTATTGGGACTATTTTGTCTTCAAGCTATGTTTTCTCAGGCTAATTTGTCAAGGTATTTTTTCTTAGGGCTAATTTGATGTGGGATTATTTTCTCAAGCTGTATTGCCTGTTCTTAGGTTATTTTGTTGTCAGTATTTTGTCCTAAAGCTATCTGGTTAGGGCAATTTTGTCGGTGTTGTTTTGCAGGGGCTATTTTGTCGAGCTAATTTGGGCTGACTGTTTTATTGAGGCAGTTTTGTCCTGAGGTTATATTTTAACCTGACACTATTTCGTTGTGGCTTTTTTTTTTTTTCTTCTTGGGCTATTTTGTTGTGGCAATTTTGTCTGGTGTATTTTGTCTTGTGGCTATTTTTTTCTTCAGCTATTTCGTTAAGAGTATTTTGCTATATGACTTACTTGTCCTGGGTTATATAGTATCATATTTGGTTAATTAATTATTCAACATAGATATATATTGTTAATGTTTGCATAATTAATTTAGCAAAGCTACACATAATTCAACAAATATTGAATATTTGTATATTCTGATTATGTTATATTGTCTGTACCATTGGTGGCTCGTGCAGGTTTTCACAGGTTGGGCCCGACCCATCATATGGTGTGTAATTTAATATTAATAATATTTATTGTCTAACTTAAAAAAAAAATGTTATTAAGAAAGTATGTAAAACGTAAATTTTTTGGGGAAAATTTTTTATGGCAAAATCTTAAATTTAACATTATGGAAAAAACTCCATAAATTTATCTCAAAAATTAATGTTTTATGACTTCAGTTGCAAAATTCTGCAATGTTCTGATCAATAGAATATCAAAATTTAAGTATCTGGAAGATGATAGACAGGAATTGCCTAGTCCGATACAAGGTTGCTTTCCTTACTTATATGTTTGGAATTTTCCATGGTTTTCTCCAAAACTTACATAAATACAAGCTAGGTATCATTTAAAATACACCACCCAGATTTAGGACCCTCTTTTAGTCAACTGGCCTTAACCCAAACACTATAATACACCATTAAAATTTAAACTCAATTTTCTCTACACTCTACATGTAATATTTTTTAGCTTGCACGAATTATATCCCTAAATCTTTTAATAATAAAAATTTCAAATGTTTTATTCATGCTTCTTATCTTAAAAAATAAATAAAATAAACCTTAACCAATCTGTAAGAAGGTTGTATTGAAATTTAGAAAGTCATGAGCAATGTAATGTGAATATATAATAACAGGAGACTTGGCGTTGGAATATTAAAACCTGAATAAACTACTACGTCAGAAACGCCAAAGAAAAACATTGGAAATGCATACAGCTGTTTCGGTAGCCTAGAGCGTACCGTCTTCAGTGCAAAAAGGTTTCTGAATCAGGAGAAGTACTCCGGCCCCTCTCCTATATATATGAGCACTTCTCCTGATTCAGAATCCTTTTTGCGCTGAAGACGGTACGCTTAAGCTACCGAAACAGCTGTATGCATTTCCAATATTTTTCTTTGGCGTTTCTGACGTAGTAGTTTATTCAGGTTTTAATGTGAATATATATTAGAAAAATACCATGTTTTTTACTTTAAAAGCTTAATTGTAAATAATTTAAATTAAATTTCTGTTTCAGTTTAGAGAAAATTATCTAGAAAACATGCATTTAAAATTAAATACCTTTATTTTTACGAGTTTTGCATTTTCATGCATAAAATTATAAAAGTATGCATTTAGCGAAAATTCAATTTAAACTTTGATATTTCATCGAAAAATATCATTTTAGAACTTTGAAATTATGGCTATAAAATTCCTACTTTTTTACATAATTTTACTTTGTTTCTATACAGTAATTTGTTATTTATATGTTTGGAATTTTCCATGGTTTTCTCCAAAACTCACATAAATACAAGCTAGGTATCATTTAGAATACACCACCCAGATCTAGGATGCTCTTTTAGTCAACTGGCTTTAACCCTAGCACTATAATACACCATTAAAATTTAAACTCAATTTTCTCTACACTACATGTAATATTTTTTTAGCTTGCGTGAATTATATCGGGCTCGCATTCCCCCTAAATTTCCTAAAATTCCTAAATATTTTAATCATTCCTAATATTCCTAAAATTCTCCTACATTTCTTTCATGAATCCTAAAAAAAACGCATCCAAGGCTAATCCAAGGGTCGAGAGAATTGTTCATTCCAGTCCGGTTCATATCGAATGCTCTTGTATTGTGTTTACCGCTTGCGCATGCACGTGTAGATTATTTTATTGTATTAATTCTTAGCATTGTTGCATTGAATGATTTTATACTAAATCTCAGCATATCATATCATTTTATTTGCATCCTTATCATGGTTGTAAAACGAAATTTCAAGACTCGTGGTTGGAAAAAGAATTTGACGGTGTTTTGCTGAGAGAATGGCTTGAAGCCCCAGTGGCAGAAAGATTTGTTGCTGTCTGCGACAGGCTTTTAAAATTTCATAATCTGTCTGCAAAATTTGCGTGTAATCAGGAGTGAAAATGGCTTACATTCAAAAAGCCTGAAAGCAGATTGTGGGGAGGGGGGGGGGGGGACTTAACATCAGTGGTGATCTCATGCAACAGTACACGAATACAATTTTACTGCAAAACAATATAGTATAAACAATTGTGTGTATTCATTCAATTCAACTCATTCAATTAAATATTTTATAGAAATGTTTGACACAACACAATATAAATAATTATAAATAATAAAAGTATTAGTTTTAGTTTTGATACAGAACATTTTTTTTAAGTGAACTGTTATTCGAAAGTTGCAGACAAATTTTTTTTTTTTTATCAAAGCAGATAAAAACTGTTCGCAAACCGTTTTTCTGTGTCCGCAACTATGTCGCGGTGTTTCTGCCACTGGGCTTGAAGCTATAAATGGCAACATTTATTCCGCTAAATGTGTTTTATGTTCCGAAAAGTTTTACATACCTGCTACTAGCCTTGTAACAGAACTTACGCAGCATTGTCACAGAATTTTTTTTTTTTTTTCATAGAATTGAGTCAGTGGTAGACAGAAACTCATGTCTTACATTAATAATTCAGAATTCTTCTGCAGTATAGTAATCTTATACCTTTCTAATTAATTATTCATGTGTGGAAATTAGAGAAAAATTGAATCATCTTGCAGAGAAGGTTTAACCGTTTCGGGACGGGTGTATCATATGGAATGGCTGCAAATGTTCCTTCCCAGTCGGGTGTTTAACATATGACACATCCTTTAAATTCTGTCTGTGGGCAAAGTATCATACCAAACGTTCTATTTAAATATGATATACTCATCCAGAGAAATAATTTAAAGGATGTATCATATATAACATGCTCATCCCGAAAGAGTTATACATACAAGACATGTCACAGAATGCATAGAAATTTTAAGCCACTAGAGATATCTAGTAAAGGATTTCATCGAACTAAGTACTGAAAGTGCAGAAAGCATGATAAAAAATTTTATAAAATAAATTTTATTTTATAAAAGGGCTGTCTGTTTTACAGATTATTTAATTTTTGATGGAGAAAGGGCTCTTAATTTTGTCTGGCTCAATCTGAATATACAAAACAACACACATTTTGAATTTTAACACGTCAATTATTACCCATTACGGATTTAGAAGTTTTACAATATCATCGGTTTTCCCCTAAAATTTTCCTAAAATTTTGAAAAAAATTCCTAAAATTCCTCCCTAAAATTTTGAGAAGCCCTAATACTAGGCCTATACCCTAAATCTTTTAATAATAAAAATTTCAAATGTTATATTCATGCTTTTTCTCTTAAAAAATAAATAAAATAAACCTTAACTAATCTGTAAGAAGGTGTATTGAAATTTAGAAAGTCATGAGCAATGTAATGTGAATATATGTTAGAAAAATACCATGTTTCTCACTTTAAAAGCTTAATTTTAAATAATTTAAATTAAATTTCTTAATTTCTGTTTCAGTTTAGAGAAAATTTCTAGAAAACATGCATTTAAAATTAAATATCTTTATTTTTACGAGTTTTGAATTTTCGTGCATAAAATTATAAAAATATGCATTCAGAGAAAATTCAATTTAAACTTTGATATTTTATCGAAAAACATCATTTTAGAACTTTGAAATTATGGCTATAAAATTCCTACTTTTTGACATAATTTTATGTTGTTTTTATACATAGTGTTTGTTGAGAATTAGTGATTTGATACTTAATTGAAATAAAAAACAAAAATAGTTATTTTTCTTTTTAAAGGGTATAATAAATGAAAAAATCATCTTTAAAAAAAAAAAATATATATATATATATAGTAGAAAGTTCCCCTGACCTTGCTTGCAGCGACTGCTGAATCCGAAACCACGTGATTTGGTTTTTGTTTCCCGCACTCAGAATATTAACGGAAGTGTATGTTCATGACGTGAACGGCGCTACTTCCTCAACAGGCTGCTGCTAAAGAGCGTTGAAGGAATTAGATTCAGTTTTCGGCGAGTCTTCGACGTAGCTTGTGTGCTTGACGGGCGCAATGCCTATTTTTGATTACTTTGGTTTTTTCACACTCGACGTCTTTAGTGAAATGCTAAATGATTTACTTATGTGACGAATTATAATTAATCTGACGAACTGTTGAACTCACTTTGATAATTAATTTTAATGCTCATCAGCATTCCTGTAAATATTGTATTATATTTTAACTTTCATTATTAAAATTTAAATAAGTTAACATCGCTCGTAATTGATTAGGATCGAGAATAAACCATAAGTTTTAATTTAACTTAAATTTTGGATTGAACGCACTACAAACTTTTATTGGACTTAATTGTCTATTTTTTTTTTTTAAACTGTTCTTATAATACGAACTGAACTTTTTAATGGATAAATTGCATAAACTTGGAATTTCTTCATATGCTTAATGCATATGGGATGAATGATTTTTAAAGTGTGTGGTAATACTTCATGATCAACAGAAATGTTCACACCTGTGAAATCTGCTTAAACTAAAGCAACGAAGTATCTGCGAATTCTGCGGAACAGCCACGGATCATTTGGATGGAGGTTTCAATAAGAGATTTAGGATAATCAAGCATCGGCTGCTATTTTGGTTCTACAAAGGTACGTGTGATTTTATCTTTTTATACAATGGTTTCGCTTGGGGATATACCCAAGATTGGCGCTGCACTGAGGACTGAGAGCTATAGTAAAATTAAAATTCTGCATCGCTTTTTATTTAATGATATAGGTGACAGAAAAAACCGATGCAGAATAAGAAAGTTTTCAGGATTCGCGTTTGCCGTAGATGACGAAAACTATTTTAAGAAACAAAAATTCATTGACGAAAATTTTTCGTTGAATGAATTAATTATTATCAGTAGTTTATTGGGTGTTTCATTCGATGGCACAAGAGAAGAAGTACGTAATAGATTGTTGTTAAAACTAAATGATATAGAATTACTCAAGGAAGAAAATTCCGACAATGAATCGGAAGATGACGATTCCGAAAACGAAAGTAATGATAATGACGTCGAAAAACTTGACTCCTCTGTGCAATGCCATATAGATAATAAGTGCTATGGAAATATTGATAACGATAGTAATTATGATTATAATGATAAAACTAAAAAAGGTGTAAATTATAGTAATAATGTGAATTCTGGATCACTTGGTGCAACTGTTTCTTTCAATGATTTTGAAAATTCTATGTCTAAATTTAGCGGCGAACCGCATGAAAATATTATTGAGTTTTTTTCCGAATTTGAAGAATTGTCAGTAATGTTTAATTTAAGTGAGTTACAGAAAATTGTTTTCTGTAAGAGATCGTTGAGCGGAAACGCTCTTCTCTTTATTAAGTCTGAAAAAGGATTATTGACTTACAGAAAACTAAAAAATGCACTAATTAACGAATTTAAAATCGAGGTAAATTCCGCCTCTTTACATGAAATGTTGTGTAAAAAGAAAATGAAGGCTAATGAAACAGTTACGGAATATTATTTTAAAATGCGTGAATTGTCAAAAAACGGGCACATTGAAGATGCCGCGTTAATGCATTACGTGATCCAAGGACTTAATGACAGATCTGAACATAAAATTATGTTGTATGGGGCTAGAAACTTGCATGATTTCAAAGAAAAAATTAAGTTATATGAAGTATTTAAGAGAGATAATGATAAAAATAAATTTAATAGATTTGATAAAGTAGATAATGCAAAATTGAAACCCATCAGACATAATGTATATGAAAAATTTAGTCCTAAAAATGAAGTAAATAATAAATTATGCTACAATTGTGGTGAAAAAAACCACTTATCCAGGGACTGCCCCCATAAGGCCAAAGGCCTGAAATGTTTTTCCTGCAAACAGTATGGGCATAAAAGTTCGGAGTGCCCAGGTTTGAAACCAGAAGTTGAGACATTACGTATTGGTGTAAATCAAAATATGAGTAAAATTATACAAGTAAATGATATAAATTTTATTGGAATCATTGATACAGGAAGTGAAGCAACATTGTTGCGGAAAAATGCTTTTGATAAATTAAATATAAATACATTAAATACTATGAGTACTACTTTGAAGGGGATCGGGAAGAGTTCGATAAAACCATTAGGTTCATTCAGTGTTGATCTTAAAGTTGATGATTTTGAAACTAAAACTGATATCTATGTTGTACATGATGATATAATACCGTACGATATAATTATAGGCATGAATGTGTTAATATTGGGTGAAACAACGATTAATGAGAAAGGCATTTTCATAAAAAATAAATCTGACACACTTGAAGTAAATTTAGTAACAGTACTCCCTGTAAATACATATCAAAACGAAATTAAATCGAATGTTGTTATTGATACCCCCATTAACTTTGAGAACAAAAATTTTGAAAATTCCCCAGAAATAAATGAAACTTTGAATAATGCTAAAAAATGTGAAAATATAACCCCTCACGCTGTTATGCTGTCAAAAAAATCATTAGAATCTCCCGAAAAGGCCATGAGTGAAAATGACGATAAAGACGAAAATGACGAAAGTGATGACGATAAGATGCTTTTGAAGGACGAAAATAGTGTAAATGATGACAGTGAGGAAGAAGAGGAGCCTCGATGACAGAAACAAAGTCAAACGAGTGTTTTCCAGACAGATGATGATAGTGATGAAGAGGAGGAGCCGCGCTGAAAGGGACGAAGTCAGACGAATGTTTCCCGAATGAAGTTGCTAAACCCTGAAAACACTTATTCAAAGAAAGATGAGAAACAAGTCCTACTTAAAAAAATTTCACAGTTAGCCGAAGAGTTGGAAAAGTTAAAAGAAAAAGTTGACGATAATTCCAGACTCCTTAAAAGGAAGAAATCCAGAGAAAAGCCATCGACGACAAATTCCATCGAGTATAAAAGATTAAATATCCCAAAAGAAAAGACTGCCAGTGTAAATTTGAGAAAGTTATTCATCCCATCACTTCCATTGACGACCACGATTGGTGAAATAGCCATATTATTTCCCAAAGCTGTGCAAATAAAATTAGAAGTTTTCCCTACATATAAGACTGCCATCATAGACTTTTCAACCGAACATGATGCTACAGAGGCCTTAAAAAATCTTAAAACTGAAAATGATCGATTAGAGGGTCTCGAGTTCGAGTCCCAAAATAACTCCGAGTTCCAAAATAAAGATTTGAGTACACACATCAATAAACAACCTTCTAGAGTTAAAAAGAAAAATAAAACAAAATGCAAGTTGAGTGGACGGTCACCAGAGACTGTTGCCATGGGCGACCAAGTTGCCATTAAACAAAAAATGATGTACTTTGATAATTATAAAACAGTGAAAATTAAAAATGAAAATGTTGATAAAAAAATCAAAAATGGATGCCATGAAGGCTCCTATTGTACACTTACTCATGCTGAATTCCTCAAATGTGGAAAAACTTAAAAAAAAAAAAAAAAAAAAAAAAATGTCAAATTTGAAATGCATTGTAAATAAGTATGTTATTATTTTGTGTTGCTTTTTTTTTTTTTTTTTTTGTATTTTTCAGTGTGACCGCCTGGAGGACCAGCCGGATGCAGGATGGCCGATCCTATAGTAGAAAGTTCCCCTGACCTTGCTTGCAGCGACTGCTGAATCTGAAACCACGTGATTTGGTTTTTGTTTCCCGCACTCAGAATATTAACGGAAGTGTATGTTCATGACGTGAACGGCGCTACTTCCTCAACGGGCTGCTGCTAAAGAGCGTTGAAGGAATTAGATTCAGTTTTCGACGAGTCTTCGACGTAGCTTGTGTGCTTGACGGGCACAATGCCTATTTTTGATTACTTTGGTTTTTTCACACTCGACGTCTTTAGTGAAATGCTAAATGATTTACTTATATTGACGAATTATAATTAATCTGACGAACTGTTGAACTCACTTTGATAATTAATTTTAATGCTCATCAGCATTCCTGTAAATATTGTATTATATTTTAACTTTCATTATTAAAATTTAAATAATTAGTAAATAATAGAATTAGTATTCTTAAAGTTCTTAAACGCCCACAACCCACTGGATACTATATATATATATATTAAACTGCATTTTAAAAAAATCAGTTTAAAAAAAAAAAAAAAAAAAAAACCTACACTTTCATGCAGATTATTAATACGTTTATCCATGTAAATCCATTAATTATTTATCAAAAGTTTTACAATTTATTTGCATAAAAGTTTAAGTATTCCACTCTGAAGAAAAATATCACAGTTGTACTTTTTTTTTTTCATTTAAATTCAAAATACTTTAGTTAGACAGGTCTCAAATTCTTAATTACGAGCTTTTATCTCAAATGCTAATCTAGAAAAATATTTTTAACTATCAATAGAATTTATTTTTAAACACTAAAATTGTAAACTATTATATATATATATGTTTTAAAAATGCACTGAAAATCCATATCAATATTAAGAAAAAGAAAAAGTAATGCAGAAGTCTCCAAATTTTGTCCAAAAATTGTATATTTAATGTATTTTAAAGGAGACAGTTATTTTCAATATAGTTTTGTTCAAAAAGGCCAGCCTCTGTGGGCCCACCAATGAAAAAATTATGGCATGCTAATACGGATAAAGCAGTTTGTTGCTAAATCTTTTAACACGCTGTTCTAACAGAATAAATACTATACAAATGAATGCACCAAGCTAGGCCATTTAAAAAGTGCTTCTCTGAAGATAAGACATAGCTGCCAATAATTACGATTTTTTCGTATTTGTTCTAAAAATTTGTTATGTGTTACGAGCGTAACCGATATTTTACAAATTTTAGTATATTTTCTGTTATCGCAAAAATCTTTACATTTTTAATCTGTGAATAAATGAATATGGAAGAATTTAACCAAAAGGGTTTCGATTTTGGTTTCTGTTTGTGCAATACATTATTAGCAAATGCCGATCGTCTCTGCCACTAAGCAGAAAGTGAACGTAACTGATAAGAGCAGCACTTCTGTTTTCTTTCCACTCAATCCAAAGTCCGAAGTCTGGGCTTTCACAGCGGGCGCCGGCTGCTTTAGGACAAAAGGTGGAGACAAGAAGAAGCAATCAGCTTTCTCTTTCTTTAATCACGGGAGGTTTTTAATTGGCGCTCGGTATTTGTTGCGTGACACACCGTGCTTGGAGGCGAGGGGAGCCTTTTGAATGGAAAAAGTCAGAGTGAGGAGAGGGGGAATCATTAGCAGAGATCATCATACTGCATCCTAACTGGCATGGGACTCGGGAGAGAAGATGCTATGCTGTTTGTTTAGTTTAGTTAGGCTGTGAGTTACACTTGCGCGTAAAAATGAGCGATTTATTTATTTATTATTTTTTTTTTTTATGTAGCTTTTTTTGAAATGTTTTATTTATTATCTCATTTTTTTTTTAACTTAATTTTGTTAGAATGGCGAACTTAGTTTCCGATAATGATATATTCTGCGATATTGATAAAAGACGAATAAATAAGTAAATAAAATAAAAAAATAAATTTCTTTGCAGTTGACTTTCAAGAAATGTCAAATTAATTATTAGTAAACTGATTAAGTTTTAATTCTTATTTTTATAAAACATTTATTTTCTTTTTCTCTGAGTATAAATTCTTTTTATTATTATTATTCAATATCATTCTGATTTTTTTTTTTAAATGTTCTGATTTTTTAAAAATTTGTTCTGATTTTTCTGGTGTTTTTCCTAAAATATTCTGATTTTTGCCAATTTTAAGTTGGCAGGTATGATAAGAAAGTAGCGGTCAGTTGTCGTCTTTTTGTAAACCTTGGCTCAGTCAGTCATTAAGCGACTTATAACACCTGAAAAGGACATATTGACAAATAAATAATAACGAGATGAAGATTAAGAAAAAATTGGATGGACATTGTTATTTTATATAAATATTTTTGAACAGTTAGGATAAATATGAAAAAGAATGAATATTTATTATTATTATTTTTTTTAATCAAGAAAAAATGTAAGTGGGACCATGCCCCACTGGCCCTTAATGACGAGCCGCCCTTGATCAGTACTGTAATATGTCAAGTTTTCTTAAAATGGCATTGCGTATGGTTGAGTACTCAGCATGTTATTAAAAAAAAATTGTTTTGGGGTGTATTCAAAAAAACCTTTATTTACATGAATATGCATGTTACTATCAGACAAATAAGTATAGATAAATATAAGAAGTGTTATAATCATATTTGCATTTTGCATCAATACATTTTAAACAGTTTTTTACAGTGTGATACCAAAAATTATTTATTTTACCGTCCTTCTTTTTTTTTTTTTTTTTTTTGGGGGGGGGGGGGCTTCATGACAAAACTTTTGTTGAAATATATGAGGTATAACATGTTCATTACATTTCTAAGTTTTCAAGATAGTTCATCAAGTATTTTGTCAGTATGTTATCAATACTGTAGTATGTCACTATTTTTTTTTTTTTTTTCATTTTAATGGCATAGCATATGGCTGAGTACCCAGCATGTTATTAAAAAAAAAAAAAAAAAAAAAAAAAAAAAACAGACAAAACTTTTTGGGTGTATTCAAAGAAACCTTTATTTACATGAATATGCATGCTACTATCAGACAAATGAATATACATAATTATAAGAAGTATTCTAATCATATTTGCATTTTGCATAAGTGCATTTTAGACATTTTTTTACAGTGTGATACCAAAGATTCTTTAATTTAATTAATCCTTTAATTTTATTTTTTACCGTCCTTTTTTCTGCCTTCAGGGCAAAACTTTTGTTAAAATATATGAGGTATAACATGTTCTTTATATCCCTGCATTTTCAGGTTAGTTCATCAAATATTTTTCTAAATATTTGACAAAATGTCTAAAGTAAAAAGTGTCTAATGTGAGTGTTCAGTTAAATCCAGGAATATTCTATTCATTATGAAACATCAGTTTTTTTTTTTTTTTTTTTTTTTTTTTTTTAAGTAAATAAATATACAAAATAAAAATTTTATTTTTGTGCTAATCTTGAGTCAAAATTCATTTGACAAATATATTGCACCCTGGCAAAAAAAAAAAAAAAAAAAAAATTAGCACAACTCAATAATACAGTATTTGAGAAAAATCGATTTGAAGAATACTATAAACCATTGACTAGCCTGTAATCAAACTGACACTGCTGCTTCTCAAATTTATGTGTTATGAAACAGAGACATAATACTTTTTATGCATGTTGGAGCACTTCATGCACATTTTTCAATAATAAAAACTCAAAAGTGCCATTTTTGACTTGTGTCACTTTTCTTGCCAAAGTGTGATATGTCTAACTTTGTACTTTTATGGCGTAACATTTTTCTGCTTTTGTTAATAATATTAATAGTTTATTTTCTAAGCATTAGCTTTAAAATAAATACTTCTCTTTTTTATACCAGTTTGTATTTTTAGAAAAATAAAAATAAAAGTTCATTAAGGTATAATTTCTACCTTTCTTTCCTTCTTTTTGGTTACTGTGATATGTTAGAAAAGGAAAAATCGTGTGATTTTATATTTGTTTTAAATTTATACTTTAATCACTTCTTTTATTAGGTTGTGACAATCTGATGTGCGATGGTGATGGTCATCCCCCTAATCCATTAATTGTTGTATATGTAAATACACTTCCATCTGTAAAATGGACAAAGTTTGCTCAAACCGAAATTGTTGAGGTTAGCTATTATTGATTCTCTCATTTTGCATATTTGGAAGTAATATTTTTTAAATATTAAGATGGTAATGTAGTTTCTGCTATGTGAACTGCAGTGGAACCCTGATTTTATGTAGCTCATTTTGTGTATTATCCTGCTTTGTACATTATTTTTGTTGGTCCCGAAAAATTCCCATCCCGATAATGTTAAAAGTACCTCAACTCTACATTATTTACTCTGAATGTTATCCGCTTAGTACATCATTTTAGGCAAAATGTCTCAGAAAATTTTATCTTCTTTCTTTTATGGAAAATGTTTCAAAAGAACGAAAGTGCTCTCCACAAGGTTAAGTGGTTGTTTGTTATCAGTGGCGTATCCAGAAAGGGGAGGAGGGGACTGATAGGCTGCAGCCCCTCTTGAAATTTTGTAGAAAGTTTTAAAAATAAAGATTAAGAGTAATATGCATGATTTCTGTACACTATGAAACATTATCGAACTTAACTCATCCCTCCCCGAAATAAAATCCTAGATACATCACTGTTTGTTACCAAAACCAGTTCTTCTGCTCCTCCATTAAATACTCCTATGAGAAAGTAATGTTGAACTATTGGTTGACCTGCACCACATGATATCAGAGGGAGGATTTTTTTTTTTTTCAGACATTCATTCATTTCAACCTGCAGTAGAATTCCTTTCTTGTTCTGGGTTTATTTGCTATCTCTTAGTGATTGCCAGTTGCTCGGCAATGTGCAGCCGTTGTTTCTTTAAAAAAAAAAAGAAAAAAAGAAAAGAAATCACAAAAGGGCATTATGTTAAAAAAAGTCATAAAACAATACGTAAAAATGTATCTGGCTGAATTTACAATTTTATGACCAGCACTTAAAGAGCAACAAAGAAGAAGGTCCACACAAATGGAACCTTCAGGTTCCCGTGACTGAATTCTGAGAACTATGCCATGAGATCTAGAAGTAAGTAGATTGGAGCAGAAGAGATCCAATGAAAAAACTGACCCTATAAAAAAATTACAGAATTAGACCTACTAAAATTATAATGAGAGGAGTTCAAGAAAAAAAGTAGAGAAATTTTCTTAGTGAATTTTGCCTATCTTCTTAAACGGTCAACTCATAAAAATGATTTTCTCTTGATCGAAGAAAACACCCCTCTTCAATTTATAAGCATTGCTAGGAAAAAGGCCTAGCCTTGGTCATGATGAAAAGATGATAATTAAATCAAAAATATTTATTCAAGTGTGTAGAAGTGTTTTAGTATATATAATGTGCATAAAGAAGGAATATGGAGAAAATCTTCAATGTGATTGAACATCTTATGCCCTGATAATACCTGCTTTCCTCTGTGACTGAACATCTTACGCCCTGGTTACACCTGCTTCCCCAAACCTGGTAATCTGGTGAGAAATTTTTTTGGTCAGTTTACTATTTACTTAAAATATGCCAAGTACCTAAAACTGAAAACTAGACTCAACTTCTGGTACTCATTTGTAATATGTTCGATATGATTGATCCAAAAATGTTTTATTTAAATCATGTAAATTCTCTTTTAGAAATAAGTAACTGATGAAATTTAATAAAAAAATAATTTAAAATATGTGAGATTGATGTTATTTAATGAGTGTAATCTGTAATCTTGATCTGTTATAATTCCCATGTTCACTTTCAGATACATTTTGATAAATTAAATTAAATGAATCTTTGGGCATCTGATCTCGCAACACAGGCCCGGATAAATATTTGATATCCGAAATGTACTACTTCTAAAAAACAATCACATTAAGGCTACTAATAGGAAGGTAATTAGCTCAGCTTCTATTCATCTAACACCAGTCAAAAGTAGGATGTCTAAAAGAAAATGTTTCTCTGTTGCTTAAAAGGCAGATATTATTGAAAAATCCATTGTTTTCAAAGGAACTAAAGTTGATATTGCAAAATTGCTCGGTATTGCATATTCCACATTACAAACCATCCTAAAACAAGAGATCTGGATGGAATTAAAATCAGAAAAACTGGGAGATTTGTCAAAGAAAAAAAACCTTGAAAACGTCTCTTTTTGAGGAATTAGAAAAGATTTTGTATGAGTGGTTTAAACAAACTCATATAGCCAAGATTCCAATTAGTCGCTCAATTTTGAATGAAAGGGTGCTTGAAATACAAAATTTTACAGTATCGAACTATTGGATTGACAGATTCAAGAAGAGACATAATTTGTCTTCTAAGTTTATTTCTGGTGAGGCAGATGAAGTAAACACTGCAGTCTTTGAGGAGTGGATAGAAAAATTGTTGCCTTCTCTTGTATGTAATTATTATTAAAAAAAAAAAGTCTTTAATGCCAATGAGAATTTTAATCTTTTCCCTGATAGAACATACATTATGACAGAAGAAAAGTATCATGGTGGGAAGTTATCAAAAGTGCAGTTGACAGTTTTGTTATATAAGGATGCAGAAGAAATTGAGATGTTATAACACCCTTAGTGATTAGTAAATCCAAGAAGCTCCAGTACTTCAGAAACATTTAAAGTTGACTGACAGATTATAGTGCCAACCAAAAGTCTTGTATGACCCAAAATGTTTTTGAAAATTTTGTAAGAAAATTAGATATAAAAGTGTACTTACAAAAGGAAAAGTTACTTTATTTTTTTATCAGTGCTTAGCTCATGTTAATCTTTCAATAACTTAAAGAATATGCATATAGAATTTTTTCCTTATGATAAATATTCTGGACACTCTTCATTTGATCTTATTGTCATGGGATAGAGTAAAAATGGGATAGTAGCATTACAAATAGTTTTCTGAAGGGAGGATTTTTAAAATCTGATATTAACACTGAAGAAATACCAGAAGAGCTTGCTATGGTAGACTGCTCAAAAAAGGATGAGTTTAAACTTGCAGACATCAATGTTGATAAGTACATTAATTGTGATAAGAATATTATCACTACTAGAAATATTCAGACTATTTCTGATTTGATTTCACAATAGGAAAGTGAGAATGATATTGATGAAGATCCAGGAAACATTGTTCCTTCATCGGCAGAGGCCATTGTGAGTTTTAAAACTTTAAAGAAATTTTTAACTGGACATTTAAAAAAAAAAAAAAAAATTACAAAAACTTGCATAGATTGAAAATAATAACATATAAAGAAGAAAAGCACTTAAAAAGAAAAAGCAATCAAAAATAACACATTTTTAAAAATAATATGGTATTGGTATGTTTATTTTTGCATTTGTTTTCTTAAAGTCTTTTTCTCTATTTGACCACAATTTTACCCGTTTTGAATGTTTTTTACTACTGGTCCAGTCAAAACAAGAAATCGAGGTTCCACCTTATTTGCTAATTTTTAAGAGCTTATGCTTTGAGTGCTTTTAAATATTACAGTAATATTTCAGCTGTAACGGAATTCAGTCTGCTGTACAGTTATTTTAATTGCACATTTGTTTCAGAATCATAAACTTAAAAAAAATTCTTGTTATGATTAGCATTAGAATAATTAAAATGTTGAAAAAACTAGAAATACACCAGGTATTGAATTTATGACAAATGTTATGTATCAGACATTTCAGCAACTTGGCAAGAAAAAAAAAGGGGGGGGGGCAAGATTTTTTTGCTAAATAATCATATGTTTCAGGAACCAGCTTTTAGAAAAGCTGGAATTTCTTTATTAGTGGTAAAATATTTATCTATTTCAGTAATTATCAATGAAAAAATCTTATATTTCTGCAATTAGTTGTGATTAACCCATTTTTCTTTCTTTCTTGAAAAAAAAAAAAAAAAAAAAAAAAAAAAAACAGTGACAAATTATTTCAACAATTGGCTTCTAAAATATTACATTCTATTTGTTAGTGAACTATAAAAAATGCAAGTTATATCAATTGACTGTGGGGAAAATATTAATCTGAAAACAGATACTTCACCAAAATTAATGATATTAAAATATGGACCCTTCACAAAAATCAGACAATTTTAAAAAATTAAAAAAAAAAAAAAAATTAAATTTTATCTTCTTAATAACATAAAATTCATTTCTATACAATTAATTTGAAAATGGTATACTTTAGTAGTTGAAAAAAAATTATTGGATATTTTACATTTGAAAACCTTACATTACTTCATTTTATTAATAACTTTTTTTTTAGTTATTAATTTTTTTTTCCTAATGATTTATTTATTATTTTTTTTTACCAGAAATCCAGCAATCCCTGTTTTTTTACTACTGTGACATTTGTTAAGGGTGATGTCTCAGAACTTACAAGGATCAAGCTTGCAGTTTATGATGTTAAAGAGAGGGTTACTCGTACTGTGAGTATAATTAAATACTATATTTTTTAAATTATAGGATTTGTTCTTAATTTTCAAGACAGCTAGAGAAAATATATGTATATATATATATATAATTTTTATGTTTTCTCAACACTTGGAGCCTGATGAGAATAAACTTGTCATTCATCCTATCCAAAATTTTTTAGAAGTATTTTTAAAATTTAAAATTTCAACAGATTTTAATCTGATTGAAAATTTAGACCAGCCATGTATAATAAGAAAAGTATCTAGATTTTTACTGTGAATGATTGCATGTTTTTTTTTTTTTTTTTTTTTAACTTTTGTCAATTATATGAATGAATCTGCATAATTTGAGTTTTGGCAAATAAGTTAGAGAAAGTAATTAGTATTTTATGAAAAAGACTGATATTTTCTGTTATGTGATATTATTATTATTATTATTTATAATTAGTTTCTAATTTGATAGTCTTAATTCTTTTCTATTACTTAAGCTAAGTTTCCACAGCAGTAAACTTTTTCTTAACGCATAATTTTAAATGACGACTGAAATCTATTTACACAATCTGCATCTGCTATTACATGTATATTAGGGCACATTAATTTCTCCAAAGATAACAGACTAGGAATGGAGTGTACGCTCTGTTTTTTCTTCTGTTTACATATTATAGTGCACACAGTTAAATACACTTTATTCCCTTCTGATCCAGGCCGTGCAATTGTGCGGGTTAGACATCCACTTATATTTTTGCATGGGGAAGAGTCGTATGTAATAAAATCAGGAAATGAACGATCGAGCTAATTAGCAGAAAGTGTAAAGTACAATTTTCAATCCACAAATGTCACTTATAGTTCATATTTTTCTTTCAGTTTGCAAAAACAGAAGAATGTAATGTTTTAAGGGGAATGTTTCGGGTTGGAAAGGTGTATAGAGTGTTGTTTAGTGCATGCTTGTTGTGCTGACTCTAAAATAAAAGGGCTGTCGGGAAGAATTCAATAAAAAAGGCATTATTTGCATAATTTACGGTGTTCTATGTTGTAATTTTTGTACATGATTAAAGTAAATTACTAATTTTATGTGTATATATGTAGGCTATATGTATTTGTTCTTCCAGGAATGCTGTAAAACTATTGCTAGAAGGTTACTTGTCAGGAAGAAAAGTATTTATTGGCCTCTGAATATTTAAAATGATAGAAAAGGCCACTTGGTACTAAAATTTTTTTTTAAAGGCTACCAGGTGCTAAAATGGGTTGGAAAAGGGCTGCCGGGTAGAGCACCTTGCCAAATTAGCCTAGAGTAGAGTCAGCACTAGCTTGAATGAAGAGAAAGGCATGGGATTTGGAATTCAAAATATATGAGAAACGTTGATTTATGTGTTAAGCTGGTGTTTGGTATTTTTTCTTTATATATAATTTTCTTGATATATTTATATAAAATATCCTAAGTATGTTAAAATATAATTTAGAATAAAATTGAGATAAACTATATGCAAGTAAAAGCATTCTTTAAAATCTTAAAACATACAAGATAATTCACATAGCATAATTATATAGATACTAGCAGAGCCTCGGTACCGAATTCCGAATGCAGGAAAAATTTCAAAATCAAACTCAAAATGTACAAAACTCAGCCAGATGCTGCCTGCGTGCCAATAGATCAAAGTTTGTTAACAAAACCCTTTTTTAATTCATGAAATCAATGTAGGTAGTGAATCAACGGAGGCTTTTCTCGCTTCGCTGGTCACTATATTTAAAGGAAACTCTTTTCCTTGCCACTTTACACACAAAAATAAAATTAAAGAAATCGTGAAATTGCTTTAAAGCCCACTTTGGTTCTCTGCTGCCCTCGGCAGTGACCCACTCATTCGCAGACTCTCGGGTGTCTATCCCTATTGCCTATGACAATAGCTTACCAGTGGGCTTCCATTTGGGTGCTTATCAGATAACAGTTTCGAAACAGACAGTATCGAAAAAATTGAAGTAGCCATTTTATATTTGAATCCCAGTTACATATGAACAACACTGTACATGGTGTACATAATATTTTCTTTCACGTTATTTTCTATATTTAAAACATTAATAAACTACTACGTCAGAAACGCCAAAGAAAAATTATTGAGGTGCATACAGCTGTTTCGGTAGCCTAAAGCGTACCGTCTTCAGTGCAAAAAGAATTCTGAATCTGGAGAAGTGCTCTTATATATAGGAGAGGGACCGGATTTAGTTCAACCAATAGGATTACGGAAGAGGTCGGGAGTGTGGCCAATAGGAATTAAGGAATGTGTAGCTGTGTAAACAGTAGAAAAATTAAGGAAATGTGGACTGAATGTAAAATTTCCAACAATCAGACAAATAGGGAACAGCGAAATCACAATTTACAAGGTTTTTAAAATTTTTATAAATATGAAAAGCTTCAAAGAAATCGAGTTCATGAATGGATTTAGGTCTGCAAATTATTTTAGCTGAATTAAATTTAAAATTATGATTTTCCTCCCAGCAATGTTTAGAAATAGCCGATTTATTGGTTTCTTGTTTGCGGACGTAATTCATATGTTCTTTTAGACGAAATTTAAGACTGCGTTTAGTTTGGCCAATATATGATAAACCACACTGACAGGAAATACTATAAATGCCCCAAGAATTATGCATATCAATAGGATCTTTTAACTGAGAAAAGGTGAGTTTATTTGGGCATTTTCTTGGAGCATTTATAGTATTTCCTGTTAGTGTGGTTTATCATATATTGGCCAAACTAAACGCAGTCTTAAATTTCGTCTAAAAGAACATATGAATTACGTCCGCAAACAAGAAACCAATAAATCGGCTATTTCTAAACATTGCTGGGAGGAAAATCATAATTTTAAATTTAATTCAGCTAAAATAATTTGCAGACCTAAATCCATTCATGAACTCGATTTCTTCGAAGCTTTTCATATTTATAAAAATTTTAAAAACCTTGTAAATTGTGATTTCGCTGTTCCCTATTTGTCTGATTGTAAGAAATTTTACATTCAGTCCACATTTCCTTAATTTTTCTACTGTTTACACAGCTACACATTCCTTAATTCCTATTGGCCACACTCCCCACCTCTTCCGTAATCCTATTGGTTGAACTAAATCCGGTCCCTCTCCTATATATAAGAGCACTTCTCCAGATTCAGAATTCTTTTTGCACTGAAGACGGTACGCTTTAGGCTACCGAAACAGCTGTATGCACCTCAATAATTTTTCTTTCGCGTTTCTGACGTAGTAGTTTATTCCTGTTTTAATATTCCAATGCCAAGTCTCCTGCTATTATTTTCTATATTTATTTGATTTGTTCCATCAGCCATAAAATGACAACAATTTCATACCAAATATAATATTACAATATGCTATGATCGGCTACGTCTATCGCATGAGACAATTAATTTTTGTGGTTATAATAGTAGTTGAGTTAGTTAATAGTAGTTGGTATATAGAAAAATAAATAAGGAAATACGTAAACCTGATCATGGCACAGCCTTAATGTAGCTCCCCTTGGCGACTTTTGAATTTTTGTCGTCACTTTAGACAAAAATACATAATTTATGTTTTTTTTTTTTTTTTTTTTTCTTTTTGTTTTCCTTTCCTTTCCTTTCCTTTCTTTTTTGTTTTTCAATATTTTATAATTTATTTATATTTTTTATGCGCTACTTGGCTTAAAGTGGCTTTTACGAAAGTAGAGTCTTTGGCGAAAAATGTCCGATCTATTTCAGCATCAAAATTTTAAAAATTACCCAGGATTATCAATAAGTAAAGCTCTTTAATGTAATGTTGAATTAGCTTTCATGCCAAGCGCAGGTCATCCGTTTCAAAAACATACTACACTACTGGCCATTAAAATTGCTACACCAAGAAGGAATGATAATAACAGAATGAAATTTGTTGGACACATACATTATAGTAGAAAGAACAATTGATTAAAATTTCAGGAAATTTGGAGCAATATGTACTGAGAAAACAATATATAAAGCAGCGACCTCTGTGAGCAATAACAGCACTGAATAATGGCATTGAATCGAACAGCGATTGGATGGCATATACGGGTAGAGCACTTCATGAAGTTTTAACACAATGCCACAATTCATCGATCGAAGTTACTGGTAAGTGGTGGGGGGCCAGTCGCTTTTCAACGATTAAACAGTCATTTTCATTGGTGGGAGATCAGGAGAACGCACTGGCCAGAGCAACAGTCGAACACATTCTGTATCAAAGAAGGTCCAGACAATACAAACAACTTGCGGTCGTGCATTATCTTGCTTAAATTTTACGCTACGGAGGCCTCGAATACAGGGCAGAGGGCAGGCCTTAACTCAATAGAAATTTAATGGCCGCTGTTCAGAGTACCAGGAAGATGAACAAGAAGTAATCAAGACATGTATCCAATGGGAAACTATAATATCATTGCAAATGATGGACAGTATGATGATGTTGAATCCCAGCTGGTAATGTGCATTATTCATAATGCTGTTAAATACGGATAAGGCAATCTTGATGCTGTAAACAGGATTGCGATTTTTCTGAAAAGTGACTTCACGCCATTCCTGCGTCCAGGTTCATCATTGATCACACATTAATGGCGCCCATATCAGTGACGCAGTTTTGAGGGTAGTCAGAATTTTAGAAGCCGCATACTGAGTCACCACCTGGATTGATGGTATGTGGTACCATTGGATACACATCCCGATTACCTCTTGTTTTCATTCCCACCACTCTGAATACCAGCCATTATATTTCTGACGAGTTAAGGCCTATTGCTCTGCCCTATATTCAAGGCCTCTGAAGCGAAACATTTAAGCAGGACAATGCACAACTGCAAGTTGTCCATATTGTCTGGATCTTCATTGATGCTGAATGTGTTCAACTGTTGCTGTGGCCACCGCGTTCTCCTGATCTTGCACCAATGAAAATGACTGTTTAATCGTTGAAAAGCTACTGGTCGCCCACCACTCACTAGTAACTTCGATCGATGAATTGTGGCATCGTATTAAAGCTTCCTGAAGTGCTCTACCCGTACATGTCATCCAATCACTGTTCGATTCAATGCCTAGGCAGATAAGTGATGTTGTTGCTCACAGACGTCACTGCTTTATGTACTGTTTTCTCAGTACATATTACTCCAAATTTCCTGAAATTTTAATCAATTGTTCTTCCTACTATAATGCATGTGTCCAACAAATTTCATTCCGTTATTATCATTCCTTCTTGGTGTAGCAATTTTAATGGCCAGTAGTGTATTTAAACAAAAGGGGGAAAAATCTGGAATTGAGGTACCATATATTTCCATGTGTATAAGCCGAGAATTTTTGGAAATTTTTTTTAAGCTGAATTGGGGGGGGGGGGGGGGTCGGCTTATACACGGATCCACATTTCTAGCAAAAAACGTATGTTGGAAACGATGATTGAATACATATATTTTAAGCTTAAAAACTATATATAAAGTAAAATAGTGATATTAAACCTTATTTTTAAATAATTATCACACATAAACTCTTAAATTAGCAATTTTAAATTTATTTCTAGAGCAGCTCGATGTAGTCGCGTGTTTCTTTCTTTTTTTTTTTTTTTCCATGATGAATCACTTTTCGCCAAAGGTCACATTTACGGCCATTTTTGTTTTTCTGTTTTGATAATAGATGGCAGCACCAAACAATTTTCTCTACTACCATGAATGATTTCAATTCTAATTTTTTTTTTTTTTTTTGTTTTGTTTAAGCTTATTTTAATACAGGATTTTTGTGAAATTTTCTAGTTCTTTATTTTATTTTATGTTTCAGCATATAAGATTTCTAGCAATAGTAAAAAGAAACATTTCCAAATCAAAATGCATATAATCTAATTCCTATATTTTATTTATAATTTTTGTTTTGCTTTTCTACCAATAGATGGCTGTATCAATCAATTTTTACTTGAGCGATTCAGAAAAATGTACATAACGAGAGTGATTTTGAAAATTATCGGAAATTATTGAAAACAACAAAATTTCTACTGAAAATTTAATTGCTGCATTAGATAATAAAATAAAAAGTTTGAAACAAAGAAACTTTATCACTGAACCTGAGTTAATGTCATTGCAATTGCACAGAAACCTAAATTAAAACAAAAAACATTACTAGAAATGTTTAAAGATTTTTATTACAAAAATATGAATTTATATTGTTTTTTAATAACTTAATATATTTTAAAAGTAAATTATTTGTGTAAATAGACTGTATGATATTATTAAACTAAATATAACAATATTTTACTCAAACTTAACTTAAAATATACTCTCTAAGGTAAGTAATAAGACATTTTATATGTTTAAGCATGGCGATTTCTTTGCTGATTTGAGTTAAAAATATGCCCATGCTCCGTGTAACAAAACAAAAATGCTTTTTATTTACATTTAGATTAACCTGAAAGTTTTATATATTGGCAATATTTTCACCGTTTTTGCGATAAACTCGAACTTTAAAAGAGTAGTTTTTCAATTCGGCTTATAAACGGATTTGCAATTTTGGGCAAATTTCTGAAGGGAAAAACGTACTGTCGGCTTATATTCGGAAATATACGGTATATTATTTTTATTATTATTATTATTATTTTTTTTTTTAATTTCATTTTCATATATTCATTTTTTCATGTGCAGGAGCAAATTCAATATATATATATATATATTTTTTTTTTTTTTCGCGTGAAAGCATATTTCATTTTATGTTTAAAAAAAAAAGTAATTTTTTTGGCAACAATTAAAAATTTAAATGTCCATTTTTAACGCTTTTACCAGGTTATTATTTTCACACATGGAGAGAAAATTTTGCGCGTTTTTATAAAGCCATCGAAGCTTAGCACTTGCTGATATTGAAAATACACCTGTACCATGAGAAAGAGCATTTATTTCCTATTCTTACGGTACAAATTTTTTTGAAAAATACAGATTTTTTATATTTTTTAAAATGTTTTAAAAAGGGTCCAAAATTTCTCTTTTTCTCGATCGTCATTTTTGAATCGCCCTGTATGAAAGACTAATTGACAGTGGCGTATTCTCTGGGTATGCTAGGCATGCGCCGCATACCCACTAAAAACTATCTAAACTTTAAACAGAATTTATTTAAAAATAAATTATTTGAACTAATTTTGTTAAACAATCGCTTCCATTTATACAGTATCAATCATTCAGTTTTGAAAAATTATAGTGAAAGGAAATTTCTTTTGTTACATTATTCCTGGATAAATCCCAGTGTTTTTTTTTTTTTTTCCCCTTACTATTGTCGTTACTTGCCTCCCGCTTTGTTTAGAAGACATCTGCTGACCAGTATCGTCCCGGAGATACCCTCCCTCTCTTCTGCTGACCGGTTATTGCTTAGGTCATGCTGCCTTTCTGAAGCATGCCCTGATATAGGGATTTTTTGCTATTTGAGGGAATATTCAACGTCCCTCTAATTTTCACTCGTAGAAACTACAAGGGGAGTTCCGCTGTATAAACGACCCAAGGCATGCTACCCTAGGAGAGCATATTCTGGAGTTTGGGGGTATTTTTTAAAGCGTAGGGATTTTGTTACCTTCAGTAGAGATGTTCTCATAGAGGAGAGCTGGCTTTTCCGACTGATTGATAAATTAAAACTTATACTTTTTTTTACAATAGAGAAAAAAAGAAAAGAATTGATTTGAAAATGATGATTAAATTGCAAAATAAAATTTGGATAAATTTCCAAAAGTTGTTTTATGTGCCAGAAAAGTTGCTTTTTTTATGTATTTATTTATTATTTTTATTATTATTTTAAATCTAAATAACTTATTCTAAGCGAAGACTTCCGCCAGAAATAAAAGTATGTACAAATTTTGTTTATTCAATAATATTAATAAAGCAAAATGTCTTCTTCATGTGTGCCTGTATGCGCTATGAAGATCAGGCCACTGACGCAGATTTACAAAAAATTAACAGATGCGTAGCTTTGATCGTACAGGTGTGCATAGAAGTATTTCTTTCTTTCTTTTTACTTTCTTTTTCTTTTTTTTTGTGTGTGTATGTGTGTGCTTATTTTCTTTCCTTATTCTCAAATCTGAATTTCTTAAATTAATTATTTTATTTGTTTATTTATTTATTTATTTTGGAATGTTCCGTTAATTTTTCTGCTTTTTTTTCTTACATTTTATTTAAATTGAGTGTTTTTTTTTTTTTTTTTTTTTGTTGCTGTTTTGTTTTCTTCATCCATCTGCATTTCTTATAAAAGATCGCTATTCTGTTTATTTTTCCTTCTTTCGCATTAAGTCATGCAATCAAATAGTTTTTATATGATAAAATTTTAATGCTGTTTCTTTTTTTTTTTTTTTTTTTTTTTTTTTTAATACACATAATAGTTGCGTTTTCAAAAATTGTTTATGTAAAGGCGTAATACCCTCTTTTGAAGAAGAATGTTTATTATTTTTAATGTATTGTTTCTATCGAAATCAAATGGTAATATTATAGAGAGAATTAAACTTATTAAATTTTTAACTTTATTAAAAATTTTAACAATTAACTTCTTCTGTAAGAACTATCAGAGATCAGATAAGCACCTACATTGAAACGCTCGCTTAAGGCTCTGCCACTAGCAGTGGGGTCCCCAATCTGACATAGTGTGGTCGTGGAAGACACAGCAGAAAGCAGCGAACACCTGAAGCCAAGTTTTCAGCGATTTCAGTGGATTTTTTCTTGAAGGTTCTCACTATGTGTTCTTTCTTTCTTTTTTCTTTCTTTTTCTCTTTTTTTTTTCTAAAGTGATATAAAAAATTGCGATTAAATTTCTTTGAAAATTCATTTAAATGCAGCGATCAATGAAACGACCAAATGGGCCTTCAATAAGTTAATATAAGAGTCCTTTAGATATATGATATATCTAAAATTACCAAGAAATTGGAGGCCCACCAGCGGCCGAACGGTTCTGCACTCAAAGTTGGTAGATGGGAAGTGTCGGGTTCCATGGTTTTCTCCGAAAGACGCGTAAATAAGGCTAGGACCCCTTAGAAAGACCCACGACGGACGGCATTCCACCCATGGGCCTAGGACCCAAGTGTAGTCAATCGGATTTGAATTCTACCAACCAACCAACCAAGAAACTGGAAAAATGCAAGCTTAAATTTGAAGAAATGATATCGTCTTCATCAGTAGTGTTCTTTTCATAGTTCGCTTCAGAGCATGCCCAGATTCAAATGTCACGGTACGCCACTGCTAATTGATCCCTTTCTTAACAACTGGTATATTTTGAAAAGTCGTTTAATCTTCTTTCGAACCATATAAACATTTTTACAAAATACGGATTAGTGATCCATATTTTTTTTTTTTTTTTACAAAACATCGATTTTTTCACAAAATATTTTATAACTCAAAATCTTTTAGAGACTAATAATTTCTTTCTTTTTTTTTTTTTTTTTTTTTGTACATAGATCTCAGTTAGACGATTCACAGCTGAAAAGATTGAAAGATTTTTTTAAAAACTGAATGAGTTATAAATTTTTTAATATTCTGCATCCTTGAAGTTTTTGACGACATTCTGAATCCACGTTTCTGAAATTCTTGTGTTTCCCATTCGAACAGTCGGTATTTTTGTTACCATGGCAACTTCCATTCACAGAGATAGAAGAATTGGAAAACTATATCTCGAAAGTGGGGCGAAAGACAAGAATCTTTTACTGAGAGATCACGTGTTTTTTGATTTTGATTAAAAATTGCAAATTTTAAAATTGTTCAATTTTTCTCTCCCGTGCACAAAACTTACTATACACCATTAACATCACTTGCAAATTAAATTTTATTCTAATATTCTAATATGCATATTACAAATTCTAATTATAATTAAAATATTTTTAAAAAGCTGCAGTTCAAATTTCATTGATTTCGGAGAATTAAAAAAAAATTATATTTTAATTTACATTTAATTGCAAATTAAATTTTATTCTAATATTCTAATACGTGTATTTCAAATTCTAATTATGATTAAATTATTTTTAATGCATCATTCTGTTATGGTAGAAACAAATTAAAGTTTGATTTTCTAAAAATGGTTTGTAAATAATAAAATTTGATCAATGGCCGAAAATATCAGTATAGTGGTTTAAACATTGTTGCGTTATGCCGCACTCATGAATAAATAGTGAATATTGAATTTTTGAAATTTTAAATCCAAATACAGATTAAAATAAAATCAGAAAAACATATATATACTTACCCTATTTAGAAGGACGAAAACTGAAAGGCAAAGATTTAATCCAATCAGGCACAATATAAATAAAAAAACAAACTTTCCTTGAGCACAAATTTCTTTTTATTTGAATATTAAATTATATGATTACTGCAGTAAATAATAAAAAATATATATAAGTACCGGCACTGTTACTGATGAATCTTACATCAACATCTTTTTTTTTTTTTTTTTTTTTTTGTCAGATCGTTGAACATATTTTATTCATTCAAATAGGAATTAATAGCCTTTGAAAACAAGCATATTTTGATAAACGGATTTATATTCAATGAGCACATGTAAGTTTATAAGTTTAGATAACGTCCAATTCCTTTATGTTATTGTCAAAATTTAGTTATGCTCAATTCTAAGTGATAACGTTTGCAGCACTAAAATTCTTCTCAGTCATATTCACTATACCGTATGAGGCAATTCAAAATTTGAGAAGGGAGAGATCGATGAGGCTTTTTCATTTCACGAGTAATATTGCTAGGTAGCTATGGCAAGCCACCGCAATAAGTGCATACATCGCAGTGTAACGATGTGCAGGAAGAGCATCTTGGTTGATGACTATTTAAATTTTCACTTAATTGCAACATTGCATGATGATTTCATCACGTAATTATATTAAATATTCAGTAACATTAATCCTTTCTTGCTTTAGAGATAGTTTCTTGCGGACACTGTCTTTTTAGACCTTGAATTAGGCCTAGCCACTAATAGGTAGCTTCGGTAAGCGTTGACAAATAAATCCATTGGAATCAATGCTGCCTTTATCCATAAGATCTATACACATAAATTTCGCATTATATATTTGATGATTTATTTTAAAGCACAAACATTTTCTTTTCGAAAATCAGCTTGAACACTATGATATCAGTAAAGCCACACGGCCGAGAGCCATCGGGACTGCCGAAAGGGAAATCCCCCTTCAACTTATTTCACTGCTACCATCCAAGAGAATGAGTGACGCTCCATCCAAAATCTCCCGCTCCCGGAACGAATTACTCGCGAATTGATGTGCAGTAAATAGTTCTTAATAAAAAGTATTTTGCTTTGATCACTTGCTCAAATAAAGTTAATGAATTAAGATTAAATGAAATTAATTTTGATGGAGGAATATTTTACTTTAGACTATTTTTTGGATTGAATCTATCTTATTAAAATTACTCATTCTTCTAAAGGGACGCTATTTTGAATTGGCGAAGTGATACAGCTTAAGTGCGGACCTGATAGAATGTTCTAGAAGGAATTTTTGAAAAACGTAATTAAAAGGTGACATCATTGATTTTAATTAACGAAATATGAACGTCAGAAAAATTATTAATAATAGTTTTAAATTATTTGAGCATGATCGAAAGTGACTTTGAAACGATTTAACTCTTATTTAATTTTGAATTTTGATTGGTGAAATAGTTTGTTTACGTTTTTGAAAACCTCAATCGTTTTGTTTACAAACAAACGCTTCACGTGAAACTTTCAACTTTTCTATTTGTTTGAAATTTGAGTACTTAAAACATTAATTGGGGGAAATAAATTAAATAAATAAGAGCCAAAGTATTTTTTGGAGGATTTGAGAAAAATTATTTAAATTTAATAGTGTTAAATTTTTTCAATTTTAACACTCCCCCGGCAGACAGAAAAAAAAAAAGAGAAAAAAAAATAATTTGGATGCGGGAAAATGGATGGGCGTTGCAACACAAAACATATAAAAACAAATTAAATCCTAGAATACCCGACGAAATAAAGTTTGCACAAATAACACTAAACACATACATGAATGAGGGTAAGTTTAAAAAAAAAAAAAGAAATCATATGCATGCCACTTGTTCATTGATCAACACAAAACATTACAATGGAGATTTGCTCAAAAGAACCTATTTGAAAGAGAAATTTTTTAATTTTTTTTTGAATGCTAAAACACCTCAGCTAACATTTTCGAGAGGATTTTTAAAGTAAAAATTATGCACCTCACAACACATCATTAAAGGTAAAATTTTATTGTAATTCAATTACATATATTCTAATGCATCTACCTCCACATAGTGCCAACGCAAGCAACGTTGCAGATGACGGCAGGTAAATATATTCCCATTAAAGCTGCTAGTGATCCCCACAAGATTGCTGCCTTTACCATCAGTAAGTTGCAATATCTACAATTGACAGGATTTAGGGATGCGACATTTTTATATAAAATCAGTGTAATATAATGTGAGTATGGAAGACAGTCAAAGACACTCAGCTATTAATGGTGGTGAAGAGTTGCACTTTAAGACATAATGCAAAATGTCGCCATCTTGGCAAATATTATAAAAACATACCAAGCAGACCAAACTAGATTCTTCCCAAATCTTGAACATTATTTAAAATTTAGTTTATGATAAAATCTATTTACAGATATATATTAGGAAATT
This sequence comes from Salticus scenicus, assembly GCA_963930645.1. Classification (NCBI taxonomy): domain Eukaryota; kingdom Metazoa; phylum Arthropoda; class Arachnida; order Araneae; family Salticidae; genus Salticus; species Salticus scenicus. The sequence goes on from OZ005657.1 coordinate 47,169,330, forward strand.
GTATATTATTGACACAACAATTTTTCCTTTTAGCTAGCTTTCCTTTTATGTAAATACAAAATGTATTATTTAAACTTTAAAACTTCTTTATGCACTATAAAGTTTAAGCCACCACAACCGGTTTCAAAAGGATGAAGTCTTTCTTCTTCAGGTGCAAAAAGCACGTGCTACTGCCTTGGAGGCAAAAGCAAGACTAAAAGCTAAAACAAAATATATCGTTAAATTTTACTGTTAATAGGTTTAAAGTTTGAATATTATTATTAGGAATGTGTATGTGTATGACAAAAAGATATGTATTTTGGTTTACAAAGTTAACACTAGTATTTTTATAATCTCAGTTATTTCTGGAAATGATTCATATCCTGTTGTTTTCATTTTATAATGTAATTTATCATTAGCAACGCAACAACTAAATAAATATTGTTTTAATCTTAACAAAGAAATTTAGAACTTTTTTTTTCTTCTAGGTTAAAACTATTTTATAGTTTAGAATCTATTTTATCTACATCAGAAAAAAATAAACCTGCAATAAATAATTTTATAATATTAATATATATATATTTTTTCTTTTGCTGTTAGAGTACTCTTCTTGGTGAATCTGTTTTTACTCTTGAAACTCTCTTGCAAAGTCATCACAGAACACTCCGTTTAACTCTAGTGTAAGTTTTTTTTTTTTTTTTTTTTTTCTTTCTTTCTTTTTGAGTTCAATAAAGTTGTTTTGATAATGTCTTTTTAATTATTTTAAAAACATAATGTGAATTTTCCTTATAGATCTCCAGCATGCACAAGTGTTGGTTTTATTTCAATAGCTGCTCGTGAAATGAGTAACACTAAACAAAGGAATGCTTGGTTGCTATTGGCTGAAGAAGAATCTTTATGGTCAAAAGTAAGTTAGTTATTTTGTATTTGTCATTAAGAAATTGTAAATTGGTTAGGATTAAAAAAAATTCTTTTTTTTTTTTTTTTTTTTTAACATTTATTTTAATAAAAAATTATCTGCATAACAAAACTTGTTAGTTAAATATGATTAAACATTGCATAGAGGTTCTTTTTGTAATTTTTGTCCAATTATATCTATATATATAAAAGAGTAGTCTATAAATTATTTTTTAAAGCAATATATTGTGTCAAAAATATTTCATTTTTTAGGTTGAGAGACCTAGAAGTTATTCTTTGCCAAGCAGATTAACATCTCAGGTTGGGATACCAGTTTTAGGACTATTGAAAACTGTGTCGAGTAATTTTACTACTCAGACTTATAGATTCCATACAGGACTAGGTGCTGAACTTCATGTACATGAAATTATGTCTGAAAGCAAATTATCTTTCTCAATTCCATGTATGCTATTGTAAGTGAATTTCCATTTTTTGAAAATTTCAGTAGTTAGTTCATGTCTTTGAAAATTTCCTATTATTTAGAGATGACTCGGTTGCTAGTTGAAATTTCTTTGCATAATTCTTTTGGCAGCAGATAAAAAAAAAAAAATGCATCCCTTGGGAAAAAAAATGGAAATGTGTGCAAATAATGTGTTTTATGTATATGTTTTATGTAAATATATTGTTACTATAAAATAAAGTTGCTGGATTAATCATCAAATTTTATTAGCATTAATAAATAATTTATACTCAGAAAACTGAAGAAATAATGAAAAATACAATATTTAACAAAACATAGAATAAAATGATTAATACACAAATTTTGCAGTTAATGTTGATGCTCAAATTTTGCAAGTTAATATTGTAAATTCTATATAACTGCAGTCATGATAATAAATACTTACATGTATATAACCTTAAGAATAACTTCTATATTTAGTAGGTCCTCCATGAGCTGCAATGACAGCTTTGCCATTGGAAGGCAATAGCAGGAATCAGTTTTTAAATGTAATGATAGAGTTTTGTTCAATGACATTGGCTAATAATGCTTTCCTGCTATTTAATCCTTATAGCAGGCATCTTTCACATCTTTTGTCCATATCCATAAAACATGCTCTTTTGCTTAAAAAAGTTATTTCTGCATCTTTTTTTTTTGATAAAGTAAGTCAAAATGTAAGAAGCCACCTTCCTAAGGGGTTAGTGAGTGAAGCAAGCAGGAGGCAGAGCCCTTGTGTTGTATTATTGAAAACGTTAATCAATTATTGAAATGTGGAATGAAGATAAATCATATAATTAAAATTTATTTTGTATATTGCCATTAAAAATAGTGATTTGATCCTCTGTCATTTTTAAACATTAATGTATTGGTTGTTTTTTTTTCATTTTAGAGATCTGTGGATTAATGAAGAAAAAAAATTAATGGAAACTGTTCTTCAATTAGGACAGGTAAATAAATGCATAAATTTCATTTAATATATTTCTTCCATTATGTTATATAAGTTAATGTTATTCCAAATTATTTTATTTCCTCATTGTAACAACTACTATTTCTAAAAAGTAATTTTTTACAAAAATATTTTTAAGATAAAATAAATTAAAAATTACTATTCAAAATCAATTGTACTATTAAAAAAAACAAATGGTAATAAAATATATTAATATGTTAAAAAAAAAATCTTTTTGAAGCTATGGAAGATATAACAGTTGATTGATTATAATGGCAATTATTACTGCAGAACAATATACCTTTCTAGTTCATGGGATGATAGCTTCTGTAACTCATAAAGTAGAAATATTTTTAGGTAGTGTGAGAACTCATTGTGTATTTTGTGCTAGCTGTGTCTTTTCTAGATACTGCTATAATGTATGCTAGACCTTACTTATCCACATACTGTTATCTACAGCAATTAAACCTGGCAGAAGCTATTATATTGAAATCGAAAGTACTAATGGTATATTCTTAATACATGCTAGCAAAAGTTGCCAAAACACCAACAAGTGGAACTCATTTGAGCAGTTTTACAATATCTGGGAGTGGTGGTCAGATGATTAAGATAGTACGAATTTTAGTGGTGGTATAACAGTCTATTTCAGCAATTAATAGATTTAATTTTTGTTAGTTTCTTAAAAAAAAAAAAATGAAGTACAAAAGTGAACTTTTATTTTCTTGATGTTTGTATGGATGAAATATAAATGTTCAGGAGATGAAGAGTGGGGACTTGTATAAAAATCGTTTTTAAAAGTGCAAAGTGAAAGATTAACTGTTAAAAATAACTTCTGGAACTGGGCAAGTTCACTCCTGATATAATTTTTACAATACTGGCATCTATGAAGTTATGACAATTAGCATTAGAATGATCCTATGTTTCAGCAATCAGCACCCACCAGTGGCCGAGCGATTCTGTGCTCAAAAGCTGGTATGTGAGGTGCTGGGTTCGATCCCAGATTGTGCTAGTCGGCCTAACCGTTTGGAGTTTTCCATGGTTTTCTCCAAAACTTGCATAAATGCGGGCTAGGGCCCTTTAGAAAGACCCTTGTGTAGGGCACTAGTCCTCAGGCCTCTTAGGACCCTAGTGCAGTTAATTGGCCTTATTCCCTACAACACAACATTCAGCAATAGACTACAAAATTATTGTATAGTTTGGGAATCAGCTTTTAAAAAAGCATGAACTGTATTGATTAGTGGTGGAAAAATTTGCTTATTTTAGCAATTAATTATGATTAAACATGAATTTTATGGATTAGCAGTGAAATTATTGATTTCAGGATTTAATTCTCTTCTGTAATTGTATATGATAAAAATGCTAAATCACTAGCACAGATTTTTCACATATTATTCCTGCTTTTAAGTAGAATCAGATATGATATATGAATAATACTCCACTATACTATATTTAAGGAAACTATTTCATTAAGATTTGTTTTATTTATTTTTTCAAATAACCATTTTATGTTAAGTAGCTAAGAATTGTAGTGAACGACAATTTAATCTATATGTTTATGTATAAAAGAAATTGTTACATTGCTTGCAATCCTAAATCATCGCTGTTTAAAGATAAAAATGCCTGTATGTCAATAAAGTAACCTGTAAAAATAGTCTTCTTTGTTTCTATTGCTGCATGATTGCATGCCATCTCTTTTACTTTAAAAAAAAGGGAAACTCAGGCATTTTTTTTTTTTTTTTTTCAAGATTTGTGTAGCAACCCTGTTATGTAATAATTCTATTTGTACTGACCTTATTAAATGTATAATAATGTATATACAGATATATATATTCATTCATATGTAGTTTCCTCTATTCTTCTTATAAAAGTCAATTATAGAATAGCCGTTGTGTTAAAAAGAATAAAAATTTAAATTATAAAACATGTTTTTGCTATGGTAAATGAATATTAACAATGAAAAACAAAAGCGTACCTAATATGCATCTTTGTAAAGTAACCTAAGCAATAAGGAAGAAAATTAGCAACTGGAATGGCACAAGGGTTACCAATACTTATTATATATCGCTATTACCAATAGTGATTAAGCTATTGACATATCTGGCAAAGATATCTAGTAGTTTCTGTCAAGAAGTAGATTACTTGGTCCAGGTACTCATATTGAGCTGGGGTACTCAAATGAAGGCCACTTAGCCATTAAGACCTGCTTGCTGTGATAAGATTTCAAAATTTTCAAAGAATTTTGCCTGCTGCTTATCTGTTAGTTAGGTTATACCGAAGGTTTATTAATTTTCTGTGTATTTATTTTCTTATATTTACATTAGTTCTATTTCTTTTACACATGTACTAGTTTTTCACATGATTTGATGGTATTCTTTATATAAGATATCCTGAGCCCATATAAATATTAGAAAATTTGGAGTTTAGTGTATCAAAACTTAGTTTTTCTAATGTTAAAAACTTTTATTTAAATGTAACTATGCTGTATGAATCACTCTTTAAAATTACATGGTTAGAAAATAATTCTATAGGGTTATTTGTATCTGGTACAGTCGGTCAAAAAAAAAAAAACGAAACACCTCCACCTAACTCATCAGTAAATTGTTGCAGAAAGACACCGAAGGTACCATTCGTCAGGGAATTTTGTTCTCTTTTAAGCTAAATGGGAAAAAAATAGCTTAAGGGGTCGTCTCCATATTGAAATCGTGTCAAACTTTAATTTTTTCAATGGTAACATATAATTTTGATTTTGGATATCGATTCTACAGTCAATTTCATCCCCAGATATAAATTTGGAAGTCATATGGTGTATAAGTTTAGGAGTTATACACGTCTAAACTTTCGAGCTTATAATGTTAAAGTCTGATTACACATTTTTATTCATATCTCCTACATTTTTTTTTTCTTTACCTGGTTTTTTTTATGATGTTAATAACAGGTTTTCCAAACATATTTATGAGTTTCATTAAGATTTTAATGTTTTTTATCTATAGAATAAAAAATATTAAATTAATATTTAAAAAAATTATGTATTGTGACCTATAATTTTTCTAACAGATATCGATTTCTAGCACATTGAAATACGCGTATGCAAATTTGCAGCTCATTAGGCCAAATAGTTCTCGAGATATTCCAGAAAAACGATCGAAGATCAAGTTTGGGGGCCATATAACGATTACAAACTGTATTTACAAGTAGCATTCACAACAATCAGTTTTGAATTTTATTGCAGACGATATTAAGAAAAAAAAAGTTTTAATTCACTTTCATATCTATATATTAATAGGCAAGCATAAAATTTGTTGTCCCTTTTTAACATATTAATTATGGGAATAGAGGGTTGAAAATGGTATCATTCGAAAGGTATGGTTAGCCGGAAGGTGCGAATACAAATATTATTTTCTTACGATGTCAAGAAGGTATTTAAAAATACATTTATTTTTTATGCATTTTCCCCCATTTTTCCCTTTTATACACGTATTCCTTTACATTAAAAAATACCTTAAAGTAGAAAGTTGTTAAATCTGGCAATTTCATAAAGCTCAAATAAAACCATAGACACAGTAATTTGTATAATGTAGCACCACTATACGCAAGCAAAGTGATGACGTCACTGTCTGTCCATGGAGCCATGAAAAAGATTTTCTATGTTAATCTTCCATTGGATTTTTTGTAAAAAATATTAAAAAATAACGGAAATTATCTGCCGATTTTAATTCCGATATTTGGGTATAGTTATATATGTTACTGTCTACATGTGTTTGATTGAGTTATTTTTTCTGTAAAATTGATAAAATTTTAATTTAAAATCACAAAACTCCAGAAAAAAAAATGGCAAACTTCCAGTTTCGAATGTAAACATAAACATTTCATTTCAAAGGATGATATTTAAACAATAAATATTCAACTAATATACTAAATAAAAGGAAAATGGATTTGTTACTAACTGCTGCATGTATAAGTAGACGATACGGAAAAAATTCCGATTTCCGTTTTTTGCTGAATTGACATGTTTTGAGCTTTCTTTACGTTTCAATTTCCTGAAATTGGCTACTTATTTTTTAAAAAAGTGTCTTTATTGCTAGCTTTTGTGGGTGGAAGAAGCAAGTAGAAGATACATAAAAACTTTTGATTTCTGGTTTTCGATGAATTTACACGTTTTGAGATTCCCTTGCATTTTAATTAAGTGAAATTGACTACTTATTTTTATTTTTTAAAAAGTGGATTTATTATTCTTTCCTCTGCACATATAAGTAGAAAATATAAGATTCAGAAAAGTTTTAGATTTTCGGTTTTCGATAAAGTTACATGTTTTGAAATTTCTCGAACTCAATTCGACCATTTTTGAAAAATATCTTTTTTTTTTAGTGCTAGAGGCCTATTTCAGTCGGTACAGTTGTCGAATTTTTATACGTCACTCTTAATTAGTGCTAAGGGCATATTTCAGTCGGTTTATTGAATGGGGATTTATTGAATGAAGTCCCCCCAAGGCACAACTTTGACATGAGTCCCCCCCAGGCACAACTTTGACATGAGTCCCCCCCCAAGGTACCCCTATTTCAGTCGGTACAGCGTTGTCGAATTTTTATAATACACTCTTAATAGTGCTAAGGGCCTATTTCAGTCGGTTTATTGAATGGGGATTTATTGAATGAAGTCCCCCCAAGGCACAACTTTGACATGAGTCCCCCCCCAGGCACAACTTTGACATGAGTCCCCCCCCAAGGTACAACTTTGACATGAGTCCCCCCCAAGGCACAACTTTGACATGAGTCCCCCCCAAGGTACCCCTATTTCAGTCGGTACAGCGTTGTCGAATTTTTATAATACACTCTTAATAGTGCTAAGGGCCTATTTCAGTCGGTTTATTGAATGGGGATTTATTGAATGAAGTCCCCCCAAGGCACAACTTTGACATGAGTCCCCCCCCAGGCCCAACTTTGACATGAGTCCCCCCCATGGTACAACTTTGACATGAGTCCCCCCAAGGCACAACTTTGACATGAGTCCCCCCCCCAGGCTCAACTTTGACATGAGTCCCCCCCCAAGGCCCAACTTTGACATGAGTCCCCCCCAAGGTACAACTTTGACATGAGTCCCCCCCCAAGGCACACCTTTGACATGAGTCTCCCCCAAGGTACAACTTTGACATGAGTCCCCCCCAAGGCCCAACTTTGACATGAGTCCCCCCCAGGCCCAACTTTGACATGAGTCCCCCCCAAGGCCCAACTTTGACATGAGTCCCCCCCAAGGTACAACTTTGACATGAGTCCCCCCCCCAAGGCACACCTTTGACATGAGTCCCCCCCAAGGCACACCTCCCCCTCATTGGGAAAAAGAGCAAAAAAGGTTGTTTTGCAGCTATAAGACAGTTTGGACTTCCAACGTTATTTGTTACAGTATCTGCAGCTGAAACACATTGGTTTGATTTAATGAAAACTTTATCATGGAATTTAGATCGTCACGAATTAACTAAAGAAGAATTTGTCGATATTAACAAGTTTAGCAGTAGACCTCTGGCACTAAATTAAAATCTGTCAATGTCAGATTTTCATGTTTTAAATAATGAAATAATGTCGTGTCTGTATATTTTTATTTATTTATTTTATTTTTATTTTTATTTTTTTGTTCAAACACTGTACTTTATGAACCAATCGAATTAATTTAACAGAATTTGATACTTGGTTGGGCCTTGGTTTGACATGGTACCTATTAGTTTCTGGGCTGTATCACACAACAAGGGGCGTTTTCACGTTGCGATTTTCTCTCATTTCAGGAAAGGCTAACATCTACAGAGAGAAATAGTTATATTAAGTAAAACTCTGCTAATTCAGTTAGAGTGAATATCGACAAACAATTGCTGCAGCTGTGTTGCAATTGCATTCCGTTTAGGACAAGGCAATAACTTTGCTTTGCCTCGCTTTGCAAAAAAAAAATGGTCGAGTTTCGACCACTGGGCGATACTAGTATTTTTAATTATTTCAACAATGTTTTTTTTTTTTTTTTTTTTTCAGCTGAAATAAATTGGAATTTAATTCTGAAATAAATTGTATAATAATATTAGACATGCAATTTAAAAATGTAGTTTAACATTTATTTATTTATTTTTTAATTTATCTCTTTCCTTACTATATTATATAATGTTTTCGTAATTTTCTTTAGAAGAATCGTGATATCTAATGTATATAGTCGCTATTATTAACAGTGTTGGAAATATAAATTAACCAATTAAAATAATATAATATTATTACAGAATAAATTATTTCTTTGAGTTGGACAGAACTTCATAGCTGAGAGATCAGATTTTTACTTTCCGAACTTACGTATGTAAAGGAAGTATTGTAATCGTGACAAAAAACCCGACCTTTGAGATTATGGGTTTTCTATACTTTTGAATTACACTGAATTCATTTTTACTAGTTTTTGATTATAAATGGGTGTATGTGTGTGAGTGAATACGACAGCGCCTAAATCCTCTGTTCAAATAAGTTGAAATATAGTAAGTTATTGTATGGCACCATAGCACGATCACTGTTGATTTTGGTGAATCTAGCACTTAAAAGTACTTTTTACAGGCACAAAAAAGAAATATTCTTTATCGTTATAGCCTATACGGCCAAGTTTTTCAAACTGCGATAGCGTCTAGATACCATTTTCTTTTGAGCTAATACGCGTGTTATAAATGTCCGTCACACAAAGTGTATAGATTTTGATGTATCTAACATTAATAGTTTTTCACAGGGACACAACAAAACATTCTTTATCATTATTGTCTATAGATCCAAATAAAATAAAATGCAATAGCATTTAAAAGCCTTATTCGTTTGAGTTAAAAAACTTTTATAAATGTTAATAATCACTCTCGCACAAAGTGTATAGATTTTGATAAATCTAGCATGTATAGTTTTTCTTTTCCTTTTTACAAGGACAGAAAGAAAAATTGTCATTATGGTCTATGGGCCCAATCGTTTTAAAATGCGATAGTATCTAAACACCTTATTCTATTAAACTGAAAATTTATGCACATGTTATACATTACCGTCGCACAAATTGTATAGATTTTGGTAATAGCCTTTATAGATTTTTACAGGAACACGACAAAAAATTATATATCATTACGATTTATGGTTTAAAATTATATGAAGTGCAACAGCGTAAAATTAAGCAAGGGGAGAAAATACTTGAACTCCCTGTAATATTTTACCATATTACCATGTTTTTATTAACTTTGATTCTTGTTTGTTTGTTTGTTTATTTGTATGTTTTTTTTTTTTTTTTTTTTTTTTTTGTCCAGTACAAATCTTGCAATCGATTTTTAACTAACTTCCCGACTAGCTAGATATTTGAAATTTTCAGGACAGCTCACAACACGGTGACAATATATTTTTCTAATAATCTTAGTCAACTATTTCAGGTCCCACTGCCTTCGGCAGCGCTTATATGATTCGACAGAAAATTTATTTAACAAACTTCCCGACTAGCTAAACATGTGAAATTTTCAGAATAGTTCAGAACACGGTAAAAATGCATTTTTTAAAATACCTTTAGCCAATTGTTTAGGGTATCTGCTGCCTTCGGCAGCGTTATCAGTACGAAGCTTCCAATCGATTTTTCACTAGACATTTGAAACTTTCAGGCTAGCTCAAAACACGGTGACAATACATTTTTTTAATACTTTTAGTCAACTGTTTTAGGTCACTACCCGTTTATATGATTCAACAGAAAATTTATTTAACTTCCCGACTAGCTAGACATTTTAAACTTTCAGAATAGTTCAGAACACAGCGAAAAGGCATTTTAAAAATATTTTTAACCAACTGCTTTGGGTTCCTGCTGCCTTCGACAGCGTTACCAGTACGAAGCTTGCAATCAATTTTTCACCAACTTCCCGACTAGCTAGACATTTGAAACTTTTATGATAGCTCAAACACGGTGACAATACTTTTTTAATACTTTTAGTCAACTGTTTCAGGTCCCTACTGCCTTCGGCAGCGTTTATATGATTCAACAGAAAATTTATTTAACTAACTTCCTGACTAGATCGACATTTGAAACTTTCACAATAGTTCAGAATACGGTGAAAATACATTTTTTAAATACTTTTAGCCAACTGTTTCGGGTCCCTACTGTATTCGGTGCATTTATATGATTCAACAGAAAATTTATTTAATTATCTTCCCGAGTAGCTAGACATTTGAAACTTTCAGAATAGTTCAGAATACGGTGAAAATGCATTTTAAAAATATTTTTAACCAATTGCTTCGGGACCCTGCTCTCTTCGTTAGCGTTACCAGTACAAAGCTTGCAATCTACTTTTAACTAACTTCCCGGCTAGATAGCCATTTGAAACTTTTATAATAGCTCAAAATACGATAGCAAGGGATTTTTTTAATACTTTTTTCCAATTGCTCCGGATTCTTACTGCGCTCAGTAGCGTTTGTATGATTCAACAGAAAATTTAAAAACATGGTATATAAAAGTTTTTTATATCTTGTAATTATTTTTATTAACTTCGCTTCTTGTTTGTTTGTTTGTCCAGTACAAATCTTGCAATCGATTTTTAACTAACTTCCCGACTAGCTAGACATTTGAAACTTTCAGGATAGCTCAGAACACGGTGACAATACATTTTTTTATCACTTTTAGTCAACTGTTTCAGGTTCCTACTGCCTTCGGAAGCGTTTATATGATTCGACAGAAAATTTTTTTAACTAACTTCCCGAAAAGCTAGACATTTGAAACTTTCAGAATGGATCAGAACACGGTGAAAATGCATTTTTTAATTCTTTTAGCCAACTGTTCCTGGTTCCTGCTGCCTTCGGCAGCGTTACCAGTACAAAACTTGCAATCGCTATTTAACTAAATTAACAACTAGCTAGGCATTTAAAAATATCACCTACTTTTATTTGAATTTAGGCCTTTTCATTAAAAAAAATATCTATAATTTCAATTATGGACTGGATCCTGCTTCCTTCTTTACCAAATACTTCAACACGCACAAATATCAGCTACCTTTGATTAAATTAAATTGTTTAAAAAAATATATATATAAATAGAAAGAAAAGAAAGAAAACAAGATACACAATAAGTATACATTTATAGACTTGAACCTGCCTCATTATTTACCAAATATTTCGATACACACAAATATTGCTTGAATCGATTACATTCTCTCGTACTAAATTTAAACAAAATAACAAATGAAGTCATGAATTGGAACCCGAATCCTTTTTTACCATATACTATGACAGCGAACGCTAATTTTTCTGTATAAATCCAAACTTTCTGCACCTCCGAAAACACTTAATCCCAAACTTTCATCAAAATCGATACATCCGTTTCCGAGTAACCCGAATTTGGGCGATATGTTGCAATTTGTCGATAAAGGTTTAACTGATCACGCCATTTTTTTGAAAAGATGAGAATAAGTCCAAACATTTTTGCATCCCTAAAAACACTAACCACAAACTTTATTTGAAATCACTATATCCATTTCCGATTAAGCCTATTTCTAAAACGATGCAACTGGTCGATATATGGTAAACTGCGAATAATTTTTTTCTGAAGATAAGGATATGTCCAGTTCTTTAAGCATCCAGAAAGTTTTTAACCCCAAACTATCATCAAAATCCCTATATAAATTTCTAAATAAACCCAACTTCTGCTATAATTTGCAAATGGCCGATAAAATGTTAATTGAGAACACGATTTTTTCTGAAGATAAGGATAAGTCCAATCATATTTTCTCATCTAAAAGCCATAAATCCAAACTTTCATAAAAATCGCTTTGTCCATTTCCGAATATACTCAATTTCGACCGTATGTTGTAATGTGTCGATAAAGAGTTAACAACGAATGCGATTGTTTCTAAAGATGAGGATATTTCCAAAAGCTTTTTCTCATCAAAAAGTCCTAACTCCAAGCTTTTATGAAATTCGCTATGTCTATTTTTGTGTAAACCGTATTTCTGGCAAACGTCGCAATGGGCTTTTCAAGGTTTAACAGAGAACAAGAAATTTTCTGAAGAATAAAATAATTCTAATCAATTATGCAACCTCAAATTTTCATCATAATCCTGATACCTATTTACAAGTAGACCCAATTTTTGTCATGTTGCAATTGGCCGATAAAGGGTTAATTCAGAACGTTATTTTTTTTTTTTTTCTGAAGATGAGGGAATACCATTCGTTTTAGCAGTCCCCAAAAAACTTAGACCGAAATATTCATAAAAATCGCTATATCCATTTCCAGGTAAACTCAATTTCTGCTATGTGTTGCAGTTGGTCAGTAAAGGGTTAACTGTGAATGCTAATTTGTCTGAAGCAGAGATCCAATCGTCTTTTCTCATCAAAAAGCTCTAACTGCAACCTTTCAGAAAAAACGTTTTCTCAATTTCCGTATAAAGATAATTTCTAACATACGTTGCATTTGGCCTTTAAAGGATTAACAACGACAAGGAATATTTATGACAGTGAGGATAATTTCTTCATCTAAGAATCCCCGAAAGCACTTAATGCAAAACTTTCATCAAAATCCTTCTATCAGTTTCCAAATAAACCCAATTTATTTCATTTGTAGCCATTGGCCGATAAGGGGTTAACAACCAACGCAAATTTTTCTGAAGATGGTGGTAAGTCTAATATTCCGAAAAAACTTAACCCAAAACTTTCATGAAAATCCCTAGAATCATTTTCGAGTAAACCCAACTTCTGCTATGTATTGTAATTGGCCGGTAAAAGGTTAACTGTAAACGCTAATTTATATGAAGATGAAATCCAATTGTATTTTCTCATGAAAAAGCCCTAACATCGGATTTTCATAAAAATCGCTTAGTCCATTTCTGTGTAAAGCCAATTTCTGACATACGTCGCAATTGTCCTTTAAAGGGTTAACAGAGACAACGAATTTTTATGATGATGGGGATAATTCCATTCAAGATGTTAGACACTTTAAGGTCTATCTTAAACAAAATTATATTAAGCAGATAAAAGCTGCAACAGAATTATTTAAGTTTAGAAGATTTCAATTTGACTAGCATGTAAAAGTTTTAGACTCAGTAAAGACAAAAATTTTTGAAACAAAAATAAATTTATTCATGAAGATATAATAGATTCAAAACAATTATAACTATAGAAAAGATTTAATATATATAACAATTTTTTTAAACTCAGCATAACAAAATTTTAACAACAATTCAAAACTATATTACCTCTTCATTCAACACAATGTTACTTGTAGGTACATTGAAGACAAAAAAAGTTATTGGCAAAGCACTCAAGTCAATTACATGGTCGCCACATGACCAATGCGGAAAATGGATGAGGAAAACATTTCTTCGCATCGTTACAAGCATTTCACCATTTTACTGACGATTGACTAACCATACAACACATCGTAGAAATCATATTGAAGAGGAAACAGAACAATAGTTGATCAAAACTTAAATCGAAAACACTTTGAAGATCGCGGTCACCCGATGACCAGCGAACACCATCGAATCATGAAGAAAAGTCAGCTAAACGATCAAAGCAACTTCATGGTCGCCAAATGACCAATGAAAAAAACAATTTTAGATCCAGCATAACTTTTTAGTAGAAGATTCAAATTAATTAACGGTCGCCGAATGACCACGACATTCCAATGATCAGGAAAAGAAACAAAGTTCATATATTGCAAAAAAAGTTCTCATGAAATTCATCCATTTAAGCTTATGAAGAAATTATTAAAGGTAGAAAGTACAAACTTGAACAAGTGTAAACAATTATCAACATTATCAAACTATTCAAACTTTAACAGTAACAATTTAACAAAAAACGTTTTACTTTAATTATTTAAACTTTTGAGTTCAGCATAAAACATGAGCATTCTACAGCATATCCATAGCTCATAATAGCCGCCAGCAGCTATTCAGCAGAGCTGGAAATCCAAAGTCACAACTAGTTGAAGCTCATCGAAACCAGAACTGAAACTCAGCTGAAACTCAATTGAAAACTAACGTATCTCCAAACATCACGGCATTATATACTCTCTAAACAAGTTGATCTGCATAACAACATTGACCGCCGCGCCACGACACCCGGTGGAGAAAAACGAAACATAATTAAAAATGATAATTCCCAAGAAGTGGCAACAGCACAAATAGGAAAGATTATGCAGACTAGAAATGGCAACGCCGATATAGTAAACAGAGTAACGATGTTTGAAAAGATAGATGTAAAGTAAATTTCAAAAATCAAAAGGATTAACAAATAAATAAAGGTAAGTTTAAATACTTTCTTAAGATGAAAAATAAGTAAATTCAAAAGTCTTTAATTTTAATATGAGGACATTGATATGGATATCACATTTAAGCATCCCCGAAAGCACTTAATGCAAAACTTCCACCAAAATCCTTATATCAGTTTCCGAATAAACCCAATTTATTTCATTTAGTGCCATTGGCCGATAAGGGGTTAACAGCCAACGCAAATTTTTCTGAAGATGATGGTAAGTGTAATATTTCGAAAACACTTAACCCTAAACTTTCATCAAAATCCCTAGAATCATTTTCGAGTAAACCCAACTTCTGCTATGTATTGCAATTGGCCGGTAAAGGGTTAACTATAAACGCTAATTTATATGAAGATGAAATCCAATTGTTTTTTCTCATGAAAAAGCCCTGACTTAAAATTTTCATAAAAATTGTTTAGTCCATATCCGTGTAAAGCCGATTTTCGACATACGTTGCAATGGCCTTTAAAGGGTTAACATAGTCAGCAAATTTTTTTGACGATGGGGATAATTCCATTCGTTTAAGCATCCTCAAAATCACTTAACGCAAAACTTTCATGATATCCTTTCATCAGTTTCCGAATAAACCCAATTTCATTTGTTGCCATTGGCCGATAATGGGTTAACATCCAACGCAAATTTTTCTAAAGATGGTGGTAAGTCTAATATTCCGAAAACACTTAACCCCAAACTTTCATCAAAATCCCCAGAATCATTTTCGAGTAAACCGAACTTCTGCTATGTATTGAATTGGCCTTTAAAGGGTTAACTGTAAACGCTAATTTATCTGAAGATGAAATCCAATTGTTTTTTTCTCACGAAAAAGGCCTAACATCGAACTTTCATAAAATTTGCTTCGTCCATTTCCATGTAAAGTCGATTTCTGAAAAACGTTGCAATTGTCCTTTAAAGGGTTAACAGCGACAACGAATTTTTATGACGATGGGGATAATTCCATTCGTTTAAGCATACTCAAAAGCACTTAACGCAAAATTTTCATCAAAATCCTTATATCAGTTTCCGAATAACCCCAATTTATTTCATTTGTTGCAATTGGCCGTTAAGGGGTTAACAGCCAATGCAAATAATTATGAAGATGATGGTAAGTCTAATATTCCGAAAACACTTAACCCCAAACTTTCATCAAAATCCCTAGAATCATTTTTGAATAAACCCAACTTTCGCTATGTATTGCAGTTGGCCGGTAAAGGGTTAAATGTAAACGCTAATTTATCTGAAAATGAAATACAATTATTTTTTCTCATGAAAAAGCCCTAACTTCAAACTTTCATAAAAATTGCTTAGTCCATATCCGTGTAAAGCCGATTTCTGACATACGTTGCAATTGTCCTTTAAAGGGTTAACAGCGACAACGAATTTTTATGATGATGGGGATGATTCCATTCGTTTAAGCATACTCAAAAGCACTTAACGCAAAACTTTCATCAAAATCCTTATATCAGTTTCCGAATAAACCCAATTTATTTCATTTGTTGCCATTGGCCGATAAGGGGTTAACAGCCAACGCAAATTTTTCTGAAGATGGTGGTAAGTCTAGTATCCCGAAAACACTTAACCCCAAACTTTCATCAAAATCCCTATAATCATTTTCGAAAAAGCATAACAGAAATCTAATTTCAATTAAAATCTTTTGAAAATGCGATAATAAAACATCAATTTTGAATGCCGGTGCCCCTCCTCCTCCCCTTCACACACACAGGTGTTAATAGACCCTCCTCTGTTAACCTTTTTGGACAGAATATTTCTTATAGTTCGAAATTTCCACATTAATATGCTCATTGAAATTATACTCTTTTTGATGTATTTAGAAATTTGTAGATGAATGAAACGCATTGAATAATAGAAGAGAGCTCTAATAAATTCGTTGAATCTGACCTAAATGATAAAAAAATAAACTTGGAGATAACCCCCTAAAGAAAAACCTTAAATATCTCAGGAACCAATGTTGATATCTTCGTGCAAATTTATATCTAGGCTATTTTGATGCTCTAGAATCGTTTTCTGTCGTCAAATTAGTGGGTTAACATTCGAATTTTCAAAGTTGGACCCATTTTTAATATGTAGACGACCCCCAATGTCATTTTTTTCTACATACAAAAAAAGTAGACATAATTTCCTGACGATTGGTGCCTACTGCATGTTTCTGCGATAATTAGGTAATGAGATAGGTGGGGGTGTTTCGTTTTTTGTTTGACCGACTGTACAATGTTTATTTGTTAAATATGATTTTTTTTTTTTTTTAATTATTATTGTTTTTTTTATTGAATTATTTTATTAATTGTTGATCATTTTAGCTTTCAACAGAATGGCAACAAAAATATTTAGCTGCCACTGATAGTCATCTAAGACTTATTAATCACTATTCAGAAGTTGTGGATTTTTTGCTTAAGCAAAAGGGCACATCTTTTAAATCATCTGCAAAGAAAAAGGAAACAAACTTTGAATTTGTTCCTGTCAATCTACATATTCAACGAATGTGGGTTCAAAATGTTACAACTAGAAAAAGTAAAAATATATTTTTATTTGTTTATTTATGTTTGGCTTTTGCAACTTTTTATAAAATTTAAATATTCAAATGCTTTCCCTTTCAGCTGGTGTATATGACATTATTACAGTTGGAGCATTTTCTGCGTTTTCCAGACAGTTTCGACAAGGAGGCTTGCTTAGACTGCTAAATCAGCTAAAAAGCTACTATCCTTCTATAACTAGGTAAAATAATGAAAAATCTTAAAATCTGTTTTAATTGATTATGAATATATGTAATCGAAAGGTTTTTCTATAAAATTTATGTTTTTTAATTTTTCTTAAGAAATAAATAAATAAATAAATAAAACTATTTTAAAATTAAATTTTATTTTTTTAAAGCATTTAACATTATTAGCTCCTTATTATATGTAAATAAATACATTATTTAAAATATACATTTAATAAAATATTTGTCCTTAAAGAGAATCACGAACATGTTTATCTCTTTCTCTTAATACTATCATAAAATTTTTATAAAGTTTTGATGTAGTTTTATTTATTTTTTCTTTACTTTTTCACATATTCTGTGAGTTATAGTTTCAAATGCCAGTCTGTAAAGGTGATCAAACTTTAAAGCAGAACTAAACTTTTTTACCTTAATTTTTTTTTTTTTTTTTTATTATAGTAATAAATATTAATATTTTATTATATGCTTATACATGTGTGTGTTTGTTTTTCATAATTTTCATATCCATTAAATATATGATTAAATTTTCTTTAGTTATCTTTTTGTGCAAAGTAAAATTACACTTTGTGTATCATATTTAAACAAAAATCACATGAAATGTCACTTTATTAATTTAATTTATTCCAATTTAAATATTGTTTTTAAAAAACTGGTCATTACTTTTAAAGTGATAATGGGCATGCTATTCTTGGACCTGATCCCATATCCAGAGCAGCTGAAGCTATTATGAGAATTGAACAGCTACAAGAAGAAATAGAAGATGACTTACAAAAAATAATAACTTTGTGTGATCAGAAAAGTAGACCAAATGTACAGACAGTATTGAATTCATTAAGCAGCAAGGTTCGTAGATTATTACTATGTAATTTTATTTAATCTTTAATCCTTTATTTACTGATGATACTTTAAAATACCCTTAGATTAAAAAGCACATAAAATTGAATTTATGGAAGAAATAACAAATGTGTATTTATAAGAATAGAATGCATGTATCCACTTTAATCTCTGTACATGGCGCTAGATGCTACATGTAGCCTTTTTTTTTTTTTTTTCAAAAAAAGGCTACATGGATATTTTATAGAGTACAGTTTGTAATAAAAGTCTCCGAACACTAGCAAAAATTCCTATATAAAAAAAGTACACTTAATACAGTTTTGTTAAATAAATCTTTGTCGAATCCTGTTTTTAGACTGACTAAGAACAGGATTTGACAAGGATTTATTTAACAAAGCTGTATTAAGTGTACTTTTTTTATATAGGAATTTTTGCTAGTGTTCGGAGACTTTTGTTACTGACTGTACTGTTGCTATTTTTGCTTGGCATTTTTATGATTTCCATATTATAACTAATTTATATATCACCTCTAGAATCTACCTTCAATCTTAGAAAAAATATTAAAAAACATAAAAAACAAATACAGTTTTACATTTTTTGTCTGCTTCATAATGCAGTAAATAAAGGGTTAAAATATTTTCTTTAATTATATCAAAAACTGTACTTTCTAGTTGAAAGTGACATCATTCAATTTACTTGTTTTTTAATTGCATTTCAATTTCTTGAGAGAAAGTATGTATATGTTTGTAAAATTCCACCAAAATAGACCTGGAAATATTCAATTGCCATATGGCTATTAATTAAAATAAGTTGGCAACTTAAAATAGTTAATAACATTATACTTTTTTTTCTTGGGAACTCACTAATATACTCTGCAATAATTGTGTATTAAAAGCAAATTAAATTGAACATCATCAAAAAGTTCCCCATTTCATAAATCAAACACAAGAAATATAGTGCATTTTTATTTATTTTTTTATGTTGTATGGAGTGACTCTATTTGACTTTCCGAAGATTTAACAGTTATTGAGCATTTAATTAAATTTGAATTGGTTAATAAATAAGAAAGAAAAGTATATTAGGGTGTTTAATTATTTCTTCTCATGTACAGTCAAGGGGGAAAAAATTGCAACACCCTGCTGTTATTTTGTCATTAACTAGCAGGCTTTGCCCGCTTCACTGGTCATTATATTGAAATGAATTCTCAAAATACCATATTAAAATAATAATAATAAAAAAATCTTTGAAATCAGTCAAAATCTAAGTTAAGTTCTCGCTACCTTCGATAGCGGTTTTCCCGCACGCCACACTTCGAGTCTGGAGAAATAATGCCTTCGGTAGCGCCTTGCCTGCATTTTACTCTTCCTTGTGGGTAAAGTGGGAAGATTTGCAAAATCACATCAAAGTGCATATTAAGTACATTTAATCAAAACACACACACACCAAAATTTGCCATTCAAAGGTAATTTAGAGCACATTTAGGCTTGAACACATGTTTTTTGCCCTGCCCGTCCCTAAGAGGGAGGGGGGGGGGGAGTAATTTCACAAAACCCCTTTATAGACCATGTTACATACTCATACATAACCGACACATTAAAAAATTGAGATCATGAGATTATTTGAAGCAGAGTTATGTTTTAAAACATGTTTTTTAGCCCCACCCCCTGTGTTTTTTTAGCCTCGTTTGTAAAGGAAAGAAAGGGGAGGGAATTTTGCAAAGTCTCTTTATATTATCAGTTAGGTACATGTAACTGACCCACACATTTAAAAGGTCCTTCCTAAGACAATTTACTGCAGAGTTATGCATGAATACATGTTTTTACCCCCTCGCTCCCTAAGGGGCGGTAGGGTGTAATTTTACAAAATCGCTCTGTAGTATGTGTTGAATGAGTATAAGCAGTCCACACATAAAAAATTGCCATTCTATGATAATTTTGAACAAAGTTATGTGTGGAAACATGTTTTTTACCCACCAACCTCAAAAGGGAGAGGGAATAACGCGGAAATTTCAAATAATCCGTTTGTAGTTTGTGTGTGTTGAGTACGCATAACCAATCAACATATCAAAAAATCGCTTTCCTGAGATAATTTGGAGCAGAGTTAATTTTTAAAACATGTTTTTGTCAAAGAGAGGAAAGATTAAATTTCACAAAATCGCTTTATAATGTGTGTTGGGAAAGCATAACCAGCCCACATATAAAATATCGCCTAAGATAGTTCAGAGCAGAGTTGCACATGGAAAAATGATTTTCCCACCCCCTCCCCCAAGGGGGATATGGTGGACTTTTACAAAATCCCTTCTAGTGTGTGTCTCGAGTACACATAACCAATCTACAGATCAAAAAATTGCTATCCTGAGATAATTTGGAGCATAGTAACTCGTATATGCATGTTTTTGCACCCTTAAAGGGGGGAGGGAGAAATTTCATAAAATCCCTTTATAGTGCATGTTGGGAACACATAAACAACCCAACATAAAATTTAATCTTACCAAGATAATCTGAAGCAAAGTTATGCTTGGAAACATGCATATTACCCCCTTGTCCTTAAAAGGGGGAGGAGAAATTTCGTAAAATCCCTTTACAGTGCATGTTGGGAACGTATTAACAACTTACACATAAAATTTAATCTTGCTGAGATAATGTGAAGCAAAGTTATGCTTGGAAACGTGCTTATCCCCCCCCCCCCCCTGCCCTTAAAGGGGGGGGAATGAGAAATTTTGTAAAATCCCTTTATAGTGTGTGTTGGGAGCACATAAACAACCCATACATGAATTTTAATCTTACTGAAATAATTTGAAGCAAAATTATACTTGGAAACATGTTTATTACCCCCCTGCCCTTAAAGAGGGGGGGAGGGAGAAATTTGGGAAATTCCTTTATAGTGCATGTTGGGAATGCATAAACCACACATAAAATTTTATTTTACTGAGATAATTTGAAGTAAAGTTATGCTTCGAAACGTGTTTATTCCACCCCCCTACCACCAAGGGGGAAAGGGGGGGGGCTTTTGCAAAATCCCGTTACAATGGGTGTTGGACACAAGTAAATAAGCCACACACTAAAATTTGTGTCCTACCTTCAAAAAAATGCTTGGCGGTATTTTTATATCTTTGAGCTATTACGGGTAGAATTTTACTCGAAAATCCGTACTTTGTTTAATTTGCCGCCGAAAATCCAAAATTCCAAAATTGCAGAAAGTGATTTTTTTTTGTATTCAAGTCTAGTCCCCCCATCTGCAATTTCTTCACTGTGAAGTAATTTGGAGCCGAGTTATGCTTATAAAGGTGTTTTTGCCTTCTGCGCCTTCGAAAATCTCATTTTTACCCTCTCCTCCCCCCTTAAAAAGCCAAAATGCCAAAATTCCAGATAATAATTTTTGTGTATTTAAGTATATCCTCCCCATATGCAATTTCTTCACCGTGAAGTAATTTGGAGCCAAGTTATGCTCATAAAGGTGGTTTTTGCCTTCTGCTCCCCAGGGGGAAATGGGGGGGGCGGTATTTCGCAAAACCCATCTTAGTGAGCGTCAGGGTCCTAAAACCAACCTGCTCACCATTGTGACTCTATCTCCCATAGGATAGCCACAGTCGTGTTGAGTCAGTGATCAATGAGTTTACTCTTTCATATATATATAGATTAGCACAAAAAAATCTAATGGTTATCACTCAACAGGAAATTAAGTGTACTTTTCAAATATGATGTGAAATTTTGTATTAGGGGTCATTTACATATTGAAATGAACATCAATTTCAATTTTTTCAATAGCAGGCATCAAATTTTGACTCCATGTTTGAATTTCTGAGAATCTGGCAGTATGGAAAGTATTCAGTTTGTATACTTTATCATAGTTTTTATGAAGTTATAACCAAAAATGTGTTAGGGGATTATCGGTAAATCTAGAAAAATAAAGTTAAGATTGTACAAGAATCAGAACAAAATTTTATTGTTTCCCACTGGATAAGTTAAAAAAAAGTAAATAATACAAGCACTATCATATTTACAGCACCTTGGCTATCCCTGATTTCGTTTTTTTAGATATATACTTAAATACTACATTAGATAATAATGTAAAATATAAATACATATATGAATATAATACATTTTAGATATTTTTCAATAAAAAATGTCTATCACAGCAATACTGATGATCAATAAAAATTAAATTTTCTTTCACTTTAATAAAAATTATTTATTTTATGTTGTAGGTGTGACAAAAAATACTAACTACAATAATATAGCTATATATATATGTAATAGTAAATGGGTTGGTATTCCAGGGATGTGAGCATCTTAGGAAGAATGAGGAATCTTTAGGTTAACTAATAGCCTTTATTAAGTTCAAGATGCAGTCTTGGCCTGAAGTTAGACTCCTGAGCAGATATTTGCTCTTACATGGGAAGTATGAATCAGTAAAATTGCTATTGAAACCAAACCAAGCTTAAGTTAAAGAGCATTGTCAAAAACATAGGGTAGAGTACAAATTTTCTGCAACAACCCCCATGGGAGCGAGATATGACACCCTAATAGTTTTAGTTATTTCTATAAAATCTAACAAAACATGCATCGTAGTAAGAACGGGTGGTGCAGTGGTAGCATGCTTGATTTGTGATACAGAGGTCCTGAGATCGAGTCCCCACAAGGGCGTTTTGTATTTTATTTTTTTATTTAAACTGAAATATTTATTTTTGACATTTTTAATTAAATTAAATTTTAAGAGAAAATATTAATTATATTAAACTTTTTTATTTATTTATTTATTTTTTTTTTTTCAGCGACAATTTAATAATTCTTTTAACTTTTAACCAATTTATTTTATTAAATTTAAAGAAATTAATAATTTAACGGGAAATACTTTTATATTACATTTAGATAAAATTTTGTTAATGATTTGTGCTAGTGCTTTATGTAAATTTTTAATTACTATTTTTATCGACGTCATTAATAGCAAGAGTTAATCATCTGCTCTCAATTGTATTATTATTCATGCAATTTTTTGCATGAAAAATCCTGAATGAACAACAGTTGTTGCTTAACTAATGGACATTGCATTTAACTTTTATTTCAAATATTTCATTAAACAACTGTCAAATTTGGTGGTGTCAGAAGAACTGATAATAAAATTGAACCCAATGACAAATTTTCTCAAAATGATTTCACTAATTTATAATCAGTTTACATCTCAAAAAATTGAAAATCTGGGTAAATATGAATTTTACAAATCTAGTAATCTTGACGAAAAGCCAAATATTTAACAAAATGTTCGTGTTGAACAATTATTGATGGTGAACAAAATTGTAATTCAAATAATTGTGATCAATCTTCTTATATTTCTTGTTCTCATTGTGAAAAATACTTATGGTTTCATGATGTTTCTACTTTTAATCATAATCGTTATAAATTAGAAACTATATTCATAGCTTTAAACATATGATTTTCTTTTTTATAAATCTATAATAATAAAAGAAGATGTCTGTCTGTGCATCTATACATTCCACCCCAACTGAATGTAGAAGTACAAAATTTGACATACGGGTGCTCAGAAGCATTCCCGAGGGGATAGTGGAAAAAGAATTTAAAATTTTTAATTAGTTGTGGAGATATTAATTAAAATGTCGACCTATGTCTAATCAAAAAATGATCTCAATGACTGAGGATTCACTGCAGTTGCATAAAAATAGATATTTTAACGGAGTTAAAAGCAGAAAAAGTGGGAAAATAAATTAGAAATATTAGTCCGATTGTTATGAATTCGATACCAAATGAAAGGGGTGATTTTTCTGAATCTAAGAGTGCAGTCGGCTTATCGATAATTAGAATTTTTTTAATTAACTAAAATATGAATATTAGGTGGCAATGTCAATTCAACTTGCCAGACGACTATCTGCAATAAAAAAGGAAATGATTATAACCAATTAAGATGTCCCCTGTTTTATAGTGGGGGGAAAAAATTGCTATTTTCAAACTTTTTCAAATTTTCATTCACTTTATATTTAAATTAATATTTGGCCTAGACATCATGTTATAAAGCTACAGTTCAATTTTCATGAAAATATGTGAATAAACAAAAAAATTACATTTTTATTGTGAATTATATTTATCACGATTCATGTGACTAAAAGACAATGTAAGATGATTAAGTTTTCTTTTATATTTTGTAGTATTTTAAATTGAGATATGCTGTTGGAATTTCGTAATGTTTGGTTTTAACGCCCGATAATTCGATTGTGAATATTTCTTAAAGTGTAGAATTAGGAAGGGCTTAAGGAGGAGGGGGGAGGGTGAAGGGAAAAAAATGAGTTACAACATTTGAAATTGGTATTATTAGGTTTTAAGACAAGATAAATCAATAGCGGATATTTTCAAGTGTAAATTTATTAGTAGGGCAGAAAGGTGGTGGTGGGGGGGGGGGGGGGGGGGCAAAGGGGCAAAAATATAGAAAAGGAACGGGAGTTTTGGAAAAAACAACGGAAAACTCAGAATGCCTTTATTCTTTTATATTTTGCAGAGTTCTGTATTCCAATTTCCACTCATATTTCGTACTAAGGATTTTTAACATTACATAGCCTGGAATAATGAAAGTTTCAGAGAAAACAATGGATAAGTCAGACACAAATCTTTTTTTTTAAATGTTTATATTACATTTGTATCTCAGCTTCTAATTAACATAATTTCATGAGTAATGAATAATTTTAAAAGTTATTTGAATTGAAATTGAAGAGTATGTGTTGCAAATCTGTGTCACCAGATGGCGTTTTGATATTTTAATAATTCAATATCTAGAATTCTAATTACGATTAAATTACTTATAACACTCATTTGAAATATTGTGGACTTTTAAACTGATATAAGCTGTTAAATTCCATATCGGAGTTTCAGAGAAAACCACAGAAAAGCCAGAACACCTTTATTACAATATCTCCAATTCTAATCATGATGCAGGCTTTCGAATTACGATACTCTGCTCACATTTCATATTAAGGATTTTTAACACTATTTAGCCCACAGTTACGTAAGCTTCTGAGAAAAACCACGAAAAAATCAGACACAATTTTTTTTATGACAGTGCTTATTTTACCTTTGTATCTCAGCTTCTAATTAACATAATTTCATAGGTAAAATAGCATTTTAAAAGTCATTGAAATTGAAGAGTACATATTGCAAATCTCTGTCACAAGAGGGCGGTTTGACTTTTTAATAATTCAATATCTCCAATTCTGATTATGAGTAAATTACTTATAAAGAGAAGATTGGGAGACCGTAAATCCCACCACATTGCACATTTGTCACGATCAGAATTTTCAAAGGTTCTTTACATGGTGAGCGAACAGGCTGTTTCAAATCAAGAAACGTAAAGCAGCGCCTTAGTCACCACAGAGCAGAAATTTATTACAGTTAAAATTTTCAAAGCTATTTGTGCTATGAGCGAGAAAGCTATTGTAATTTCTAAAACATGGATAAGGCACCACTGAGCAGGGTTTTCTAAAGTCAGAATTTTGAAAGATCATAACACGGTGAGCGAACAGGCTGTTTCAGATATTGAAACGAGGGAGTCGCAGGCACTACCGAGCGGGAATTTACTGTGATTAAATTTTTCAATAAAGCTATTTTCACTATATGTCAATAAGCTGTTGTAGGACCTGAAACGGGAAAAAGGCACCGCAGTCACCATCGAATGGGAGTTTCGTAAAGTTGGACTTTTCAAGGATCGAGAACCAGCTGGTCGCCGAAGGCAGATAGTAAATAAATAAAAATATATATTTCTTAAATTCATGGTCAGTTCTTTATTAATTGGAATACTAAAAAAAAAGATATTCTTAATATACTTAATAAATATTTTCTCTTAAATTAATAATTTAATTAATTAAGAATGTAAAAAAAAAAAAAAGGATTGAAATAAAAAATAATTGAAAAAAAAAAATATATACAAAATGCCCTTGCGGGGACTCGATCTTGGGATCTCCGTATCACAAGTCAAGCACACTACCATTATACCGCCCATTCTTACAAAGATGTGTGTTTGTTGGTTTTTATAGAAATAACTAAAACTATTAGGGGGTCATATCTTGCCCCCATGAGTGTTGTTGCAGCAAATTTGCACTCTACCCTATGTTTTCGACCATGCTCTTTAATTTAAGCTTGGTTTGGTTTCAATAGCAAATTTACTGATTCATACTTCCCTTGTTAGTCCAGGAACATTTATGTGACAGGACAATCGGCGGGTGCTGAAGGTGCTGATTTCCCATGGGCCGGAAGCCCCAGCGGACCAGAAGTTTTGTTAGTAAGCGTTTCATGATGAAAAATCTATCTTGGTCACTCTGTTTTTGCTTTTTGGTCACCAGAACTCGATTTTATTTGGTTAATCAACCACTGATTTCCTCATTAGATGAGCTTCCAGATATCTAGGATTAATTTAAATATACAAGACTCAACCGCAAACACTTGCAAAAAGTACTAAAATCAGCTAATTTTTCTCTTAAAGTTGGACAGTATTTCGATTTTTGTATTATGAAGTCTTCTGTCATGAAAAAAAACTTAAAGAGGCAAGTACAAATTATTAGTGATTTCTAAATTTTAAAATTGGTTTTTAATTATTTAAATATACCTATTTTTATCCCTTTCATTTCATATACATACATAAATGTTTAACAGAATTGATATTAATTAATGGTGTTGTACGAGGATGAATAAAAACTTTGTGAGCAAACAAAATAATTTAAGATATTCAAACTTGAAAAACAAGCTAAAAATTCATAAAAAAATAATTTTGAATTAAAAATGTATTGTGGAAAAAAAGAACAGCTCAGTGACCGGCTATATCTGTCAGCAGCTGTCAAAGGGTTAATTAAAATAAATTTATAAAACTAATTTTTTAAGACAAAAGTATCCTTAAAATAATAACTGCCTCCCCCACAAAAAATAAATAAATAAAACATTGTATAAACTAAATGATTAACCCTTTAAAAATGAGAGTATTTAAGAAGCAATTTAACAAGTCTGCCTTACATTCCAATGGTTGTCAATAGACAATTAAATTTTTTAGTTGACAATTTTTGTATCCACCTATTTTTCTATTTTAGACAACAAGCCCTGCCCATTTAGTTAATTTTTTGTTCTAGTGTTTGTTTAAAGGATTAATTTTATCATCAGTAATGGATGAGTAAATTCCACTTGCGTTTTTGCCAACGTAAATTAAGGTGTATAAAACAAATACTCAAAGTCTCTTTTTCTTTTCTTTTTCTATATTATGTTGTTTTAGAAAAACAAATGCTGAAAGGCAGGACTTTTTTTCTTTAGAAAACAAGATTTTTTGTTTTCTATAACTAATATCATAAAATCTTTTTTTTTTATTATTATTTGGTGGTGGTGGTGTATATAGTTTGACCTGTAATTAAAAATTAAAAATATTTTGTTTATTTTTTTTTTCTGCTACTTTTTAAAAATTTCTTCATTATCTTATGCGAAACTTTATGGGAGATGCCCCCATAAGTCTCTCCAAAAGAAAGATTTATTTTTATCTCAAAAACTAATAACTAGAATGAGCTGCAAATTTACATGCCCATATTTTTCAGCATTAGTATTCATTTTACGTAAAAATTAATATAGGTCATTTCTATTCATAATTTTTTTAATATGAATTTATTAATATTTTTCAGAATCAAAAGTAGAAACTTGCGTAAATGTGGGCTAGGACCCTTAGCCTTAATCCCCTAACACCCAGAATCAAAAGTGATCATAGATTATGCTTGGGCATCTTCACTGTATCTCGCAAAAAAAAATTATGTCAATCTGTGAAGATATTAATAAAAGTTTGTGATATGAATTTAATATTAGCACCTTCAAACTTTGAACACTTATAATTCTATAAAAAAATAAGTAAAATATGCAACTAATATACTTTTTGCATTGTTGCAACCCCAAGAATTCAAATATAAATTAAATATAGGGCATTACCATTAAAAAAATTTAAAGTTGATGTGCCGTTTAATGTGTAAATGACCCCCAATTCAAAATTTCACTTCATTTTTTAAAAGTGCTCCTAATTCCCTGCCAAATGATACCTATTACATTTTTTTGCATCAATTAGCAATGAAGAACAAAGTTATGTCCAGTGTTGCATTTTTTTTTTTTCTTGACTGTATATGTGTTTATACAAAGGACTACAACATATCCAAATTTTTTTGTGCATCTTTGTAAAAGAGTATCAGCGGTAAGTGGTCTCATTCCACACTGTTAAAAATTTCAACAGAAAACTCTGTGTATTCTATTATCTTAAGTCTTACATAAAATTACAGAGAAAAATAAACGGAGATGTTAAAAAACTTATTTTATACATTCATTTTAATAACTGATATTAATTTAATTATTTATTGGTAAGAATATATTTCGGACTTGGAATGCTTTTTCTAAAGTAGAAACAGTCATTTTTAATTTTAATAAAGAAATTAAATAATAAAATTAGGTAAAAATCCAGAATAAAGATTAAGAATCTTGATTATTCACTTTTAACTAAGAATTACTGTAAATTTACAGAGACTCTGGATTAATATTTACATTAAATTTACAGAAATTTTTAACAGTGCAGCTATGATTATTCTGTAGCAAAACTCTAAAACATATATTAATTTCTTTTAAATCACATGAGAATGGCTGGATGGAATTCAATGACATTTGGCAGGTATTTAGGTCTGTACCCAGCTTAAAATTATATCTACGAAACGTTTCAAAATTTTGATTAGATTTAACGATATGGGTAAAAAACACACCTGTGCATGTGCTATAATGCTTTTGTCAGTAAAACACATTTTAGACATTAGGGAAACCAAAAATGATTTCAGAATATTTGCTCTGTGTGCATGAGAGGGGTGGAGGTATACAGAATGTCTTTTATTTGATGGGATATCATGTGAAAACAGCAGAAGGGAATTAAATGGCACGTGGCTGAAATTTAGGTCTTTACCCAACTTAAAATTATATCCGTCAAGCATTTTAAAATTTTAATTAGAGTTACAGATATGAGCAAAAAATGCTTCTGTAACAAATAAATTTTATCTAGGTATTTAGATATGTTAAAATGATTATATTTGACAAAAAAAAAAAAAAAAAAAAAACTTGACTTTTTATTTGTTGTTGTTTTTGTTTATTGATGTAAACTTTGCATTCTTTTATTTGCCATTCTCTTATGCAAACAACATTTTTCCTTATATTTGAAAGTTCTTTTTAAAATTTATATTTCCCTTTAAAAGTTACATTGTTTTGTTTATAAAACATATATTATCACAAAGAATGGTGATTCACATGTAAGATTTTTTATTATTTTGTACATTTTAAGTAATTATTTTTTAAAGTGCTGCTATATTTAGTTCCTTAAATTAAAAAATAACAATTATCTGAAAAAAATAATTTGGTGTGCCACTCACACGACTTTCTCTTACCTTGCATTTCAATACTATAAAGACAGACACCTCTGGTGCTGAATCTTGTTGAAATATCCAGTTTACATTGCCATCCAGTTTGCATTGGTTAAGTGTTTTTTGGCCCACAGAAGTACAACAGCTTCTAGAATGACCCGCTGGTACGCTTTTTGATTTATTTTAACACCCTCATCCATAAAAACCAGAGGTGTTTTGCCACTTGCACAAATTCGACCCCAGACCATGACCAACTTTGGATTTTCAATGTTTAATAATTGCCGAGGTGCTTGGAGCATCAACAGACCAGATCCTATTGTTCTGGGAGTTATAAGCTTGTTAGATGGTAAAGAGCTTCTCATCAGTGAAAAGGAATCTCTCCCAGTGCTGACTTGTGACTCGTTCGGCATCTTTGGAGCTGCACGAGTTTGTTTTCTTAAGTGAGAAGCTGAAGTTTTTTTTAACTTGTAAGGCTTCAGTCCAAGCTCTGTTTTTGCCATTCGCCGTTGTGCTTGAATAAATTTTATGAATTTGTGTGTTATAACTTTATATTTTGTAATTAAATATATATATGTATTAGAAAATTCATTATAAAGAAAACTTTTTTTTCCCTTTCCCTTAAGGGTGACCAACTTACTAGGATTTGCTCATCCCAGTTTGTCGATGATGTTCTGCTTATTTGGGATTCATTAAGGCCTAGTTCAACTGCTGTTAATTCCCAAACTGTGTCTAATGAAGCTAATGACGCATCTAGAAACAAAGAAATTGATGGTGATACAAACATTACTACAGAGAAAACTGCAGAAAAAGAAACTGTAATTAAAGTTTCAAATAACAGTTTGAAAGAAAATAGTGAAAATTCAAGTAAAGCTTCATCTATGAATAATGCCAATATATCCAAAAATCAATCAGAAACAGAATTAGTTAATCCTTTATCTAATACAGATGAAATTGAACCTTTGGTATGTTGAAATACTTTCTTTTATAATTATGTAATATTATCTATATCTTCTCACTATGCAAAAAAAGTTTTGATCAATGGAAGGTTTACATAAATCTATATGGTTTATTTGCTTATTAGGAGTTATTTACCAATTACAAATAATAACTTTTTTAACTGTAACAGCAACCTTGAAATTTTATTATCTCTTTAATTCTTCCTGTGAAAGAGTAGAATTTTTTTTTTTTATCAATTCTGAATACATAGATAGATGAAAACTTTTGAAAAATGAGCTGATCATTATTTTTTCAAAAAAGACAGTAATTTAGAAGTAATTAAAAAATATATATTCTTTTACTCTTTTCTTTTTTTCTTTTGCTTTATATTACAAGTTTCAGGAAATTAAAAAAAAAGTTTGATTTAAGCAGGCATATTTTATATATAGGCTCTGTTACACTTTTATTTACGGAAAATTACTCAACTTCAGATTTGTTGGAGTGATTCTAATTTTATATATATATAACTGTATGTATATAATACTAAAAAGATGTCTGGCTATACGTTCAAGCCCCCACTGAACGTAGAAGTACAAAAATTGACATAGGATTGAAAATGGATAGTGAAAAAATAATTTAAGCATTTTAATTAGTTGCAGAGATATTAATTAAGATGTCAACCTATGTCAATTAATAAATGAGTCAATTTTGAGCTTAAGATACGTTTAAGGAGCATTAAATAGCCAAGTAAATTAGAAATATTGGTGCAATCATTACAAATTTGGTACCAAATGAAAGGGGTGATTTTTTTCAATCTAGGGGCACAAATTGTTTATCGACATGACAGTTAGATTTTTTAAATTAACTAAAGTATGAAATTTAGGTGACAACACTTCATTATTCTCTTATCATTCTAGACATCTCAGACAGATGTCTGCAGAGGAGCTTTCATTTGGAATAATAGCTTTTCAGTTTTGGATGTACCATGTGACAAATGTACTAGGTACTAGAAATAAAAAAGGCAGTTTTTGAATTTTTTCAATTTAAAACCGATTTAAGCAGAAATTGGAAATCACCTGCTATTACTGCTCACCTGTCTGCAGTTAAAATATTTAAAAAATTACTTAGAAAATAAGGATTTTAGAGAAATTATATTTATTTAAATTATCATTTTTTCCATTTGTCTGTTTATGTTAAAACCAGAAAAACTCCTCACTTCGATTTATATATATATATATATATATATATATGAACTGGGGAGTTAAAAGGCAATTTTGGAATTTTGGCAATTTTTGATGGATATCTGGTAATCACCCATGATAGATTAGCCTTTTTTTTGTCTAAAATTTATCGAAGTTAGAGTAAAGAAAAATAGTAGTGTAGTTATACATATTAAATTTTTAAGTATAGTTTTTCACAGATAAGGAAAATTCAAGGAAATTTATAGCTTAACAGTGCCAACTTTTGTCCGATATACGCACAAATTTAAACACGAGTAAGGAAAGCAATGGTGTAATTATACACATTAGATTTTGAGATATAGCTTTTACAGAAACAATGAAAATTATAGCATTTTTTTAAACATGACATAAAACAAACAACTTTTCATACAATATATGTACAAATTAAAAATTGTGTAGTTATGTACGTTAGATTTTGAGACACAGCTTTTTCATAAACAACAAAGATTACAGTGCAACAGTTCCACTTCTCAGACAATATACATACAAAATTAATCATAAGTAAGAGAAACCAGAGCGATTGATATATTTTTTTAAGGCTGTAATTTTCAACAGAAGCTGAGATATAGCCTCTACCTAAATGGTAGAATATGCAGAATAATAGTGTCAACTTGGGAACTGTGTACACCCAAATATGATCAAGATTAATTTATTTTAAACACAAAAATTTAAACTGTTACTGATTATTATTATTATTATTTTATTTTTTTTTTAAATGAAATTACACAATATTAAATTATTTCAGCCAAACATAGCAGTGCCACCTGTGGTCCGATATACACACAAATTTTAACAAATGATTGTTTAAATGCATTCCATAATCATGTGTGAAAGCCATTTAGATCTTTTACTACAATTATTCATATATGAAATGATTAAATTACTAACCTGGTATTATATTTTGTATTTTGAGTTATATTCTGATTCTTTTATTCTATTGTTATTATTTATTTACTTTTTTTTTTTTTTCAGGATTTAACTCATCTTAATATTAAAGCAAGTATCATGTGTATGGCTAGTAAAGTACAGTCTTTTATATCCAGTGAAAAAAAAGAGGCTTTACCTGAATCTCAGATGCAAAATTCAATCTCAAATTGGACTTCTGAGCTTATGCCAAGTATTAAAAAACTACGCCAAGCTATCCAGTGTCTTTTAAAAACTGCAAAGTTAACATACAGTATTATATCCTTAAAGGTGCTTTTAATTACTATTATTTATTTATTTATCTTGTCAATACAGTTGCTCTGCAAAAGTTTGAACTTCTTAAATTCAACATGCTTCTGCAGGAACTTTCCTTTTTAATTTATTAAACATTTTTTTTTTTCTTTAAATGACATCAGTACCATAACTGAAAGTGCATTTGCAAACTTATCAATTTATTTTCGGTTCCAGGATTATTAGCATAATATACATATAAACATAGAAATGCTGATGACAATAGTAAAGAAATTGATTTAAAAAGTGTTGAAAACTA
Organism: Salticus scenicus; assembly: GCA_963930645.1. Lineage (NCBI taxonomy): Eukaryota > Metazoa > Arthropoda > Arachnida > Araneae > Salticidae > Salticus > Salticus scenicus. The sequence goes on from OZ005657.1 coordinate 47,202,547, forward strand.
AAGCAATATTCACAAAAGATTTAATATTTGACTGGAAATTAAACTATATATCTTAGCAGAAAATTTTGTTAGTTTACAAGATTAGAGAAAAAAAAAAATTAGGAAAGTCATACACTGTCACGAACACATCTCACTTCATAAACTTAAATATAAAGCATAATGATGTAATACACATTTTTAAATTTTATCTTGTTCAAAGAATTTTATCTTGTTCTAGAATTCAAACATATTGTTGCATACTCAGGGGTTCGTGAATTGTCTGTGAATGAAAAACGAATCTTTCAGAGACTTAAAAGCTTATTTACAGAAAATTACAGGTCTGTAAACCAATTATCAACATCAGTTTCACCAGAAAACACAGCTTAAATAACAGCTGACAGCATCAAATTTACAGCCTAAACTCTAGCAAAGCATTAACACCCAGCAATTGACTGTAATCAAAGAGGCTCACTGAGGAGCACCTTCCAGTAAGCTGGTTGGCAAAAAACTAACTGACTGAGTTGCCCGGATTGGGCTTCCTTTTATACCCTTCTACAGGGTTCCCACGGTCCTTGAAAGTCCTTAAGAAGTATTTGAATTTCATTTTCTTTTTCAAGGTCCCTTGAAAGTACTTGAAATTTGTGCAAAGTCCTTGAAAATCCTTGAATTTTCCACTCCAATAGACGGCCTTAGTGCAAATTCTGTCAAGGCTAAACTATCTCCATCTCCACATGCGCACACCATTGTCTAATATTATGATTTTGTCATAAAATTCTTATTTCATTGTCTTGCTTTTGCATATAGTTTCAACTTATTTGTTTGTTTTTTTGCCACTCTCATACCTGTTTGATGGACTGGTCATTAATTTTGAGCAGAAAGTGACTAGATCAGGACTCAAACCTAAAAACTTTGGAGTAATCATAATGATTCCAAATCTTGAACTAATCATTTTTTGACTCCTGAAAAAGTTAATTTGGTCAATCCATCAAAAATGTATTGTGAAAACAGGCAAAGTTATTCTAATTAAAAAAAAATATATTACTAATGAAAGTAGTTACTAAAGTTTTGTGTATATGCCTAGCATTCTGCGATTTTCCCCTAGTCCTTGAAAAATTTCAAATAGGCCTTGAAAAGTCCTTGAATTTTTTTCTTTTTTAAGAGTGGGAACCCTGTTCTATAAACCCAGAATTCCCTTGTAACTTTTCAAGGCCTCAAGTTAGAGCTTAGATATTCGAGATATTGATAATAAGGATTTTCTCACTAAGGTCGCCAAAAAAAATCACCAAGGAGTGAAAAAGTCGTCAAATTTGGTGCCAAAGCCATTACTCGCCTTGCTGATGCTTTATAATGGGTTTTTTAAGAAAACTGAGCTATTTTAATGCGAAAACAAGCTGGAAATGCAGAAAATGAACATTTTATAACCTGACTCAGCTTCTTTGAATGAAATTACATAAAAATAACTACTATTATTTACAAATTCGTAATACTTCACCCCGCCCAAGGACTGCACATCCCAGGCAGTACAACCCTTGGTTAGGAGGCAAAAACTAAACAAAATATACAATCCAGACTACAAAAAACTAAATTGCATATAACAATAAAATAACAATTCAGATTCCAAAATTAAGTAATTGAAATATTTGCAAGATTTACAAATAAGTAAAAAAATTCATATACAAATATTTATATTATGCATATACAAATTTAAAATTACCTTTAACCATCAAAGGTTGAGTTTTAAATGAAAAAATTTTAAGTAACATATCAATATAAAATTATGTTTCTCCTATCATTTCAGGACTATTTCTTTTAATTAATGGATTGTCATAACTTGAGCTTATTAGATTTAAGTTTGTTACATTTTTTTTTTTTTTCTTTTTCTTTATATCAAAAATTTTCTAATTTTTATCAGTCCTGAAACAGGAAGTTTGAATACTTTCTATGACGTTTGAATAATATTTAGTGGTGCTTGTTTGCTGTTATAAATAATAAGTTTGATTCTATAAATATATGTAAAAGAATTTATTTAGTAATTTATACTTTTAGTAATTAAAACTATTTATTTATAAAGGAAGCTACAAAATGTTTACCTCTAAGTCAGAAAGTCAGACATAGACGTGATGTTGTATTTTCTCAAGCTGTAAGTAATATTCATTTTCATATTTATAGTGTTAAATAATTTGTAAATTTATTAGTAAATAAATTGTAAATTTTAAGAAACAGTTTGGAAATGTTCTTTTTTATGTCTTGTTTCTTATGCAAATTAATATATTTCTCATTTATTTTCTTTATATTTTTCTTTTCTTTTAAATCCCTAGTTGACTTCTTTGGTAACAGGCCTGATGACAAGACTTTGGTGCCGTAACCCTGACTCAATGTTCATACATATCTTGAAAACTGTTGGTGTTCTTTGTCACTTTGAAGGTCTTCTCAGCTGTTATGGTGAAGAAATGGGTGCTCTTGAAGATATGGTTGTAGGGATTGATGATCTTCGGCGAGTTTTGTTTTGGTTAGAGCCTGCTGAAGAGTGTTCTAACCCTCAACCTCGAATTGAAGGTAGTAGGTAAGTAAACAGTGATATGGTTTATGCATTAAGACTTTTCTGTACCTAAAATAGTTTGCAAAGTTATAAATTCCCTTGAAATTTTCAGAATACTTCTATATGCTAAATATAAATTTTCCAAATTTTTTTTTTAAGTTGGCAGCTATGCATGCACATTCATATATTTGATAAGACTTTTTATTTGTAAATAATTTTCTTTTTATGTTTTATTGAGAAAGGAGACAACAGCTAGTTTAATTTAATCTTTATAAGAGCAATAACTTTATAAAGATTGCTACTACATTCATGCCTAACTATTGTTAATAAGACACTCATGTTCGTGAAAATTGCAACACCAAAAAGGAATGTGAATATCAGAATGATATTTATTGGGCACATACATTATAGTAGGAAGACCAACTGATTAAAATTGCGGGAAATTTGGAGTAATATATACTGAGAAAACAGTACATAAAGCAGCGACCTCATTTAGCAATAACAGCACTTATCTGCCTAGACATTGACTCAAACTGCAATTGAATGACATGTACAGGTAGAGTACTTCATGAAGCTTCAACACAATGTCACAATTCATTGATCATAAATACTCTTGAGTGGTGGGGGGGCCAGTCACTTTTCAACGATTAAACAGTCATTTTCATTGGTGCAAGATCAGGAGAATGCACTGGGCAGAGCAACAGTCAAACATATTCTGCATCAAGGAAGGTGTGAACAATATGGACAACTTGCGGTCGGGCATTGTCCTGTTTAAATATTGTGCTTCGGAGGCTTTGAATATAGGGCAGAGCAATAGGCCTTAAATTGTCAGAAATGTAATTGCGGGTATTCAGAGTGGAGAGAATGAAAACAACAGTTGATTGAGATGTGTATCCAATGGTACTGATGTGGTGACCCAGTATACATCTACCAAAATTTTGATTACCCTTAAAACTGCATCACTGATATGGGTGCTTTTAATGTTTGATCAATGACAAACCTGAATGCAGAAATGGCGTGAAGTTGCTTTTCAGACAAATTACTATCCTGTTTACAGCATCAAGATTGCCTCATCCGTATTCAACAGCATTATGAATAATGCATATTACCAGCCGGGATTCGACATCATCACACTGTCCATCACCTGCAGCGATGGTATGGGGTCCCATTGGATACATGTCTCGATTATTTCTTGTTTGCATTCCCGGCACTCTGAGTAACGGCCATTAAACTTCTGGTGAGTTAAGGCCCGCCCTTCTGCCCTATATTCTAGGCTTCTGTAGCACAACATTTAAGCAGGATAATGCATGACTGCATGTTGTCTGTACAGTCCGGACCTTTCTTAATAGAAAATGTGTTCAACCGTTGCTCCGGCCAGCATGTTCTCCTGATCTCGCACTAATGAAAATGTCTGTTTAATTGTTGAAAAGCAAGTGGCCCGCCACCACTCACCAGTAACTATTGTCTATGAACTGTGGCATCCTGTTGAATCTTCATGAAGTGCTGTGCTCGAATATGTCATCTAATTGCTGTTCGATTCAATGCCTAAGCAGATAAGTGTTGTTATTACTCCCAGAGGTCACTGCTTTATGTACTGTTTTCTCAGGATATATTACTCAAAACTTCCTGAAAATTTAATCAGTTGCTCTTTCTACTATAATGTATGTGCCCAATGAATATCATTCTTATATTCGCATTCCTTCTTGGTGTTGCAATTTTCACAAACATGAATGAATGTATGTGTACAGTTGAAACTTGAAAATCCGGAATCAGCAGAACCACAGTGATTGCAGATTTTTTAATTTTCTGGATTTTAGAGATATATTAAAAACTGCTTTTTTATTTTTTTTTTTTCCATGACGTTATAATAACATGCAAAATGCAATTTTTATACTAGTGAAAATAAATGCCGATAAAATTAGCAAATTATATATTAAAGTAGAAATAGAATAAAATACTTATGTTGAATTAAAATAATATAAACACAATAAATTAAAATATAATAGATGACAGGTACTGCCTTAAACTATTTAATTATTAAAAAATATAGAAATCAAACTATGAAAACTGGCAAAGTATTTTTTATGTTGATTTTTTTTTCCAGTTTTTTAACCTGCCTGTTTTTGTAAAAAGTGAAGTCTTTAATAAACAATCATGCAGTATAAAAATATGCTAGATTATGTCCATATTTATGTATTTAATATTCAATGTTCAGTCAAAAGGTTTTTTAACTGCATTCCACAAAAAAAAAATGGAAATCAGGTACAATAAAGTTTTATTTTAAAAGTAAAACTGAAATTGGAGAAATGTCCAGATTTAGAGATTTCTGGATTTTGGATGCCTGGATTTTTGAAGTTCATATTATGAGCTCAGAGATTTAATATAAATAACTTTTTAAGGAAAAATGAGTAGGGACACTTTAAAAAATGTAGTTCATTTGCTCTGTATCCCCCCCCCCCCCCCCTTTAGTTAAAAAAAAAAAAAATTGTAACTCAAGAGTTTAAAAAAAATTCGTATTCAATGACAGATTATTAATTATTCTGTTCTTTCTTTCTTTCTTTTTTTTTTTTAATATATTTTTTATATAGGTTGTTTTTAAGAGTTTTTATACCTGCTCCACAATCAGCCATGAGTTTGCTTCCTACTGAATTTTCCAGTGGATGCCGTTTTACTGTAAGCTCAGTATTCTTTAATATAGGAATAAATGAAAAAGCAACATTAGCTGAAAAGTAAGTTAAATACAAAATAAAAATCACTGAACCTATATTATTTCTATTGTGCTTAATATTCATTTAAGCCATTACTTAAAATAAGCTTTCTGTATATTATTTTATTGGGTTGTATGGAAAGTAATTTCATTTTTCCCTAACAGAAGACTTATTTATATTTTTTCACACCAATGTCACAATTAATCTGCATCGTGATTATATATTTTGATAGCTCATATAGCAACGTGTTTGTAAAAAAGTTTGTTTCTTCACCATATGGAAAGTGGAAGGCAGCCTTTTTGATATATTTTGCTTTTTTACTATCTAAAAGGCAAAAGTGTTGTTCAAGCAAGAAAAAATTTATCCAATGTGTATGGAGAAGATGTATTGACAGAACACCAGTACCCAAACTAGTTTGCAAAAATCGTTTCAGCAATTTTGATGTTGAAGATGCACCACATTCTAAAAGATAGTTGAAGCTGATGGAGACAAAATAAAGGCACGGATTGAAGCAAACCACTGAATAACAACATGTGACATCACTGATAGATTGAATTTGACTGTTTATGATCTTGTGAAACACCTTCTAAACTTGACATATGGGGATTCACATGTTCTTACAGAAAGAAATTTGCTTCTTCGCATTGATGGCTGTGATTTGCTTCTCAAACATCGAGAAAGTGATCCATTTTTGAAATATATTATTATTGGGAATGAGAAATGGGTTGTCTACAACAATGTTAATTGTAAGAGATCTTGTAGTAAAAAAGATGTACCGTCTCAAAACATTCCAAAACCCAATATTCATTAAAAAAAAAAATAAAAAAAAAATGGTGATGCTGTCTGTCTGGTGAGATTTGAAGGGAACTGTTTTTTAAGCTTCTACCAGATAATATCATGATCAATTCTGAAGTATACTATCATCAGCTGAACAAATTGAATGATTCACTCAAACAGAAAAGGCCAGAACTGATAAATAGTAAAAGTGTAATGTTCCATCAAGATAATGTGAGACCGCATACAAGTTTGGTAACTCGCCAAAAACCAAACTTGTATGTGATCAAAAACTTTTATAGCTTGGATAGAATGTACTACCATACCCACAATATTTTCTAGATCTGGCACCTTTGGTTAATTACTCGTTCCAGTCTGTACAAAATTTTGAAGATGGCAAAACATTTACTTCAAATGAGGATGTCAAAAACAACTTGGATCAATTTTTTGCCAGCAAAGATCAGAAATTTTTTGAATGTGGAGTTATGCTACTACCAGAAAGATGGCAAAAGGTATTAAACTAAAATAGAGAATATATAATTCAATAAAGTACTCATATACTAATAGAAAATTATCTTTAATTTTCACAAAAAAAGAAAATAAAAGAAGAAGAAATTGCTTTCCAAGCAACCTAGTAGTTGCTATATTTGAAATTTCATATTCTTGTGAAAAACCCTTATTAGTCTCTTATATTAACTTATGTTATTAAAAAAATTCTATTTTAAAATATATTGTGAAAAACTTTTTTCTTAATATAAACTGAGTAGGGGAAAGTACCCCAAAACGGGATAGCTTATCTATTCTTCGCTTTATTTCTTATTGTGTACAAGGTACATTCCAAAGCTAGACGTCATTTAAAAGTATACACCTTTTCAACTACTTAAAATACCTTTGTCACATTTGTTCATTAATATTTATGTGAAAAATACTGGTTTCACAAAGTCTTACGCGATCCCGTTTTACCCTACCAAGGGTGGGTAAAAAGGGATAGGGATTTTTATGTTATTAGGTTTTGCTGATTTTAGTTTTGATTTAGATTTTAGAACAGAAATAGGCTACGTTTTTATAGGAAGAAACTTTTTAATTGTAAATTTGAAAAATTACATAACACAGAAATCGCATAAAAATGTGTCGTCTTCTTCTTCTGCTCTAGAACAGGCTTCGTGGGCCCATCCCTGGCAGCTCGAGCATTGTATCCAGCCTTCTCTAAATTTCGATTCAAGATACAGAGTGTTGCAGAAAATACACGCTTCATCTTCTTCAGCTTCATCTTCTGAAGACGACGACGTCCAACCTTGGCTAACTGATTTTCTTTTTTTAGGTTTTCTTATGTTAGGTCCATTTTCTTCGATTTTTGCAAATGATGATTGTGGTTTTTTCAGGTTCAGAGTAACATTTTTTAACTTTATCTGCCTGTTTTGCATCTCCACTTGGTCTTCTTTTACGCCTCGTTTGTTTTCTCTTCGGAACATTCAAGAGACTTGTTTTGGCAGCCCTTTTTTTCAGCTTTTGAGTTCTTTCTCGTTCTTTTTTTTCACGCTCTTCTTCTTCCAACTCAAGTTCATATGGGATTCCTGCTATATTTGCTGTTTTCCCTCTTCTCCTATCGTGTTTATTTTGAGGTCTTGGTCCAATCACTTGTGGTGGAGGTAGAATTTCTTTGGGTGATAAAGAAAATGGCAGTGAAGGACGATAGTACAGCCCAAGTCCTTTGTTTCCTGTTGAAGTGGACGGTTGGATAAGTCCTGCGTTTCTGCTAGTGTTATCGGTGCCCCCATCACTAGGTGATTCATTCAATACTGTCTCTAGTGGTTGTGATGACTGCAAACTCTTAGATGCTATGACTGAACTTGAAGATCATTCGGATCTGGCCTCGTTTTGTTGCAGATTTAATGGTTGTTGGGACGTCCTGTTCTGAGCATCCGGCAACGGGTGATCTGTTGGAAGAGAAGGAGCGAAGAGATATTCAGGAAAGACATGTGGGTTATATGGAAAAATGCCTGTTTTCCTGAACCCATTCACAGCAGTTTGGACAAGAGCTGCTCGTTAAAATGCTACATTGAACATCTTTCCTACTTCGTAGATAGTAATCCCTCTGCCCGGATGGTTGAACATCCACTTGCGAACTTCTTGCTCGTAGAAGGTGCTCAATGGAGACATAACTGTAACATCTAATGGCTGAAGCCGATGAGTAGTGTGGGGAGGGAAAGGCAGCATGATAACATTTTTTTCTCTTGCCAGATTCATTAGTTCGATACTTTTAGTGTGGCTGCAGTGACCATCAAGCAACAGCAGAACAGGTCTTTCATGGGAAGGATTTGCTATCTGAACGAATTTCTTGAACCACACAATGAATGATTCCTTGTTTATCATGCCTGTCTTGTTGTATAACGCGAAAGAGCCTGGTGGAGTATCATCCATTAGCCTTGGGTTTTCCCTTTGCCTGGGGAAGACAAACATGGGATGAAGATAATTCCCTGCAGCACTTACACAGGTTTCTACTGTGACCAAGACTCCTCGCTCACCTGATGTCAAACTTCCCACTTGCTTTTTACCTCGCAATGCAAGAACATTAGAAGGTTTGTTAGGAACTGGGAGAATCCCAGTCTCATCAACATTGTAAATGTCATTCGGAGCAAACTTATACTTTTCATAGAGAGAGGCCAATAGGTCATAAAACTTTTTCACGGCAACGTGATTGAAACCTTTTGCTCTAGCCATCGATGTAGCTTCAGGGTTTCTCAGACTAAGGGTTTAATTTCTTCCAAGAAAATTGTACAACCAGTGCTTACCCGCCATTTTTTTAACGGTGTTAAAACAGTGCTGAATATTGTTAATTTCAGCTAACTCAAAAGCTAGGATTCTCAAGTCGGTTAGGGTAATTCCAAAGAGCCTTTCTTCTAATATCAATACATGTTGAGCTAGCTTTTTTTCCTGATCTGCAGTAAAGATGTTTTCAAACCTGTCCAGCTTTTTTACAGCAGCCACTTCTGGTGTCAAAGCATTTAAGCGAGCTTTTTTCACTTTTCTCTCCAGTGTAGATTTGGGGACATTAAATGAATGGGCAGCTTTCAGAAAACCCATCCTCCCTTCTAAAACTTCTCGAACAGCCTCTGCCATGCTCTGCTCGTCCCAGCTATTTCTAGACGAAGTTCGCTGATAATTGCGAGGCGTCTTGTATTCTGAAACCAAAATAAATTATTAGCTTTTTAAAAATTGCCAAAGAAAATATGGTCAAAGTTTAGTTGTGATTAGCTTATGTTTTTATAATATTATAGTGCGCACAACGTGCGGTTTTCTGGTTTATCTTTGTATAAGCTGCCCCCCTAAAAAATATTTAAAAAAAAACTCAACTTTTTTTAATTTAAACTTAAATTTTTGGTCAAAACATTTTTCTAACTTACAGTTTTAACCTATAACTAAATTTTGTACATAACTCAGGCCAATTATTTGTACCCCAAAAGTAAAGTAAATTATTTTATTTCGAAAATATAATTATTTAAAATTAAAATAAATTGTTGTAATTGATTATAAATATTTTAATCCATTACTTATTTCAATTAAAATAACTTAAACACATTGCCAAAACATTAATGGAAATGGTCGGGTAAAACGTGACACATCAAAATTGTATCCCGTTTTGGGCACCCCAAAAGTGTCCCGTTTTGCCCGACCGTGATGCTTTTGACAACATAAATGGCTGACCCCTGAACCGTCACTCACTAGCAATATTTAAATGCATGAAATTGTTGTTAAAAGAGCTATGAACAAAACACAGTACTTACCGGAATTGTTCCGAAAGACGGAGAAGCACAAGGATAGTTGTTCTGCAGTCGAAAAAAGTACAAAGTAAGTAAAAATCTCACTTGAAAACTATGAAAAAATATTTCTTTGCGAAACACGTGGCTAGCGTTGAGAGATCAACTGAGAATGCTGTCATGGCGGTCGGGAACCTTTTTAGCCTTTCTCCCGGGAGGTAGCACTACCAGTCAAGATCCGAGGCTCAATATCCCGTTTTGCCCGCCTATCCCGTTTTGGGGAACTCTCCCCTAAAGTGTATATACAGTAGAATCTTGATTATATAAAAATTGGCTTAAGCAAAACTCATTCCGGTTTTCAAAAACTGGTTTAACAAAAAGGCCTCTCTTTTATATTTTAATATTGAAAATAATATTTAAAAAATTTTGAAACTGATAAAATATGCAATTCTGAATAAAATCTGAATGACTGTAACTTTAAATGAAATGATCAGAAATACAGTTCTAGCAATTTCCTATTATAGCCCTTAATATATCTGAATATTTTAGTGCAACCCTGTAAATCTTAATGCTAATTATACCATATTTACACATTAAATGTCAATTTCATTATGATTTATGCAAAATAAAGGTGTTAAAATATGATTTATAGAAATACTTCTCATAAAAAACACTGCTTTGGAATACTTTTGGGTGCAGACAAACTAGTGGGGGTATTTACCCCATTTTCAATAGGGAACATCCCATAGTGAACTATAGACAAATTCAAATCATAAACACTCTTAAACATTGTTAGAAAGTGTTAACAATGATTAATGCAAATGAAAATGCAATTCTGGCGTATTCCAATTATAACCATTTTTTTAGCTGCATATTTTTGTGTGGCCCTGTAAATCTTAATGCTAATCATGCTATAATCATTTTATAGCAAGTATTTTCTTGTTTGTAATGTATTATTTATTGATATCAATTTCATTATGATTTGTGCGGAATACTAAAATATAGTCTGTAGAAATATCTCTCATAGAATGCATTGCTTAGGAATTGGCTTTTGGAAAAATTAATTTAAAAATATGTTATCTCTAATTAACAAAATTCTTATTTTGGGTATCTGATTGGCAAAATACATCAAATTTTTATAATTGATTACTGAAATATTTAATTTTTCTCATGTTTGATTTATGAAATTCATGCATTCAAGGCATGTCTAATATTTGCTGTAAACTACTATTAATTTCATTTTCTCTTAAAAAAGTAAGTAAACTATTCAGAAACAAATTTTAATAATTAGAAGAAAAAGACTAGTGAGCTCTTAATTTTTTTAGTTAATACATGCACATGACAGGAATTTTTAGATTTATATGCCAGTCACATATTCTTGTTTGCTGATTCTGCATTAAAACTGAATTCTTGTGAATGTGCTCTAATAAGTTTGAATATATTAGAAATTGAAGTTCTGTATTTCATTCAGATATGATTACTAATTTTGCTCTGTTTCCATTTTATATATAAGATTTTTAATTTATTTATAATAAAAAAATTAAATATACTTAAGTAAAAGTCATGTTACATTCTGAATGATTCCTACCTATTGTTTATAAAAACACTACTTTAAAATCTTTTCCATAAAAAATGTATATTTTAATAAGTTTAATTTTTCATCTTTTAATCTTTTAGACTATTTAATACTAAATTTTCTAAAATAAAGTATTGATTCAGCTGTGTTTTTTAATTCAATCAATTTTTTGTAATATATTATTTTCAGAATTAGTCATGATTTTATATATTATTTATTTATTTGAATATTAATAGATTTGGGGACACATCACTTCAAGATAAAATTAATCAAGACAGTTTAAGTTTGTTAAAAGAACATTTTTCACGTTTTCAAAGGACAGCTAAAACTCAAAAAGGACACGGTATGTAGATGATACTTTCTTTTATTGTAATCTTTTTTTTTCTTTTTTGTAAATTTTTAATTACTATTCTAACTGTAGAATCTAAACATTATTTAAGCTAATCAATTTCAAGAACATGATTATATTGTATTACATTTAAAAAAAAAAAAAAAAAAAAAAAAAAACTTGAAAAAGTTTTTTTTAAGCCTTTTCTAAAAGTTCTTCCTAAGCTTAGGGTGTCTTCAGTCTTTGATGACATTTTTCTTGATGTGTGATGTGGCTTTCCCTTGATTTCATACTCAAACCTAATAGATAGTGGCACCTTTGATCTATGTTTTTGTTTGATTCAACATTGTTGTAACTTTGTTTATTGGCTAGAATTAGCCATATCACACATCAAGAAAACCCTGATAACAACTGAGGCCCCAGCTGGAAAGCTTAGAACTTTTTCAAAGTATTTCTTTTTTGTATGTAAAATTTTATTTAGAGCATTTTGTAGCAAGCTAAAACTAAAATTCAAGATTCATATTTAAATGAAATAAAAAAGGAAGGGGAAAAAAAGGAGCAATGCAAATTAAATGTCTGGAAATGCTTTATTTAAATTATTTATGCATTTGTTCATTAAATAATTATTATGTCTGCCTTAATTGTGAAAGGAATAAATAGTCATGCGTCTAAAACATGTTGGTCTTATTGTAAATTTTTGAATAAAATTAATATACATCTAAAATAACCAGTAAATTTTCCTTATAATGTAAATAATAATTTTCTTTTTTATTTATTTTTTCTTTTTTTTTTTTTTTCTTTTTTTTCTTTTTTGTTTAACTTTTTAGAAAATAAGATAAAAAAAAATTAATAATTTAGATGATTAAAATTCCTATGGTATCTATAATAATAAAAGAAGATGTCTCTCTGTCTGTCTGTGCCTCTATACGTTCAGCTCCTACTGAATGTAGAAGTACAAAATTTGACATACATGTGCTCAGGAGTCTTCCCGAGGGGCTCCTGAAAACAGAATTTAAAAATTTTAATTAGTTCTGGAGATATTAATTAAAATGTCAACCTATCTCAGTCGAAAAACGACTGAGAATCTACAGCTAATTGCTTAAAAAGAAACAATCTATCAGCAGACGATTTCCTTTGCTGTCTGGAATGGAAACAAAAAATCTGGAAATTGCATGTAATACAACTGTCTGCGATGAAAAAGGAAATGAATGTAACAAATTAAGATATGATGTGTTTTATAATGGGGGGGAAAAATTGCAATTTTCAAACTTTTTCACATTTTCATTCACGTTACATTTAAATTAATATTTGGCCTAGACAGCATATTATAAAGCTGCTGTTCATTTTTCATGAAAATATGTGAATAAACAAAAAAATTACATTTTTATTGGGAAAAGATAAAAACTTCTGCAGTATTTTAAATTGAGACATGCCTTTGAAATTTCATAGTATTTGGTTTTAATGCCTAATAATTCGATTGTGAATATTTTTGAAAGAGCAGAATTATTAGGAAGGCTTGAGGCAGGGGGGGAAGGGGCAAAAAAAAAAAAAAAAAGAGTTACCAGTTTACATTTTTTTTTACATTTTTAATTCCAAATTAATTATATTCTAATACGTGTATTTCAAATTCTAATTATGATTAAATTCTTTTTAATACATCATTCAAAAGATATTTTAAAGTACTTTTATATTATCGAATATGGAATTCGAGATTTCATCTGATTTACACGTTTTAAGGTGTCCTGATTAGGTTTTCTTTTGTATCTCAGCTACTAATTAAAATAATTTCATAAGTAATACATCATTTGAAAGCTTTGTTGATTTGGAATTGAACAGTAGATTACAGAAATTTCTACCGCCAGATGGCACTGTAATATTTTAAAATTTCAATATTTCTAATTTTAATTAAATTATTTTTAATACATCATTCGAAAGATATTTTAAAGTACTTTTATAATATCGTAAGTGGAATTCAAGATTTCACCTGATTTATATGTTTTAAGGTGTCCTGATTAGGTTTTCTTTTGTATCTCAGCTACTAATTAAAATAATTTCATATGTAATACATCATTTGAAAGCTTTGTTGATTTGGAATTAAACAGTAGATTACAGAAATTTCTATTTTTAATCCATCATTCAAAAGATATTTTAAAGTACTTTTATATTATCGAAAGTGGAATTCGAGATTTCACCTGATTTACATGTTTTAAGGTGTCCTGATTAGGTTTTCTTTTGTATCTCAGCTACTAATTAAAATAATTTCATAAGTAATATATCATTTGAAAGCTTTGTTGATTTGGAATTAAACAGTAGATTACAGAATTTTCTACCACCAGATGGTGCTGTAATATTTTAAAATTTCAATATTTCAAATTCTAATGAGCGAGGAAGGTGTAAGTTTTAAAACGGGGATAAGGCGCCGCAGGCACCACCAAGCAGGACTTTGCTAAAGTCAGAAATTTGAAAGATCATAACATAGTGAACGAACAGGCTGTTTCAGATATTGAAAAGGGAAGAGGGTGCTGAAGGCGCTACCACATAGGAATTTACTGCGATTAAATTTTTCAATAAGCTATTTTCACTATATGTCAATAAGCTGTTATAAAACATGAAATGGGAAAAAGGTACCGCAGGCACCACTGAGCTGAAGTTTCATAAAGTCGGATTTTTCAAGGGTCACAAACCAGCTGGCCACCGAAGGTGGCTAGTATACATATAATTTGAAAATGTTCATTTATTTATGTAATTAATATTTATTATGGGTGAATATTAATTAACACTTAATTGTTTTGAAAATAATTTTGAGCTATTTTGAAATGAATTTATTTCCGCCCCCCCCCCCCCCCCACACACACACACTTTATAATTTTTGAACTCCTTTGCTTCTGCTTCTGTTTCTTTATATTTCCCTTAAATTAAAATTTATTACATATAGTTAATAAACAATTCCTTACATATAATAAAAGATGGGGGGGAGGGGGACTCGATGCTTTTTAGGGGAATAGCTGATTTTGCAGAGCTGTAGAATTTTGCATGGAAGTCTGTTTTGACCTCTCCTGGTGCATCTCAAAGCCTGATTTCCAAATTTTTGATTTTTTTCTTTTTTTAATTAATTTAAAATACATAAATTTTTGAATGATTGACTCTGGAGATAGAAACATAAATGTAAGTAGCCATTCTGTAACCCATGAGCTCAGTTGGTTAGAGCGTCATGCTAATAATTTGAAGTTCGTGGATTTAAGTCCTCCAAAGGCCAGTGTGTTACTTTTTGCAGACAATTATTTGAAAAGGTATCATTTGATAAAGAGAAATCTTTCAGAGTCTTCTCATTATCTTAAACTGTATGGAATATGAGAAAGTGAGAAAAAACAAAGTTAAACTTAAGGTATGTTGGTTACTTTGTAGACAAACAGCTTATCACATAGCTACAGAATTTTACATGGAACTCCATTTTGATCTCTCCTGATGCACCTCAAAGTCCAATTTTTGATCAGATGTTTTCAAAATTAATTAAAATTTTTATAGCTGGAAAGATTGTCTGGTGCTGCCATCTATTGTCATAGAGCAAAGATGATAATCTGTCCGAGATATGTTTTTCTGAAAAACATAGTTTTTGAATAGCAGTGACATGTATCGTCCAGTTAGCACCTAAATTGAAATGCCTGGTTAAGGTGTAATGGGGACCTTGAGCCAATGTAGGATAGGATGGAAAGGCAGCGGGGATTTGAAGTGACAATTTAAGCTATTTCAATGGAATTTTTTTTAGTTTTTATTTATAAAATTATTTAAAATATAGTGTTTAAAGTTCATACCAGAGCATTGTATATTATTTTATATACTTTCCTTTATCGATTTATGAAAATGATTTGTTTTAAATTTAATGTATATTTTTTGGCTAAATTGGAGAATGAAATTGTCTACTTATTGGAGAAAAGCCCATTTATGTTAGTTCTTTAAAACAGGATGTAATATAATCATAAGCTCAAATTCATAAATTTAAGATTAAATCTTTTACAGGTATAATAATAATAATAAAAAAAAAAAAAACAGTCACAATTTTATATAAATAGAACCCTGCCAAAAAAATGTTTCGACAGACCTTGATTACATGATGTTTATAATACAATAATCTGGAACATGTTCATTATTTTAAATTATAGCCAGCTTGATATGAAAAGTGCTTATTTTTTTTAAACATGTTGTTGAATATATATATCAGTTTTGTGAAATGTTATATGTAGATTTGTCTTTATAATAAGCAATAGTTTCGAAAGGGCAAATAATCAATACTATGTTATTTCATACTTTAACAGTATTTGACTGTATTTTGATGTTTTTTGCAGTTTTATAATATAATATTATAGGTTTTCATTTTGCTGAAAGTCACATTTCTGAATTACTTGACCAATTACAAACTCAAGTTTATTTAAAGAAGAGCAAAAATGTTGAAATTCTGCACTTATCATCTGAGGTATGAAATTTTGAAAAATTTGTCTATTTTTATTCACACAAAAGAACACACTTACATGTATATTTTTTTATTATAAATTTGTGCCTAAAAAATAAATAATTATGTCATATGCATGATAAAATTAGGTTTTTTTTAAAATGTTTTTATTAAATCTTAAGCCTTTACCCACTATATTATCTTGACTATTATTTTTAAAAAAGTGCACAATTTTTATCATACATAGAAATTAGGTGACTAATTACAAAAGTTTGCATAAAGTATTTGATAATCGTTTTAAATTTTCAAAAATTTTTCTGCAAGAATGAATGTTGTATTGTCAAAGATAATAGAATAATTTCTTGTAAGTAATAATTTTGTTTTTAGTTGTTAATTGACATTTGAATTTTTTAAGTGTTTGTACTATCATTATTGTATTATTATTATTTTATCACTTTTCATATGGGTTAAAGTTTGTATGTATATATATTTATAAATTTTGTTTCAAAATCTAAGAGATTCCTTTCATAATCGTTATTGAAAACTTTGTATTGATTTTAACAACTTTGTTATTAAGGATTGCTATCCTGAAGATTTGCGATGAACCTAGAAGTATCCTCTGTGATTCACTGAAATGTTTTTTGTTTCATTTCAGTAGTTAAACATATACAGACCTGCCAACAGTTATGATTTTATCATATTTAGTATGATAATTAAGCTTAAATATGAAAATACGATTTGACCATGAAAAAATACTATTTTTAAAATTTATTAGTTTGTCTGTTTCATTTCAAGCATGTGAAAATTCTCTGAATATATTTATCTTGAATAAATGTATATTTTTTATAAGTGCATTAAATATTTCCAACTTCGCTGTCTACACTACAATTCAGCGATCTGGGAAAAAAACAGCCGATATCCCAGGAAACCAGTTAGGTTTTATAAAGCCTCTTTCCTCCTCTCTACTTTATCAGTGCTTTTCGGCTGTCTGGAGGCAAAGTCTGGTCTTACTGGAGAATGTTACAATCAGAAATTTTCAATTGATTTTCTTAAAACAGCAAAATCTGCTACTTAGGTATATTGGGTTAAATAAATATTTGTTTATGTGATTTCTTTCTTTCTTTTTTTTTTAATGCATTGCTTATAATTTCAATATTATGTTACCATTTCAAAATGTGAAATTTGATATAAAGAAGTTTTCTTTAGAATTTACACTGAATAATTTCATGATTTTGCTGTAGGGTAGTTAAAAAAAAATTATAACCAGGAAAAAGTTGAAATAACTTTAAATATTATGCTGTTGATTACATGTTTTGTTTTTATCATCCTTTCTTTATGCTGTTTTGTTAGTACGCTTTTTTCTGTTGAGAGTAGGATTTTTTGCTTTTTAAGGTTGGTAGGTCTGCATCTACCAAATAATGTAAAATAGATGTAATATTAATTATTTTTAAAACTGTGACTCATAGAAACATACTTACAGTTACAAAATTTATTTAAATCATGAGTAGCTTTTAGACATAGCTTTTTCTTCTTCTTTTTTTTTTTTTTTTTTTGTATGGCAAAAAACAGGGTTGCTACAACACCTGGAACTCAGGGAATTTAGACATTTTTTTGAAAAAAAGAAAAAAAAAAACTTTTTATTTCAGTTTTTAATTTTGCTCTAGTTTCATAGTTTAGAGAAAAACTTATTTATTTTAGTTTTAATGCTAAACGGGAAAAAAATCGGTTATAAGATTTTCCTCCAGCTGTAGTAAATTAATAAATTTAATGTACCTTAGATATGGTCAGTTGACTTGTAAATGTGTTAGATTCTAATACAGTATGAAGCCGAAAATCCGGAATCTTCGGGACCGCGGCGATTCTAGATTTTCAGATTTTCCGGATTTTTGGTCATGTCTAAAAAATATAATATTTTGGTTTAAGTGCTTGGATAATATGCAAATTCAAGTAAAAAATAATATATTACGATTTTTAAATATATTCTGTAATATAATAAAGATGATCTATTAAGCATAGTAGAAGCCAAGCAACAGATACAAGATCACTGAAACTTTTTTTTATCAACTTTAACAATAAATAAATAAAATTAAACTTGAAAAACAAAACAGATTTATTAAAATATTTGCATACAAAAATTAGTACAAGTTACAATAAAAGAAAATAAATAAGAAAAACATACCACTTTTAAAACATTTCTGTGATTTATTTATTTAATATTTTTTTTTAGTATTTAGGGTTTTCAACTAAAAGTTTGAGTATAATTGAAATAGAATATAGAATTTAGTTCTCAATAAGATAAATGTTTAAGAATTGTTACTATTTATTATAATCTTCTTCTCCTTCCTCTTTCAGACTTTGCAAATGCCGGTTTTGAAGATTACTAAGAAATAAAATATTTTTTCGGTTCTTTATTTAGATATATTTATGCTTAAAAAAATATAAAAAATCGCTGTTGATGATGATGATTAATGCCACCGAAATTGTCCGGATTTTCGGCTTCGTACTGTAATGCTGTATGATTTTGTGTCATCTATTTTACTTTTAAAAGAGATGGAGATAAACTTAAGACATTTTTTCCAGCTTTGTGTTGCAGCCTTGAAAAAATATATATATATATTCCCATTATTCCTGTGGGAAATAGTTACTAAGTTATCATACATTGAAAATTTTAATATTTGTTATAAAATTCTAAGGAGATCTCTCAAAAGTTTCAAAATACTAATTACATCATATTTCAGATGATCTTCAATTATTTTTACTGCCATTTAATAGCTCTTTTTAATTATTTTTAAATTTTAATTAGTATCTTTTCTAGCCCATTTTTTTTTAGGTCTTTTCCATTGATATTTTATTTTTAACCATTTTACCTCAAGAATTTACTTTCACATCAGTGTGCACAGATATTTCAACTCTTAAATATGAAGTGGGATGCCACAAACATTGTATATTTTGTTAAATATATAAGAAAAAAACTTAATATTAGATTCAATAAAAAAATTATTGTAGCTCATAAACTTGCCAGTATTATAGAACGTAATTATAGTGATAAAAAATAAAGCTAGTGATTTTTAAAAAGTGATCAAAGCATGGTTTATTAAAAATTTGTATTTGTTTTATTTTATAGAGTCACAATTGAAAAACTGCAAAGAAAATTGTATGAAAAAATTAATATTTTCTGTAAAAAATATTATAAATCTAATTATGAAAATTACCTCACATTTTTTTCTCTTATCTTTTATTTAAAAAATATAAATAAGAAAAAACTGATTTGTTTCTTGAGCCAAACACATTAGCCTGTAGGCTGGCGTGCCAGTCTGAGCCTGCTTTTCTTGTGATAGTACAAACGTCAAGATTAGAAAGCAGAAATAAGTTATTATATTCATGATAAAAGAGCAAACAAATTTTAAAAATATTGATGTTTCATACTATCTACCCAGATATCGGCAAACAAGCATTTAAAAAGTTAAATGTTGATATTCAAATTTTCATATCACAAGTTTTTTGTTACCTGCAAAAAAGTCGAAAATAAATAAAATTTCAACAAAGCCAAATTGTCTGTGGGAAGGAAATACACCGGATAATTAACCATGTAAGTACACATTAGCTACACATGTAAGTACACATTATTACATCAGACGGTAGTTAATAAAGTTCTAGAACAGTGTTATTTCTTTGTTAATTATTTTATAAAAGCTGTTCAATCAAGAAGACATTAACTTTCAATATTTGCAAATGCAGTTATTCTTTATGTCATGTTTAACTTCAATTGCCTATTTCTACCGAATGCCATTAGTGTCTTTATTGGATGTAATTTAATGCTGCAGAAGGAGCAGGGCTTAACCTGGCAAAAAAGTTTCTTTAGCATTTTAGCTAAAACATATAAGCAATAGTTTAGTTTTATCAAAAAGTAATTCTTTGAATAGTATTGATTTCTTTTTCTTAACTTGGTTATCCCCAATTTAGTTTTCTGTTTGTTTTGTTCACTGACGATTTTAACCAAGCATATATTGCGAATTAAGAAAAATGAATCAGCAAACTTTTGTTTCGATTTCAACCAACGCAATACTAGCACTGAGAATACGTCTATGAAGCAAATTCTTAATTATGTTTTTAAATATTTTTGCATTTAAACTCCACTATTAAAAGTCGAAATTAAATCCGAATATACTAAATAGATAATGATTCCCAGTATTTTCAGTAATTTTGTAATTTCCGTATACGAATATTTGTATAAAAACTAGAGATAGTTATATAAAGATATTTTATGAAGTAATCTAGTTTTAGCTTTTTAGCGAAATTCTTACTGACATAGTTTAGCAAAATACAATATCTTTTAACAAAATGCTAAAAAAACTAATGGCAGTTTAAACCCTGAGAAGGAGTAACTTTGTATCCCTGTTTTGAAAGCTAAGTTGGACGATTTATACCATAATTTGATTATGATATTTTGTTAAACCATTAACTGTGACAAGAGCAACATCTTATTCTAAAAATTTTCCAAAGAGAGAACATCAGAAAGATGATGATCCTGTACTAGTATCAAAAATTAAAATCTACTTGATTGAAGCTGGATTCTCTAACAAATTAAAACTTTATGCTTTGGTAAAAGATTTTTCTTTAGTTGTATATGCTTGTTTGACATGTACATACATTTTGGAAAAGATGCTTCTACATGATGAATTTCTTAACCATTTGACTGCCTTTGAAAAGGGCAAAATTGTAATGTTGTTTTCACTTTTATTTTCAATGAACTAAATTAATATATATTTCAACTTGAGATTAAAAATTTATCTGTGTACATAATTATAATGCTTATAACTAATATTTAAGACCTTCAAACTTAAAAAACAAACAAAAATTTCATAATTATATAATTTTGAATTATAAGTATGTTGTAGGGAAAAGAGCAACTCTGCGACCAGCTATATCTATCATTTGCAGTTAGATGGTTAAGCATACTAGTATTGTAGAAATTAAATTTCAGTGTAGGACCAGTTACAGCAGTTTATATTGTTAATTGGTGTTTAACTTAAATTTACACCAAGCTAAATTTAAGTAAGACCTTATATGGAGTTTTTACTCTATATAAGTGTAATAAATTTCCATCTGAAATAAATGATTGCAAAGACTAGGTTGTGCATGACACAAAGTAAGCAAAATCACAGTGGAGTTCCAACACTTCCAAAACTTCTGTTATCTGTACTTGTTTTGCTATATATTAAAATACACTTGCTGAGAAAAATCATACTGAATCTATCTTGAGCTTAGGAATTTTAAAACTCTTGAAACACGTTTAACTTTTATTTCTCATAAACTACAGTGCTACAAATAGTTAAATTCAGAATAATTCAAAATTATATATTCAAGCAATTATATCTATTTGTACAGGGTGGAAAATAAAACCAGCCCGGAAATTGTTTGTAAGATTTACATAGAATTGACCCCATTTTGATGAACAAAAGAACGTCCTATTATAGAAAATGCTGGAAATGGCCACCAACATTAATACAGCATTGTGCTTGATTTATAAAACTATGAGACAGGGATAGCAGCAATAGCATTTTCAATATTCTGCTGTAGCTCTTATAGTGTGTAAGGATTATTTGAGTACACCACTTTATGTTGCATTCAACTGGTCACTAAACATGTCTGCACCTCTCTTTTACTCAAGTGTAATAACACAGCAAAGGACTCAAGAAGAGCATGCAAGAGATGGGCATGTGCAAACTATTGGGCTTAGAAAGCAGAGCACGCAAATAATAATTCATATTGATGAGTCCATACTAAAACGAAACACTTTTAATTAGACGAACACTCACATCACATAGTTACATATAGAGAAACAAATATTCAAAAGGTACAGGTAAAAGATGCGCCGTACAAACAGTCCAAGTGGTGGCGCGCCAGTCGTTATTGGAATGATCTATTATACAGTGAAGGAGGGTAAATACAAGAGGCATTGGTAATAGAAAATAAATGTAACCTAACACCCCCCCACAATGTCGATGTATTTACCCAAATAACAATGTTACATCTTCCAATCCCATAATTTTACAACAGTTGTAATGTTTTGATGATGGTAATGCTTTTGTAAGAATGTCAGCCCCCATATTTTCAGTAGACACAAAATTTAAATCAATAATTCCATTTTTCAGTGCATCCCTTATGAAATGATGCCTAATATCTATATGTTTAGTGCGCTTATGAAAGATCGGATTTTCAGCTAATTTAATAGATCCTAAGTTATCTGTAAATATACTCACTTTTTCAATTTTGCCATCAGATAACTCATTTAGTAATTTACATAAATATATCCCTTCCTTTGTGGCATCGGATAAAGCCATATATTCGGCTTCCGTTGATGAGAGAGCTACGGTACACTGTTTACGGCTTTCCCATGTAATTGTACTCCTGCAAAATATGAAACAGTAACCTGTATATGACCTACGGTCATCGAGGCAATTCCCGCAATCCGCATCAGTGTAGCCGATTAACGGCGCATTACTTTTTCTAAATACAAGTCCAAAATTTATTGTTTTCTTTAAGTATCGTAAAACTCGTTTAGCAACAGTCCAATGAGTTTTATCAAAGCAGGTTCAAAATTGACTTAACTGACTGACAGAATTTGCAATGTCCGGCCTGGTGGAAGTTGCAAGATACATCAAACTTCCAACTAATTCACGGTAGGGATATTCGTTTTCACAACATTTTTTGGCCTTTTTTAATTGAATGCTTGTATCCATAGGACAAGCTACGGGCTTGGCTTCTGTCATGCCAAAACGCTCTAAGAGCTCTCTAATATAACTATGTTGACTCATTGTTATAAGGCAATTTTCTAACTGAAAATTTATCCCTAGACAATATTTAACTATGCCTGAATATTTAACATCTAGTTTTTCATTAAGATGAATTTTGAAGTTTTCTAACATATCAGGGTCCTGTGACATAAACAATATGTCATCAACGTAAATCATTATAAGAGTCAACCCTTTATCACTTTTAATATAATATAAACATGGATCTGCATTTGTTTGTTTTGCTCCGAAATCATTCAAAATTTTATTTAACTTAGTGTTCCAACATCTCCCGGCCTGCTTGAGACCATACAGCGATTTTTTTAACAAAAGAACTTTATTCCTTACATTTAGATATTTAAGAATCTCGGCTGCTTTATCAGATATGTCCCTATCGCAATTTTCATTTATAATTATTTGAAGTATTTCTTTAAAGTAATCGGGAACTTCCATAAAAATTTCCTCATCTAATTTTCCATTCAAATATGCTGACGTTATGTCAAATTGATGTATTTTTATTCCTAATTTAGCAGCATAACCTGCCAAGACTCTAATAGATCCCATTCTTGCTACCGGAGAAAAAGTTTCACGAAAATCTATGCCTAATTTTTGAGTAAAACCGCGGGCTACTAATCTCGCTTTATATTTCAAAAGAGATCCATTTTGATCAGTTATTGGTAAGGACAAATCTGCTTTTAATGCATTGTTTCTCAGGCCTGTCTGCCACTTCGAATGTATCATTTTTTAATATTACTTTTATTTCATCAGTCATAGCTTTATACCAGTTAGAAGCTTCGGAACCCTTCAAAGCATTATTTATTTCTATTTCCGAATTAAAACTATAAACAGCATTTGCAATTGATTCCGGCTGGCAAATTATTTTGCGATTACGCAATGACAATATATCTCTCTCTTCGAGCGCCGATTCTAGGTCACGTGACAGTTCATCACTCTCATTTTTTATTTTTCGAGGAGAAATTTTCTCTTCTGACTGCTGCATGTGTGACTCATTTTGCGGTTCGCTTAATTGTATTTCTCTTTGAGAAACATCTGGATACAATTGACCTATTTTTGAAAAATCATTAGATTTCGCTTCAAAGAATTTTACACTACGGGATATAATTACTTTGTTTGATTCAGGAAGGTAAATACGAAATGCTTTAGAATTTTCTGAATAACCCACAAATATTCCCTTTTTAGACCTTGCGGAAAATTTATGTTTAGGCTGATTATTGAAATAATAAGAGATGCATACAAAAGATTTAAAATAACTAACTATTCGTACTACATTATTCCATAATTCATATGGGGTTTTTCCATTTAAAGCTTTTGTTGGGCATCTATTTCTTGTATAATTAGAAGTGTTAATAGCTTCTGCCCATAAATTTAACGGTAATTTTGATTGTGATAATAGACAACGGGCCATTTCAACGAGAGTTCTATTCTTCCTTTCAGCAACACCCGATTGTTCCGGGCAATAAGGAGTTGTTAATCTATGCTGAATACCATTTTCTTTCAAGAAATTTTCAAATTCAGTCCCAATAAATTCGCCCCCATTATCACTCATGAATTTTTTAATTTTTATAGATTTTTCATTTTCCCAAAGAAGTTTGATTTCTTTAAAAGCATTCAATGCCTCAGCTTTAGTTTTTAAGAATTTTACTGCACAATAACGAGAATAATCATCAATAAATGTAATAAAATAAATAGACTTACCTATGGAGGGTATCCTAATAGGGCCACAGATATCCGAATGAACTATTTCTAACATTTTTGAAACACGGTCTGAATGCTTAGGGAAAGGTAGGGATAATTCACGGTAGGGATATTCGTTTTCACAACATTTTTTGGCCTTTTCTAATTGAATGCTTGTATCCATATTACAAGCTACGGGCTTGGCTTCTGTCATGCCAAAACGCTCTAAGAGCTCTCTAATATAACTATGTTGACTCATTGTTAAAAGGCCTTTTTCTAACGGAAAATTTATCCCTAGACAATATTTAACTATGCCTGAATATTTAACATCTAGTTTTTCATTAAGATGAATTTTGAAGTTTTCTAACATATCAGGGTCCTGTGACATAAACAATATGTCATCAACGTAAATCATTATAGGAGTCAACCCTTTATCACTTTTAATATAATATAAACATGGATCTGCATTTGTTTGTTTTGCTCCGAAATCATTCAAAATTTTATTTAACTTAGTGTTCCAACATCTCCCGGCCTGCTTGAGACCATACAGCGATTTTTTTAACAAAAGAACTTTATTCCCTACATTTAGATATTTAAGAATCTCTGCTGCTTTATCAGATATGTCCCTATCGCAATTTTCATTTATAATTATTTGAAGTATTTCTTTAAAGTAATCGGGAACTTCCATAAAAATTTCCTCATCTAATTTTCCATTCAAATATGCTGACGTTATGTCAAATTGATGTATTTTTATTCCTAATTTAGCAGCATAACCTGCCAAGACTCTAATAGATCCCATTCTTGCTACCGGAGAAAAAGTTTCACGAAAATCTATGCCTAATTTTTGACTAAAACCGCGGGCTACTAATCTCGCTTTATATTTCAAAAGAGATCCATTTTGATCATTTATTGGTAAGGACAAATCTGCTTTTAATGCATTGTTTCTCGGGCCTGTCTGTCACTTCGAATGTATCATTTTTTAATATTACTTTTATTTCATCAGTCATAGCTTTATACCAGTTAGAAGCTTCGGAACCCTTTAAAGCATTATTTATTTCTATTTCCGAATTAAAACTATAAACAGCATTTGCAATTGATTCCGGCTGGCGAATTATTTTGCGATTACGCAATGACAATATATCTCTCTCTTCGAGCGCCGATTCTAGGTCACATGACAGTTCATCACTCTCATTTTTTATTTTTCGAGGAGAAATTTTCTCTTCTGACTGCTGCATGTGTGACTCATTTTGCGGTTCGCTTAATTGTATTTCTCTTTGAGAAACATCTGGATACAATTGACCTATTTTTGAAAAATCATTAGATTTCGCTTCAAAGAATTTAACACTACGGGATATAATTACTTTGTTTGATTCAGGAAGGTAAATACGAAATGCTTTAGAATTTTCTGAATAACCCACAAATATTCCCTTTTTAGACCTTGCGGAAAATTTATGTTTAGGCTGATTATTGAAATAATAAGAGATGCAATCAAAAGATTTAAAATAAATAACTATTGGTACTACATTATTCCATAATTCATACGGGGTTTTTCCATTTAAAGCTTTTGTTGGGCATCTATTTCTTATATAATTAGAAGTGTTAATAGCTTCTGCCCATAAATTTAACGGTAATTTTGATTGTGATAATAGACAACGGGCCATTTCGACGAGAGTTCTATTCTTCCTTTCAGCAACACCTGATTGCTCCGGGCAATAAGGAGTTGTTAATCTATGCTGAATACCATTTTCTTTCAAGAAATTTTCAAATTCAGTCCCAATAAATTCGCCCCCATTATCACTCATGAATTTTTTAATTTTTATAGATTTTTCATTTTCCCAAAGAAGTTTGATTTCTTTAAAAGCATTCAATGCCTCAGCTTTAGTTTTTAAGAATTTTACTGCACAATAACGAGAATAATCATCAATAAATGGAATAAAATAAATAGACTTACCTATGGAGGGTATCCTAATAGGGCCACAGATATCCGAATGAACTATTTCTAACATTTTTGAAACACGATCTGAATGCTTAGGGAAATGTGCACGTGTCATTTTATTTAATGCGCACACTTCACAATTGAAGTCGGATACTTTTTTAATATTTAACCCCCTAATATGACCCTTTAAATTTGAATCAATCAAATCTTTTACATTTAGATGAACCATTCTACAATGCCACTTTTCCACATCGGTAAAAATATTTTTAGAACTATCGATTGATTCACTAGAAAAATTAGCTGCATTATTTATATTTGCATTATTATCCCGCAAATAATAAAGTTCATTTTTCTGTCCGCAATTAGAGTCACATTTTTCTTTCTGTTATTTATAATAGCACATTTGTCTTTAAAAGTTACGGTGAAACCTTTGTCGCACATTTGTGATACAGATAATAAGTTAGTTTTCAATTCTGGAACCAATAGAGCGTCATTGATTTCAACATTTTGATGTTTTGAGTTTACTTCTGCTTTAATTAATATTTTACCAACACCGGACACATCAGTTGTTTCATTATTCACTAAATTTACAGATTTTATATCCGTATCCTTTAAATCGTGAAATTTGGAGTAATTTTTCCCCATATGTCGAGTGCAGCCGCTGTCAACACACCAAAGATTCTCGGATTGTTCTTTGGATAATATGTACATATTCGTTGAATTTGTGCTGGCCAGTAGTCCTAAACTGTTTTGTCGATATTTAAATGATTTGTCTTTCTCACACTGATTAGCACGGTGACCGATACGTTTACATTTCCAGCAAGTAATTTTTGAATTATCTCTTTCGTTCTGAGTGTACTGTTCAGTAATCTTAGGATTCCTTTTATTTTTATTCCACGGAGTAGGTTTCTTTCGAAAATTCCCAGTCATGAACGCTCCATCGCTCTGTCTGTCATCATGGCATCTGGCATCGTTTTCTTCTACTATTTTTATTCGTAGTACTTCTGGTTTCGGTAGCTCATCCCTGGATTCTATTGCGCACCGGAAATTTTCATAACTGGATGGTAGGCTGTATAACAACATCACAGTTAACAAGTCATCATCTATTTTAATATCCATTTCAGATAGTTTATCGACTATGTCAAAAAACTTTCGAAGATGATCTCGAATGCTCACAGAAGAGGAATCTGCCATTTTATGTTGAATAAGCGATTTTAACAGTGACGCTTTTCTAGCGGGGCCTTTAGATTGATATATTTCTTCTAATTTTTTCCATATATCCAGATATGTTTCACAGTTTTTTATTTGTTTCAGTTCAGAAGGCGATATACACAAAATTATGTTGGCTTTGGCCTTTTCATCCATATCAGTCCATTTATCAAACGCTTCTTTTGATTTCGCATCACTTGCCACGAGCTCTGGCTTTGGTTTCGAGCCAGATACATAAATCCAGGATTCATTTTTTATCAAGAGTGCCTTCATTTGTATTTTCCATGTTTCATAATTGTCTTTGTTTAGCGTTTCAATACGTAGTGTTCCATAAGACGCCATTTTCAAACGTGGTCGTCTATCTAACAGATAAAAGTCTATTTATCGTAAATAAAAGTTAATTTGCTCTGGGCCCATAACCTATTGGGCTTAGAAAGCAGAGCATGCAAATAATAATTCATATTGATGAGTCCATACTAAAACGAAACACTTTTAATTAGACGAACACTCACATCACATAGTTACATATAGAGAAACAAATATTCAAAAGGTACAGGTAAAAGATGCGCCGTACGAACAGTCCAAGTGGTGGCGCGCCAGTCGTTATTGGAATGATCTATTATACAGTGAAGGAGGGTAAATACAAGAGGCATTGGTAATAGAAAATAAATGTAACCTAACACAAACATGTGACAGCAACCCCATTGGTTACATCAACATCACCAGTGGCCATTTCAATCATTTTCTATAAAGGGAAATTCTGCTAATGAACAAGGATACATTCTATGTCAGGATTTCAATTATTTTTCCAGGCTGATTTTACTTTACCCACTTTGTAGTATTTAATACTTAAATTTATTTAAACTCTTGGAAAAAACTTAATGTTTTTAAAGATTCAAAATTACTGTGAATATAGATGTGAAGAAAAATTTTCTACATTTTAAGAGTCTATTCATGTCGAGAGTCTGTGCTTTGAGATATAAATTAAATATATATCACAAATTTCACATTTTAATATATAATTGATATATTGAATTTTGTTTGCTTTATTTAAAGGTAAGAAAATTAGAAAAAAAAAAAAAAATTTGAAATATTTTAAATGTATGTAACTGTGAGTATGTTGATAGTTTTTAAATAGTCTATTAATCATAACTCATAAAACAACATAAATTGTATATTTGTTGTAAAACAACATGAAAAATAATTTTAGAGCTATATTAAAAGGAAAAGAAAAAATTTTTATTTTTACATAGTAAGTAATACTAAACTAAAATGAATCTAACTTGGCTAATTCGATTTATACGTTTAGAAACCTGCATACTGGTAATTTTGCTTGTCTGGCAAAACAAGTTAGCTTTTTTCATTTTTGCAAGAGACTACACCATTAAAAGAAAGCTTATGATTTTTTCTTTTTTGTTAATCTTATTAAAATATCTATTTGCATGAGTTGTTTTTTAATTTCTTTAATTTATTGTAATAATGGAAGTTTGTTGCAAGTTTTTTTTTTTTTTTTTTAAGCTTTACCCCCTTTTTTTTCATCTTTTTTTAATTATTTAATTATTTTTATCTTTTTGAATTTTATTTTCTTTTCAGGATATTTTCCATCTGGAGATTTTTTTATTTGCCCAGTATATGTAGTTATACATAAGATTATATGGATTAAGTCTACTGATTTTCAGTTTCTTTGTTTGATACAGTGCGTTGAGGCCCTGTGTAAGTTTTGTTAGAATCTGAATGAGAGTCTATCTGCCTGTACTTATTTTCTATTTGTACTTTGATTTTCAAAAATATGCTGAGATCAATAGTAAATATGTTAGTGAATTGAAACAATATTTTTTAAAGGTCTTTTTGTGCATTACCTTAGAAAAACTTATATAAAAAGCAAACTAATGTGTTTTATAGTCAAATGTCAGTTTTGTCAATTATTAATTTAAATAATGTATTGCAGAATCATGACTATTGGTAGTACCAGTTCACATCCCTTATAATATAGGTTTTAAAAATCTTTATTAAGAGTCCTTATAATTTTCTCTGCAAGTTATGTTGTATATGTATTGAGATGACAAGTTGGGAAATAAAATCAGTTATTTTTTAATTATATCTTGACAAAACTGTTTCATAATTATTGCACTTATAAATGAGAGTTAAAAAGCACTAGAAATAATAAGTAAAATTAGCATACTGTATATTTGGTTACATCAAGTATACCCTCATAAGCAGGGGTGAGGTGTGGTTCAGGAAACTATGAAAGTGCAGAAGCGACGCAATTCTACAAACAGAGGAAGAATCAATTCAGTCTTTTGATCAAGCGACGTTATTTGATTACATTTTAAAAATCTTAAATAGAGGAAGTGCTTTTTCCATCGCTTCCATGGATGCTTCATCACTGCTCATAAGTGCTAAATAGCCAAAAGGATTTGTGTCCTTAAATATGCAAGAGAAGCAGTTTTAGGGATATATTAGCAACTAATATAATTGTTAGGATTTAGAAGGAATTGTTAGGATTTTAAAAACTGAATGCTAGGAAAATTGTAGATGTATTTTATCTTAAAGATTGTATAATTTATGTTTAGAAACAAAAAACCCCAAGTATTACTAAAAGAGTAATCATATCATATCTTTAACTTCAATTCATCTAAAACAATTTGCAGGCCTAAATCTGTACATGAACTTGATTTTCTTGAGTCTTTCCATATTTACAGAGCTTGGCAGAAGTCACTTTTATTTTCTTTATGAAATGCTTGTCATTCCCCCCCCCCCTTTTTTATATGTTTATTTATTTTGTTGTTGTTGTAAATAGTATAACATTACCTATTTTTAAAGATTTTTTTTTCCTTGGAGCACATGATGGTTTCATCATTCTTTTACTTCACACTATCATTCAGTTAAAAGGGAATGATTCATAAAGAAAGAGGTGGGAATATAAGATGAACAAAACTGCCTGTCCTATTTATCTCTTTGAAAGTGTGCATGTGCAGCATTATCAGTGATTTGTTCCTGTTTCTAGTCAAATCAGAAATTCCATTTTTATTCATTTTCATTGAGAGAACTTCTTGCTGCAGTTGCATTGAGTTACCTGACCTGCTGTTGAATTACCTATCTATGAAAGATCGATTCTTCTGTTGAGTTTTGTTGACTTTAGAAAGCTTTTAATGAGGAATTAATGGGTTACAAAAACTGGCATAGGAGCCTGCAAATAATAATACAGTCGAACTCGCTTATAAAGAGACCTGATTTAACGAGATAATTAGAAATACTTCGTTGGTACAATGTTAAGTCTATGGGAGCATAACTCGCTTTTAACGAGCAAAGCCCGGTTATAGCGAGGAATATATTTAAGATTCATAAAATGTTTATTGGCTTCCATCTCTCCAATTCAGTCATCCTGTGAACATGTGATGGCAGCCCTTTTCATTTAGTTGAGTGCTTCTGCGAAGACCATTTCTCGAAGGGCAAGGCACTGATGAGGACGAAGAAGAAGCAGTCAACTTGAGAAATTTAGAAATGAGTAAAGAGGAATTTGAAAATTATTTATCTATTGATGCCAATGTTATGACTTTTGAGATACCTACTTTGGACGATGTTGTAGCTGAAATTCATGCTAAAGCAGATGACAAAAATAATGAAAGTGATGATGATAATGACGAATGTGAAGAATTCCAAGTTCAACCATTACCAACATACTCAGTGGCTTTTGAGTACGCAGAAAAACTTCAAATATTTTCTGAAGCCATAGATGCAAATGATGTTTTTCGGGCTATGAGTCTTCTCCAAAGAACAATAACACAAAAAAGAGACAATAATACAGTTCAAAGCAAATTAACCAACTTTTTTTGTAATGTACATAAATAAAAATAAAGTACTAATAGTAATTATTTTAAATAATGTTAATTATTTATAAATAATACTAATTATTTTACTGTACTATTTATTAGGGATATAATGTAATATTAATGTAAAATGTATACATAATACAGTAAGTACATATTAATTTATATGATTTTTTGACTGACGTGCTTTTTACGAAAACTTGGTTATAACGAGAAAATATTGTGGTTTATTTGTGCTCATCATAAGCGAATTCAACTGAACTAATTAAGCCCTTATTCTAAGCTGTAATTCTTCCATTATTAAAAATATATATAGTCTGTGGAGAATATAGCTACCCTACTTTGGCAACCCTTAGACAAGTAAAAAAGAAATTAAAAGATTGGCATGCTCGAGAGAAGGAAAAAAAAAATAGAAAATCATGATAAGATACATTAAAAAAGGTTAAACGAACTAAATATGGAAGATGGAAGCATTAATAAATTTATATTGATCCTAAGAAGAATGTTTTTATCAATTTTTTATTTATTTATTTATTTTTTAATAGAAAATGTTTATCTGATTTTAGGTTTTGATTTGATATCCAAAACAGCGTCTCTTTGATAAAGGAAATTCTTTGGATTATTCATCTTTTTAAAAGTATCATCCCTGTGAGTGCTCATAGCACTGTTTCACAGGAATGTTAAATGATGTGAAGTGCTGAGAATGATTTGTGTAGTTCTGATAATTTTATTGGTTAAAACATGGCATTAGTTAGAATTGGATAAGGTTGATATAGTAGTTACTTTTGGAGTGCAAAGTCTTGCCTTCAGTGAAATGTTTATGTATGGTTGAATCCGAAAGTATTTTTAAAGAAGTTTGTTATAGCACATATTTAAAATGACATTCCAGTACTAACCTAGTTAAGCAGCAAGATTTTCTAGATATGGGAGTTGAGTTTGTAATTCAGTTCCAGCGAGTTCGGTTGAGATTTGTCTTTGGAGTTGGATTCCAAAGAGTTCAAGTTGAGCTTCCTTCACAGTTGGCTAAATTATACCATTGTTTTATTCAAACAGATAATATATAATTTGTAAGGGACAAAGCCAGGATTGACGAGCAAAGCAAGTCTTCAGGACCCCCTAGTAAAAAAAAAAAAAAAAAAAAAAAATTATGCATGTTGCCCTTTTGTTGCCTATGAATGTAAAATATCTTTCATAATAAAACATTGGAAAAATTGAGGCATTCAACTTTTACTTTTTTTTTAATTAATTAATTAGTTTATTTATTTATTATTTTCAAGGAAAGGGGGTGAAGCATACTCTTAAATTTATTTAAAAGGTAATCTTTATCATTTAATTGAATACATGTATGCTGTCAAAATTAAAGCATCACTCTTTTTTTTTTTTTTTTTTTTTTTGGGGGGGGGGGGGGGGGGGGGAGGGGCATCTTAAATTATTTTGAAATGTTTAATCAAATACATGCCTCAGTTAAAGGCAAATGTATGAAGATCTTGAGAACATTTGAGAAATGGTTATGTGCAGTAATTCAGAGTTTCTTGAAATTACTTTTAAATATAATAATATATTTTTAATGCCCTTATTTGACTCATAAGTATCATAAGGCATTCTTATCTTCCCAAATTATATACATAAAAATACAAGATTCTTGGGCATGGGGGATTTATCAACAATTTCATTAGTTCTCTAAAAATTACTATGCTGATGTTTGAAGTTTTTTTTCACTTATCAAATATGATATAAATATTTTTACTTTCTTCTATATTCAATAGAAGAAAGTATTGAATTTGTAAATATTTTTGACTTCTTGGTTTTTGATGGAATTGCACTTTTTGTGAGATCCAGAATATGATTAAACCCTTTTTAAAAAAATGGCTGTATGTAAGAGAGAGAGTGACAAAAATTTTATAGCAGCTCTAGCTCAAAATTAAAAAAATGCAAAAAATTTCATATAAGTTTATATGTAGTTGCACCTTTTACATAAATTAATATTTATCAAATTTTGGTAAAAATTGCCCTACAATTGACATTACCATCCTGTTGTTTCATAATTTTTAATATGGTAGTGTAGAACAAAGTACCATATAAATGTTTTTTTTTTTTTTTTTCAAAAGAACTTGTTAATACTTTTTAAGCAAATGTTTGAACTATAGAAAAATTTCTTCCATTAAAAAAAAAAAAAAAAAAAAAAATTGCTTCACATGTTTTTTTTTTAGATCTTTATTTATAGTGTAAAAAATCAACTTTATTTGCACATTTAGTGTTACACTTCTCTGATATGAAAATAATCTGCATTCATCATAGAAAATAATTTTAATAAATAATTTGTACTGTGTGACTTTGTATAGGAAAATGTAGAAAAAAGTTTTATAATGGCTACCACATGCTAGTTTAAAATGTATTACTCTGTGTAGATGCATATATCTTTATCTATATATTTGTGCACATTTGTTAAAAAGTGATATCGATATTGCTGCTAGCAATTAGTCAATGTATTAAAATTTTCAGTCACTTTTCTCTCTTCTTTTTTATATAATGATTCATGCTGTGTGTCCTGTATTTATATAAAATCCAATTTTTTTTTTTTTTTTTTTTTTTTTTAACTGGTGGTTTTCATAGGACCCATTTCTCAGTTTCTTATTGATAGTTTGTTCGAAACTAAATTTCATCATCGCTGTAAATAAAGACCTAGAAAAAATTCACTCACTATATGGTTGATCAAACAAAATAAAGTCGCAACTTAAAAATTTTTTAAAAGCCCCATTTTATTTTATTTTATTTTTCCTCCCTTCCATCATAAGAATG
The DNA here is from genome assembly GCA_963930645.1 of Salticus scenicus. Classification (NCBI taxonomy): domain Eukaryota; kingdom Metazoa; phylum Arthropoda; class Arachnida; order Araneae; family Salticidae; genus Salticus; species Salticus scenicus. The sequence continues at coordinate 47,236,919 of OZ005657.1, forward strand.
AATATCATTGATTGACCATGTGAAAATTGCATATTTCTGCAATTAAATGTAAATTAAATGGCAACAAAACGATCCCATATCTAAAAAATGACACTGAAATATGGCATGTTTTATAGATTAGACAAAAAAAAAAAAAAATCATTGATTTGTTATTACATATTTTAGGAATCAGATTAGAAAATAAATACAAATTTCGTTGACTATAAGTAAAATAAGCTCATATTTCAGAAATTAGCTGCAATTAAATGTCATTTTGTTTTAATTGGTAATGAACTAGTTTTCCATTTCAGCAACTGGTGACTAAAATATCTGTTTTTATCAATAAGCATTAATAAAAATACAAATTTCATCAATTAACTATGAAAAATGAGTTTTTTCACTGTTTATTCAGTAAAAATTTAGATTTGAAAAATTCCCTTCCATGAAAATCAAAAATTTTAAAATGGTCAACTCATTAACCAATCCAGAAAAATTGATATGAACATATAAAAATGGACAAATTTGAAACAAACACTTCACTTTTTTTTCTTTTTAAGAAAAAATTATTTCAGTAATTAAAAAAAAAAAAAAAAAAAAAAGTAGAATTTAAATATACTACTGTCCACAGGAAAGTAAGTTAAAATTTCAATTTTAAGTTTATTTAAATCCTACCCTTAATGCTACTGAAATTGCATTATGTTGATTTTGTTTATTATTTTTGGTACTTTTAACGTTGTCACTTTATCTTTTGTAATGTATAAAGTGCCAAGTATTTGATTTATACATATGTAACATCATCTTATTTTTATGCTGAAATGAATCTAGGTTTCATGAATGTTTAACATTTAGATTAAAAATCTACATTAAGTAAAATTTAGCATTTTTTATACAAAGTTAAACTATGTTACAGAAAAACTAGCAGACTGTTTGCTATCTAGAAAATTTTCAAATCCATGCTGCGATATGTCAAGAAGACATTTCAGTTAGTCTATATAACCCAACCACATTCAGTTGCTACTATAATTTCTTTCAGTACACCAGCCTTCCCCCTTCCCCCCTCAATTGCATAGAGTTAAATAAACGAAAGTCAAGCATTACTATATTACCAATGATAAAATTAAAAAAGCTAGCAACAATTAATATGCAAGCAAAACATCTTATATCATAAAAGTAATTACAAAATATCAGTTTCAGATCAGAATTTTCTAGTCTTTTATCAGTTATAAATTGAATCAATAAATCCATGTGTATATTAGATAAAATATTCATTGAATGCAGAATGGTGAATACTCTGTGAATGTGTATTTATAGACAGAAAAATTTTAGAGTATGAATGATTTTATGTATTAATTTAATGACTAAAATATAACTAGGAAGTTAATTGTTATGTTCTTTAAACTTATAATGCAGTGAGTCATAGATGTATAAATCTGCTTTAACTGTTGGGTGATATTTCATATAGTTTTTAAAGAACTTGGTGCCAAAAGTTTTTATTTTTAAATTTCTTATTTTTTTAATTATTATTCTTGCAACACATTCAAAACTCTCTTTATTTGATATAAAAATTATATCTCAATTGTATTTCTTTTCCAAATGATTAAGCCTGAATGTTATGCATAAAATATGTAATAATACCGAAAAAGATCTAGTTTCTTTTCTCTTCCATTTGCAATTATAACCTCCACTGAGTCCTTAAATTGTGCACATTTTATTTTTATTAATATTGTTGTTGTTGTTGTTCTTGTTAAAGCATAGATGCCATTGCTGAGGAAAATAATACATTTGACCAGAAAAAAGTATCTAAAACTGAAGTTTATATGTTGTAAGAATATTGTCTCTATTTAAACCACATAAATTATTTGTTGCTAACAATTAGAACTGTTTATTTATTTTGTATAATTTAGAATACTATTTATTTAATTTTAGATTTGTAAATATCTGGGTGGTATACGTTTTACTAGTTGTAAAAGTGCCAAAGACAGGACTTCAATGTCAGTGACTCTTGAACAAACTATGGTGCTTCTTAAAGACTTCAATCTTGATGAGAAGGAAATGCTAAGAGTACTAGAATGCATGAGAAGGTAGTGTCATATTTTATTTTTAGTGTTTTAATTACTCACAGCAACATCACTAATGGTTCTGTAGTTATGAACTGAAAAAAAAAAAAAAAAAAAAAAAAAAAAAAAAAATTAAGAAAAATAATCATCATACACTTTTAAATGTATTTAGTTTTTATATAACATATTAGTAGCCCACTTCACTGGTCACTATATTTAAAGAAATTAAAAACAGAATCACTCTTTTTTATGTTGCTTTATTTAAAAAAAAAAAATAAAAATAATCCAAAAGCTTGTTTTGGTTTTCTGCTGCTTTCAACAGCATCTTCCTCGCCTGCAACAATGCCTTACCTGATGGCTAGGAAAATGTCATTGTCATGTATGGCTAAATGTTAACAATTAATTATTGTTCTATTGACATAAAAAATCTGCAAGCCTGATTTTTTTTCTTTTGCTTCATTTTTAATTAACATGTCTAATATAGATTATGAAATTGTGCTTTACTAATTAAAATTAAATGTCAAAGTATATTAAAACTTGCTACATATTCTATGTTTGTTATCTTGTCTCATTCATCAATCATCACTTAATTATTCAATAATAAATTTTAATCCTAAATGTTATTAAAATATTCTAAATATACTGAAAAATTTTTTTCAATTATTCTGAAGGCCAAAATTTGCAGTAACACTTCTATTTTGTTATATGAAGTTTACAATATTTTTTTCTTTTTATTTTTCAGTGAAGGAACACGTTATGAAAACACCTTGAAGAATGTAGGAGTTAGAAAATATCACTTCACAAGTCTACAATTGATGACTCTGCCAAAACTATATCGGCCACCTCCAGGGACCTATGGAAATGTTGGTTCTTGATTAGAAAAATGTATTTATATATTTGATGTTAATGTCAAAAAAGCTAGTCAGTTGTGGAATCACACACATTATTAATAAAAATCACCAACAACTGATATTAGTGTTTGTAAGGATTTTTCCATTATAAAATTTGGAGTAGAAATTATATATTGATTGTAGGAAAGACAATTGTAATTGTTTGAAAAAAAAAAAAAAAATGAAAGACAGTATTTTTTTAAATTGTATAATTTTAGCTAAAATATATGAATTATTAGGATCTTTCCACACACAAAATGTTAAAAACTAAATATTTTATCAACATTTGTAAAAGTAATTCATTATTTTAAAATATAAAATATTGTATTGGAATTTTTGTATAAAACTACAAATTTGTTAAATTATTTATATATTTATGTAAAATTTCAACAATAAATTTTTTGCCAATTTTTACTGTTTTTACTTTTTGACTACAAATTTTTGAATTTCCTTGGACATTGTAATCTTTGCTTCCTTAATTGATTTTGAAGAATAAGGGTCATTAAAATAACCTATAATTGTTGTAGGTGGGCTCTGGTCAATACACTTTTATTATAGGGCATACTGTATTATGTTGAAAGCAATGAACTTGGCCAATCACCTTTCACGGTCGCTAACTTTAATGCCACACTCACCGCTAGCAAAATTTTCTGTATCTATGCAGCAAAACAAAATTTATCTGTGATCCAGGAATATACTGGTCAAAGTCTGTTATCACAAGAAGTATTAGCAATTTATAAAAATATATAAAATTTGCATCAACAGAGAAAATAAATTAAGAATATACAAGTAATCTACAAACATAATGTAAATAGTATTTGCATTTTTAAGCCTGGCATTTCTTTTTGAGATTTTTAATTAATCTGCAGTGCTTGCTGCCATGCTGCAGTGTTTCTGCTGCTGGGCCCACCAAGAGCCCCATTCTCAGATCAGATATTGACATGTGACCAGAAATGGGTGTTTTACAGTAACTGTAAAATAACACATAATTGTATCCTAGATATATTACATTAGTTCCCAAACAAAAAACATTCATCACCAAGAGGTAGTGCTTTGATTTTAAATTGCTGCAGTATGGCAAAACCAGTAGCATTGATTTTAACTTGCTGCAGTATGGTACTATGTCAGAAGCAGCCAGTACTATACTTGGGGAAAAGAGAAGTTGATAGTACATAAATCACCAAATTTAGTAATACTGTTAATACCAAGTGCGTAAAAAGTTCTAGTATTCACCAGACTATCAAGTTAGGTTTTCACCGAGTATATTTAATAAGAAAGTAATTATCCTTCTTCAAAATAATGCCAAACCTCATACAACAAAAGCGACGAAAGAGGTGATCAACACCAGGGGTGGCCAACCCGCGGCCCGTGGGCCGCTGCGGCCCACCGCGTAGTTTATTGCGGCCCGCGAGGAGACTAACGATATTTAAAGTTTAACAACTTTGGTTAACGGATCAAAAATTCATAAATACGTTCTGACTTTTCGAAGTGAAAATACTTTTCAAAGATTATAGTAACGAACTGTGTTTTCAAAGAACTGTGGTAATGAAATATTATTAGATCCATTTTTCATTTAATTTATTATAGTTTTAATATATAGTCAGAAATTTTTCACGATTCTATTGTTAATTTATGAATGAAAATATTTAAATTAATATATTCTGCTCCGAATTTTCACCCTGCCCTTCTCTGAAAAAAAAGTATATAAATACATTAATCATATACTCACAAACATATATGCATATGAACGGTCATAAAATAGTAATAATAATAATTTCCTTCTTCGACTAGCAGCTGATGCCTAACGATTGGTAATAACATCCAGTTTTGAATTCAATTGCTAAATTTTGTTTAGGGTGTCATCTACATATTACAACTTGCACAAACTTCTTCTTCTTCTTTTTTTTTTTTTTTCGAATAGTAACACCCATTTTTGACTACATATTCAAATTTTTGAGGTCGAGGCGGTTTATACTCCTTATATTAAGTCTTCATAAGTTACAACCAAAAATTGATCAGGGGTAAATCTCTATATTTTAGAAAATTAAATTAAGATATTACAGAGAAAAGTATTATATCCATTCAGATAATAACCGGAAAAGAACTATAACAATTTTAAATATAAAATAAAGTAAAGTAATGCTAATTAAGAAATGATGTGCATGTTTAAACTTACTTGAATAACTATTTTAAATCATGCGTAAGCAAAGTAATATATGACACAAATGATAACAAGTGACAACCCCCTAAGAGCAATAAAAATTGAAATATCACAATAATTCGAAAACTAATGTTTGGAATGAAATGTAAATTTAGAAACCCATATTTTTTTATTATGCCCATCTATTCGAGCAAAAATTAATGTATGCCATAACTCATAATTTTTTTTAAATATAAATATTAATAATTTTCATAATTCAAATAAATAAATAAATAAATTAATTAATTAATAAAAAATATGCATGGAATATATTTTAGCTTACTCCATTCTAACGTTTAAAAAATAAATAAATAAATAATAATAATAATAATATATTAATTTTTAGGTAGATATGAATTAATGTTTATTACATTCATTTAACATTAGCATCTCCATATTTTAACAAATTGTAACTCTGTGAAAAACTGAGAGAAACATATAAACTATACCATTTTTTGGGCTGATTTGATCCAAATAATTGAAAATGCTTGTCGAAATAGGGGGTTGCCTTTGAAAAAAAATTAAATTGATGCTAGTTTTAATATGTAAACACCCCTTAAGAAAAATTTAGTGTTCTAAACCAGTCCTTTTTGTTAATCGATCGGCATCGGACGCATGTCTCTACACTAATTTACGGCGAAATTAGTCGGGAAATGAGGAGGGGGGGGGGGGGGGGGGCTTTTTTTTATGACTGTACATACGGTGCGGCCCGAATAAATAAAATGGATTTCCACCAAGTGTTTTGGGTTGGACAGGCCTGATCAACACACTTTGTTGGGAGGTTGTTACCTCATTCTCCTTGATCTTCAAACATTTATCAATTAGACTATCACCTGTTTTTGGTCAAGAATAATTATTTGAATGAAACAGTATGTCTGTAACTGAGATGATGTCTTTAGGCTATAGGACAGGTTTTTTTTATTCCTAAGGGCAAGAAATTATGTAAATGCAGGGTTTAGAATCTTACATCCCAGGAGCAGATACACCATGACACGGCGACGTAGTCGCAGACACAGAAAAACGGCTTGCGGACAGTTTTTGTCTGCACTGAGAAAAAAATTTGTCTGCAGCTTTCGGATAACAGTTCACTTATAAAAATTTCTGTATCAAAACTAAAACTAATACTTTTATTATTTATAATTATTTATATTGTAACATTGCTATAAAATATTTAATTGAATGAGATGAATTGAATGAATACAATTGATTATACTATATTCTTTTGTAGTAAAATTGTATTTGTGTATTGTTGCACGAGATCACCACTGATGTTAAGCCCCCCCCCCTCCCCATCAGCTTTCAGGCTTTTTGAGTGTAAGCCATTTTCACCCCTGATTACAAGCAAATTTTGCAGACAGATTATGAAATTTTAAAAGCCTGTCACAGACAGCTTCAAACCTTTCTGCCACTGGGTCTTACATCATGTTGGAAACATGTAATTCAGGATGAAAAAGATTATTTTGTTGAGTAAAATGCATTTGCATGAAATTACTGACTAGTTATTTCTCACTAAAAGAATGGTGTAAACATTTTTGGATAGTCGATAGAATGTTTATAGTTAATGACATTCATAACAGCTTTATAAATGATATTTTAAAATTGGTCTGACATGTCTATCTTAAAAACTGATCTTCACAATGAAAATAATTGTCATAATATTAAAATACAAAGATTATTAAGCAAAATTTTGCCCTATTCTTCCATGTTAAAAAAAAATCGTAAATTTTAATTAATTTGCAAAATTTTCAAATTAAAATGTTGAAATTCAATACGGTTCTTGTCATTATAATAAGTAATATTTTAAACACATCTTTTTAATCATTTGTTTTTAAGATAATGTGTACACAAACTGATAATATTGCCGATATACACCACATCAATTTTGTGATTTCCAGATTCCTCACACCACAAAACATGTAAAAATCTAAAAAAACTGAGGTTAAAAAGTTTCACAAATACTGAAGTTCTCTATACTTATATACTCCTGCTCAGGTTCTGCAAGATTTACAAATAAACATTTTGCTTTTTAATTTACAAATTACTCACACATAGTAGATAAGTTCTTAAACTTTGGTAAGGAAAAGAACAGGATCATCCTTATCTTTTTCAGAGAAGATTGGATTATGGCAATATATTTAGAAGACCAACAACAAACTGAGTAAAAAATATAGTGCTTGTGATAAATTAAAAGAGTAAAATGATCTGTAAGCAAATGTTATAGAGACCTGTAGTATTTTTTGATGCATTTGATATAATGATAGCATGTGAAATAAAAAATGTTTTAATAATTATAATAAAATTGAAGCAAGATTTTTTTTCATATAAAAGGATAAGTTTAAATTTTGTAAAATATGAGCATTTGTATGAAAAGTATTTTAACTATGCATGCTCAAGTGATAAAAAAAATCTTCTTTTTTTTTTTTTTGCATAATTTCATAGCCAAATAAATGGGCCATCTTATACTAAAAGTCCTGTCAAATATTGTGAAAATTCAGAAGGATATGCAAAAGATTAAGGGGTTCAATTACTGAATAAAATTGATTTTTCATTGGGGGATAGTTGCAAATTGACATTCATTATAAATCAATGGATAATTATGCTTAAAAATATTAAGATATATTAATGCTTTAAATATATATACATATTTATTAAGAACATGTTACACTTTACAACACAAAAGATTTTGTGAGATTTCTTAAATTAATAAAGTATTGATAAATAATTATGTATTATTTAACTTAGTACTGAAAAGTACTTAATTAGTACCATTGATTTAAAAAGCAGCAATTTGAGACTGTCCTCCCTAATGAAAAGTAAATTTTATTCAGTAATTAAAAACCACTTTAGTATTTTTCATATATTTTTCTGAATTTTCATGATATTCAAAAGTATACGAGATGGCCTGTTTTATTCACTATCAATTTATACTGATAAAAAGCATGTGCAGTTAAAACACTTTTTATACAAATGTTCATATTTTATAAGTTATTTAATATTTTTATATTCTGACTATAATTATGTACCTTTTCATAATGACTGGACATTTTCAATTTCAGACATTGTTTGATATCTAGAAAAAAAATTCTTGATGAATTAATTATTCTGAAATTTTGGTAAGTAAAGAACATGTTATACTTCATAGATTTCAACCAAAGTTTTGTCCTGGAGACAAAAAAGGAACCAATAAAAAAATAAAGAAAAACAGAAATGTTTCACATTATCCTGTAAAAAATAATGTTTGAGATGATTTCTACGTGTAGCATGTGATTATGAGGCTACTTCTAATCATCTGCATTTATTTATATGAAACTAGCACATACATTCATCGAAGTAATAAATGTTTCTTTAGGAAAATAAAAATTGTCTCCTTTTCTAGCTTCACATGCAGGATAAGAATGCAGAAATGCAAAGAAATTTTTAGGAAACTTGACATACTTCAATTGATATAATATACTGTTATCAGAATAATAAATTCTCTTAAAAAACAAGCAAAACTATAAAGAGTTTTATACATTTTAATCAATGATAATATAGTATGCATTGATTTTAAATAAATATTGATAAGCCCTCCTGTCATTTTCCTCTTTTATTTTTATTAGAAGGAATATGTCAATATGTAAATGAAAAATAATAAATTATGCAAATGAGATTTATTAACCCTTGTGCATGCACAATTGAAAAATTAGTTACTAAAAATACTCATTTTCGATATTTAATATTTTTATATTCTGATTTCAGTTTGTTGTATATATCTAATATATGTCAAGTTTCCTAAAAATGGCTTTGCATTGGGTTTAATACCTTACATCAAATAAGGTGCAATTTCTTAAAGAAACCTTTATATCTCTAGAATATATATGCTAGACTCATACAAATTAATACTGATAATTTGAAGCCGCTGCATAATCCCTTGCTATAGCCAGAAGGCATTTTAAGCATTACTTTTTACAGGGTTATTCAAAATATTGACCCTGCATAAAATTGAATTTTCTGAACGTCAAATAAGTTCGAGGGTAAATGTGAGCAAGACAGCTGTGCATCAAGCTATTAGTAAATTTAAAATTTCAGGAAAATTTGTGGAAATTAAGAGAAGTGGTTGCCCTAGAAAAACAAGTTCACATGATGATCATGTGATAAGGATGGTCGTACAAGATCCAAGAATCTCCTGCAATACTATTAGACATTCTCTGGCTGCAAAAGTCACCAACGTCAGTTTGAGTACTATTTCAAGATGTTTGGCCAAAGATTTTCCTTTATCATCCCATAAACCCGCAAGGAAACCTCGACTTACTCCAAGTATGAAAAAGAAACGACTCTTAAAGCCCACAAATTTTCCCAAAATTTTAAATTTACTAATAACTTTATGCACAGCTGTCTTGCTCATATTTACCCTCGAACTTTCACTTGTATATATGAGGTATAACATGTTCTTCACATTCATAAAGTTTCAAGATAATTTGTAAAGTATTACTTGAGATATTTGACAAAATATCTGAAATAATAAATACTATTTATACGTTCAACATATTTTGTTTGATATATAAGTTAATATAATAAAAGAATGTTTAATCAGTCAGATATTATTATTTATAATATTATTATTTCAGATTTTATTACACTTTTGTGTTCCTCTATATACTGTCTGAAAATAGAATATGCCCAATAAAGTGTACAGAATTTAGAATTTAAAAAAACCCTCTCATAACAGAACTAAAAGCTTTCTCCATTCATATCACATTAACTATCTGAATATCTTGTGATGTCCTGTAAGACAATGAATAATAATAATCATAATTTATTCTACAGCAGATATATATACCTAGATAATACAATTTCATTATGTTTTGTGTAGTATATGTTAAACCAGATTCTGAAAAAGTACATCTGTTAGACCACAGTATACAGTCGAACCTTGTTAACATGAATTACTTTTAACACGAACAGTTTCCACAATCCCCATCAAAATGAAGATTAATAGTTATATGAAGATTAGTTACTGATAGCATGAACTACTGATAACATGAATAAATTTTTTATCTCCCTTGAGGTTCAGGTTACGAGGTTAGACTGTATTAGAATTCTTTTGTGTGTACAGAAACCAATAGTGTTCATTATACTTTTTTCAACAATAACGTGCTTTAATAAATTGAATAAAACGCATCAATTTCAAGGTGTTTTAGAATTATTTATGGAAATCAGAATGCAAAAAGTAGATGAATATGAACTGAAGTCATAAAAACTTTCAACTTTGCTGGAAATTCTTAAAATTATACATGGCATTCTCTATATTCGATATTATAAAACTCTTTTCCTTACTCTTACCTTAAAAAACATCCTTTTAAATGAATTAGCATATTAATTTCGGGTACAGCCATATCCATCCTCAGTGCTAAGTACAAAAAACGTCGTTCTTCTGTAGATCTTCATATTTTTGGTGTTGTCCAACACCATTTTTGGTTTTGTACAACACCAAAAATATGAAGATCTACTGGAGAACGACGTTTTTCGTACTTAGCACTGAGGATGGGTACGGCTGTACCTGAAATTAATATGCTAAGTCATTTAAAAGGATGTTTTTTAAGGTATTTTATTAATAAATAAAAAATTTTATCCTTTCTTAATAAATTTTAACTCTTTTCCTTATTTAAACATATATATATATTATTCTGGTTTCAATAAATTTTACATTATGATAATTCACACTCTGTTATCGAGCCCATCTGCCCAGCTAAAAAAAATCTGCAGAAAAATTATAAAAATAAAAATGCCAACAATCTGAAGGTATTTGGAACAAGAATCAAAATCTGCAGAACAACTGCACTTTAGAAGCAAAAAATTTGCAGATATATTTTTTTTCTCCTTAAACTTATTGTTCCTTTAGATTATCTGCAGTTTTCTGCATTTTTTCTTCTTTTTTTATAGTTTATTTATTTATTTTTTTTTAAGATTTTTTTTTAGCTGGGTAGTGACATTCCATAGTGATTCAGAATCTACTTTAAATCATAAGTCTTAATCTAATGAGCCTTAATGAGCAAAAAATGACTGCGAAGCAGTGATAGAAATTGGGAAGGAAAGGGAAGGCATCATATGATGCCTGCTGTAAATATTTTAGGCGTCAAATTGAAATTTCTAGTTGCAATTTCCGAAATTCATTTTTAACATGACTAATTGAGTGATTCTGAGTAAAACAATATTTCCTGAACTACACGTCAAAATTTCTGAAACACACATATATATGTGTGTGTGTATGCGTTTTCCTTACACATCAATCAGTATGTGCACACAGATGTAATGTGTTTGTTACATAGGTTATTTGTATGCATGTGCAGCGAGAGGGTTGAAAATTGCAGTTTTAAGATAAGATTAAAAGGGATTAAAGGAAACTTTTTCATCTCTGTAAAGGGGGGGTGGGGGTGAAATATGCCCCCAAATACCCAGATGTCCAAACGACATAGTCCCTGTGCAGCAGGGGGGGAATATAATATGAACTTGGAGCTTTCAAAGTTAAATAAAAATAAGTCTTTTAAAAAAAAGCTAGGCGTCAAATTTGATGACCAGAATGAATTTTATAGTCGTCAAATGGAATAATTTAGTCGCATTTGATGACTAACAACTGCTAATTTTGAATGCTGCTGCAGAGCGATAATCCAAACCAAGCTAAACCACCCTTATCTAATATGTCTTCCTTTTTTAAAGTGTTCTAATTTCAACGTGACTCCCTACGAAATTAAACTATTGAATTTTTAAATATATTAGGGGGACTGGAAAGTAATGTCGTTTCTGTGCATGTCGATATTTGATTGTCATTTGGTAGCTCATTACGTACTTGGAAGGCGTGTCAAAGAGATTTTGAGGTTATTGTATCATATTTGCTTCTGAATAATTAAGTATTAGACTTTTTTTTTTGCAATTTGGGGTGAAATGGCCAGACAGATACCAGAAGAGCATATCCGGCACTGTATGCTTTTTGAGTTTCGCAAGGGTAATACCGCAACTGCTGCAACTAAAAACATTTGCGATGTTTATCCAAGCGCATTGGACGTTCGAAAATGCCAAAGATGGTTCTCCAAGTTCTGTCAGGCAATTTTAATCTCTCGGACGCCCATCGATCAGGAAGACCAACAACATTAGATAACGACATGCTAAGGGCAGAAGTAGAAGCAAATCCATGTCAAACAATTGAGGAACTCTCAAACAGCCTTAACCAACCTTGGTCAACCATCCAAGAACATTTGCCGCAGATTGGAAGAATAAGCAGAGCTGGTGTTTGGGTCCCCCGTAATCTGTCCGAACAGAATAAAGCCAACCAGTCCATCACATGCAACGTATTGCTTCAACGGCACCGTACAGATCCGTTTTTTGATCGCTTGATCACTGGAGACGAAAAATGGGTCCTGTAGGCAGTGGCTCAGTCGAAATGAATTACCACGAACTACTACAAAGCCGGGTTTACATCCCAAAAAGGCACTTCTGTGTGTTTGGTGGAATACACACGGAGTTGTTCACTTTGAAGTGTTAAAACCTGGACAAACTGTTAATGCAGATGTCTATTTTGAACAATTGAAACGAGTAAACCAGTCTTTGATTGAAAAGTATCCGGTAATTGTCAACAGAAAAGGAGTTATTCTGCAACATGACAATGCAAGACCACACTGTGCAAAACGGATGTTAGAAAAAATTAACGAATTGGGGTGGGAGGTACTACCTCACCCACCATACTCGACCGATATTGCACCCTCGGATTACCATTTATTCCGATCACTGCAACATTGTCTTAGTGGCAAAAAATTAGAAAACTTTGATGATGTCCAAAATGCTATCTCGACCTATTTTATAGAAAAACCGATTGATTTTTACCGCTCCGGCATTGAAAATTTGTATACTAGATGGCAAAAGGTTGTTGATAACGAAGGTGAATATATTGTTGATTAGAAATAAAAACTTGTTAAAAATGTAGTCGTGTGAATTTAACTTAAGAAAACGACATTACTTTCCGGTCCCCCTAATAGAACAACATCACTTTGTATTAAGTTCATAAAACTGTTGATTTTGTGTGTTTGAATGATTTTAATTGCTATTTTAAAGCTAATGGATCTTTATTTTTTATCATCTCATGGATAACTCCCTAAAATAAGGACATTGAAAAATGGATACTAAAATTGCAGGTAAAATGGTGTAAGTCACCATTTTCAAATTGCAATTACACAACGAAATTTTCACTTAGAGAGATGATTTTTTATTTCTTCTTCTTAGACCAAGGAGAATATTTTTCTAAATATATAAGTCATATGATAAAAGGGTCTATATAAAAATTAAATTTCAGATGTTAATATGTATGCAGCCCCTTGTGCAAAACAATGCCATATCTGAAATCTACTCTTAGTTTGTAACTGGGAGTATGTTTCTATGACTGTTAATTTAAAAGAAAATTGCTGTAATATCTATTTTGATTTACCTGATATAGTATAACAAATTGTTCTTCACACTTTTGAAGTTTTAAGACTCTCTACTTGGGCCTAGAACCCCTGTGTAGTCAGTTGGTCTTAACCCCAACACCTGAATGTTTAAGATAACTAACTTGTCAAGTATTTTTTGAGATATTTGACAAAATGTCTGAAATTGAAAGTACCAGTCATTTATGGAAAGATAGTGTGTCTTAAAGGTTTTTTGATTAACTGAAAGTGGTATTTGATTTTATTAAAAATGCTGCATGTTATAAATAAAAAGAAAACCTGCTTCCCCCCCCCCCCCCCCCCCGTCCCACAATTTTTTGCTCACAGCAAGTGGAAATTTAAAGACAAAACACTAACTTAGAAAATTTACAGCAACAACAACAGAGTCCACTAGAGAATGGGGAGGGGGGAAAATGAAAAACTTTTATTTCTGATATTTATTCAACTATGATAGATAATTACTTAAAATCACTTTGATACATTATTTAATCAGTTAATTATGAATTTCCATTGGTTTCATTAGTTTAAAATTTTATGACAATGATTTTGTGGGAGGCCTCTATCCCTCCCCCCTCCCACGCTGCCACTGACGCACTGTCCTGGCAAAGTATGCAGTCTTACTTTAAATTCCTTAAAATTATAAATATGAGTTTTTGCTTGTTTTAATGTTATGATACTGAATGAGGAGTTGTTTTGTTGTACAACTCGAAACATTTAGCATGCTTGTCTTCTTATTTTATGTTTTTAACTTCATTTAGCTTCTATTTTAAAGGCCTTTTACAGTTTAACCAATATTTAAGAGGCTAAAAAAAATTGTTATAGGGATATCTATCATTAAACTGAGGACAATATTTCAATTAAAAATATCAACCCTTTGATACATACACTGAGCGACCACTTTATTATGATCATCCTGCACTATTCGCACTGGCTTTCGACTTCCATAGCCCCTACAAATCACGGTATGATGCATAGAGAGCTCAAGGATAATTTCAAATAGATCTTGATTAATATCTGCTTTAATTTGCTGCACTATTATTGTTCTATTTTCTGTTACAATGTGGTATATACTCTGTTCCACATGATCATTCATAACTTGCCATGGCCATAGTCAGAAAACATTTCTGGAGAGAGTTCAATCTTTAGTACACAATGTAAAAATAATGTAAACCCTGCAAATTTCCGATAAATCTACTGCCTGTACTACTGTCAAGACCAGTTTTCTTTATAACACTTTCCAAGAAAGTAGCAAACTGTTTATGACTTTGATTTGTCTGTTCATACTCTAACTCCCGTAAATATTCATGGAATTCTTTGAAACTTATATATGTTATTCAAGTTTGGGATGTTCCCTATTGAAATTAAACTAAATACCACCAGTGGTTTGTATACAGTGGTATCCAAAATAATTCTAAAGCATTGTGTACTACGAGAGATATATTTATAAACCATATTTTAATACCTTTATCTTGCACAGATCATAATCAAATTGACATCTATTCATACGAACAAAAATATGCTTTCTATAGGATACAGTATGAGTATGATTAGCATTAATATTTAAAGAACCACATAAAAAAATTCACATACATTAAGGGAAATTGCGTTTTTGTTTTTATTAATTGTTTTTAACACTTTCCAACAATGTTTAAGAGTGATTATGAATTCAATTAGTCTACCTGTCTGTTCATTGTATGATCATATAGGCAAAAGTACATTGAAAGTTAAACGAAGCACACTGCACACTCTTGGCAAGTGATAATAATTTATGCAAACAGTATGATTTTTTGATCTCGTTTCATACTAATTTAGCCCCCTAACTGTAACACTGTGACACAATAACTCCTTTGCATAAAAGTGTCAGGAGTCATTATGAAGTGACTGTTAGAATACTATAGACTCCGAAATTCATATTTAATAATTAATCTAGACTCTTTCATTTTAAGAGTCTAATTTTCAGTATGCGTATATATAGATATATCAAACCCAATTGTTCCGCATTTTGATCACACCCTGCGGTTTTCATGATGTACATGTATCCTCTCTTATATCTTTTCGCTCTGTAAAAGGAATTCAGTAATGTATGTGTATCTGCTTTGAACAAGAAGAGCGAGCCTTTCGCTTGCTCTCTGAAACCAGCATATATTTTAATAAATAACCCAGATGAAATACACGTTCACAATTCATTGATTACTCAATATTAAATCCACAGTGTATAACCTGGAAAATATTCTAGATTCTTTTTCAGAATAACCAGTGCTAAATTCTAATGAATGGAAAGGTGGAGAGAAATGCCAGAAATGATAGATAACTCGGAATGTAAGATACACATTTTCTTTATGTAAGAAGATTTACAGGTAAGCGAATTTTACTTAGCTATATTATCTACTCTGAAATTATTATAAAATATTGAAATATTAAATACATGATATATTTTTAAAAGGATAAATAGTAAGAGTTAAAATCGTACTCACGCCATATAAATATATAAAAGAATATTTTATTTAATTAATAGATTATGAAAGACTGATTTGAAAATAGAATTATAAAAAAGAAATAGTTGATAAACTGTTTTTCTAATAAACTATTCTTGGTGAAATAAATTAAATAAACAAAATGAACTTATTTAAGGAAACTAATATTGAGCCGCTAAACACAAATAACTATGACGTCTGGAAGTTTAAAGTTGAAAATTTGTTACAAAAAGATGATTTATTCATAGTTATAAGTGATGAACCTCCCACGCCCATTACAGACGCATGGAGGTCCAAAGACCGTAAAGCGCATGCAATTATCAATTTATTAGTTGATAATGATCAAATAATATATGTAAAAAATCTCTCCACCGCTCGCGAATGCTGGCAAACTCTTAAAAAAATACATGAAAGGTCATCGCTCTCAAGCAAACTCTTTCTTCGAAAATTGTACTCAATTAAATTAGCTGAAGGAGGTGACATCATAGAACATATAACAAAAATATATCAAACGCGAGATAAACTCATTGGAATCGGAGAAAAGATTGATGATCACCATATGTCAGTTTTAATGCTATGTTCTCTACCCCCATCCTATGATGTATTAATTACTTCTTTGGAAAGTAGACAAGAAGCAGACCTTTCCCCGGAATTTATTAGATCTAAGCTGATCGACGAATATCTAAAAAGAGAGGAAAATAAAAAAGAAAACAATATTTCAGCTTTAAAAATTATGACTAAAACAAAAAATGAAAATACGAAATTTTGTAAATTTTGTAAACGTAATAATCACAACATCGATGAGTGCTGGATACTAAAAAAGAAAAATAATGCAAGACCTAAACAAAATCCCAGATATAATAGTAACAAACAGCCCTTTAGATCTGCAATGTGCTCTCACGATAGAGATAACGCAGACAAAACACAGATTTTGGTAACTGATAAAAAATAAATCAGACAAGGTGTTTACATTATATATGGGTATGAAATCAGTATAATTGGTAATCAGTATATAATTGGTATATTGATTCAGGATATTCGACACATGTAAGTAACGATAAAAGTAAATTTTATGAATTCTATCCTAGCTCCTCGTACATCACAATCGCGAATGGGCAGGAAATAAAATCGCTCGGACATGGATCGGTAAAATTACATACCATAAATTCGAATACTACACAAAACACCATACTATTAAAAAATGTATTGTATGTACTGGATATTGAGACAAATCTCATATCTGTGAAAGGGGCAACAGAAAATGGGTGTGTGGCAGTATTTAAAGATAAATCATGCAAAATAATGCATGAAGGTGAAACATGTATTGAAGGGTATATCAACAATAATTTATATGAATGTAAAATAAATTCTGATACAACACACATCATAAACATTGTGAAAACATGCGAAAACAAAAACTGCATAGACAAATGGCATGTTAAATTAGGTCATAGAAATATTAATCACATAAAACAGTTAGTAAACAAAAACATGGCAACCGGGATAAAACTAGATGATTGCAAACACGATAATGTATGCGAAACTTGCATATTATCTAAATTAACCGACAATCCTTATCCCAAAAAGGCTCAATTTAGGGCAACAAAAGTTTTAGAGTTGGTTCACAGCGATTTATGCGGGCCGATGAAAACCCCCACGGTCGGTGGAAAGTATTATTCTTTTACTTTTATAGACGACTTTAGTCGATTCACCGTTATATACCTATTAAGAAATAAGGACGAAGTTTTATCAAAATTAAAACAATACATAGCAATGACTTCAAATAAGTTCGGGAGAACTTTGCAGGCAATCCGCTCAGATAATGGAGGGGAATACACTGGAAAAGAATTCGATGAATATTTAGGAAAATTAGGCATAGACCATCAATTCACAGTCCCCTATTCGGCTCCTCAGAATGGCGTTTCTGAGCGTAAAAATCGAACTTTGGTTGAGATGGCACGTTGCTTATTAAAAGATGGAAATTTACCGAATTCTTTCTGGGGTGAGGCAATTAATACCGCTGTTTACTTACAGAATAGACTCCCGACTTCCGCGTGTGAATCGACACCCTATGAATTATGGACAGGTCGAAAACCTGACCTATCAAAATTAAAACCCTTCGGTTGTCGTGCCTATGCTTATGTACAAAAAGTACACAGGGGAAAATTAGATGATACTGCCCAGCAAGGTATATTTGTAGGGTATGATAATAGAAGTAAAGGGTATAGAATCTGTATGAATGGTAAAAACATAATTATAAGTCGTACTGTAAAATTTGTAGAACATGAAAATAAAGAAATATTAAATAATGAAACATTAAAAAATAATGATGAAAGACCTGATAACATAAAATTATCACCAAAACTGCAGATAATAGATTCGGAAGCAGAAAACACAGATGATAGCAGTTTGTCAGATAATTCACAAAACATACCGTGAAGATCGCAAAGATCTAATAGGGGGGTACCACCTGATAGATTTACGTTCACAGTAAACAATAAAAGAATTGAAAAACCGAAATGTTGGGACGATATAATGAGTATGAAAAATCCCATAGAGAAAGAAAATTGGATTAAAGCCACGTTAGAGGAAATAAACTCACTTAAGGAAAACGACACATGGGAATTAGTAGAAGCCTTGTCAGGAACTAAAGTAATAGGTAGTAAATGGGCATTTAAGGCAAAATTCAATAATCAGGGACTAGTGGAAAAATATAAAGCAAGGTTGGTAGCCAAGGGATTTTCCCAAAAATATGGCATTGATTATGATGAAACCTTTGCACCTGTTGCATCACACATAACCATAAGAAGTTTTCTAGCAATGTCCCTGTACAAAAATTTAAGTTTAAGACATGTTGACATTAAGACGGCTTTCTTACATGGGGAATTACAGGAGGATGTATATATGCAGCAACCAGAGGGTTATGCTGCACCAGGCAAAGAGCATAAGGTTTGTAAGTTGAAAAAGGCCATCTATGGCTTAAAGCAGGCCGCGAGGGCTTGGAATCAGAAATTAAATGATACATTATGCAAATTAGGTTTCAATCAAAGCCAGTACGATAAATGTCTTTATAAAAGAAAACAAAATAATTCAACAACATATGTTCTAGTATATGTTGACGATTTATTAATTGCGGGTGAAAATAAAATTATAAACATGTTAATAGACAAATTAAAAGAAGAATATCCGTTGACAGACTTAGGCGAAGCTAAGTATTATCTAGGTATAAATTTAGAAAGACCCAGTAAAGGCACGATAACGCTCGACCAAATGAACAAAATAATGGAACTAATTACCAAATTTGGGCTTGAAAATGCGAAACCAACAGATACTCCCATGGGGCCAGGCTACATAAAGCTAGTCGATAATGAAAACCTTCTACCGCACAACACCCAATACCGACAAGCTATCGGAGCGCTACTCTATATAGCCACGGTATCGCGACCGGATATTAGCGTTGCAGTGGGGATTCTAAGCCGAAGGAATGAGTGTCCCAGATCAAAGGATTGGGAAGCGGTTAAGAGGGTCATACGCTATCTAAAAACAACAATTAACCTCAAATTAACATTTAGCAATAAAGAGGAGCCTATCCTGAGGGCATATGCAGATTCAGATTGGGCAAATGATGCATCCGATAGAAGATCAATCGCAGGAAATCTTTTCATGCTCGGAAGCAATCCCATCCAATGGAACTCAAAGAAACAGAATTGTGTAGCAATGTCCTCAGCTGAAGCAGAATATATTTCGGCAGCAAATGCTGCACAAGAACTAATTTACATTAAGAATTTATTGTACGAACTAGATTTAAATCAAGAGGAACCAATAACTTTGTATGAGGATAATATGTCCTGCATCAAATTGGCAGAAAGTGATAAATACCATCATAAAACGAAGCATATTGATCTGCGATATCATTTGCTTCGTGAGAAAATTAAAGAAAAAAGAATTGAAATGATTTATAAAAGTTCGGAAAACATGATCGCTGATATCCTCACGAAGGCTCTGCCCAAAACTATATTTAGCAAGCATAGAAGTGAACTATTAAAATGAATCAAACTTTCAGAGTCTAAGTGGGGATGTTAGAATACTATAGACTCCGAAATTCATATTTAATAATTAATCTAGACTCTTTCATTTTAAGACTCTAATTTTCAGTATGCGTATATGTAGATATATCAAACCCAATTGTTCTGCATTTTGATCACACCCTGTAGTTTTCATGATGTACATGTATCCTCTCTTATATCTTTTTGCTCTGTAAAAGGAATTCAGTAATGTATGTGTATCTGCTTTGAACAAGAAGAGCGAGCCTTTCGCTTGCTCTCTGAAACCAGCATATATTTTAATAAATAACCCAGATGAAATACACGTTCACAATTCATTGATTACTCAATATTAAATCCACAGTGTATAACCTGGAAAATATTCTAGATTCTTTTTCAGAATAACCAGTGCTAAATTCTAATGAATGGAAAGGTGGAGAGAAATGCCAGAAATGATAGATAACTCGGAATGTAAGATACACATTTTCTTTATGTAAGAAAATTTACAGGTAAGCGAATTTTACTTACCTATATTATCTACTCTGAAATTATTATAAAATATTG
This sequence comes from Salticus scenicus, assembly GCA_963930645.1. NCBI lineage: Eukaryota > Metazoa > Arthropoda > Arachnida > Araneae > Salticidae > Salticus > Salticus scenicus. The sequence continues at coordinate 47,257,579 of OZ005657.1, forward strand.
AAATTTTAAATACATGATATATTTAAAAAGGATAAATAGTAAGAGTTAAAATCGTACTCACGCCATATATATATATATATATATATATATATATATATATATAAGAATATTTTATTTAATTAATAGTGACCACTTAGTATATGTGTATACATAGTATTTCTGAACATTATATAATGATAAAATTTTATGTATATACAGGGTGATCAGTTCAAATGAGAACCCGTGGGTTTTTCTTATAACCCTTAAATCTGACGGATGCGGCAACTATTCTAACATTGAAATATGATTGTTTGAACCTTGTTTAAGTTTGTGAGACAATTTCTAACACTGTTGGACTGTTACAACTTTATTTGTGAGGTAAAACAGAAATGGAGATGCACATTTTTTTTAAGCCTGTAATAATTTTATTTTTGAAAAACATAATTTAATTCAATATTTTTACATTATCATTCCTCACAGAAAAAGTTGAAAATGTTTGCCACCATTTTGAATGCAAACATGAACACGTTGAACCAGGTTTTTGACACACTTTATTATTGGTGATATTGACGAGATTTCTTCAGTTATGATCTGTTTTAATTCATCGATGTTTGCAGGACTTCTCTGGAAAAGCCTATGAAATGTAAATGTAATGTAAGAATGATAATGTAAAAAGTTTTAATTTTGTTTTTTATAAATAAAATGATTACAGGATTAAAAAAATTGTGCGTCTCCATTTCTGTTTTACCTCACAAATAATGTAACAGTCCAACAGTGTTGGAAATTGTCTCCCACACTTAAACAAGGTTGAAACAATTATAGTTTAGTGTTAAAATAAGTTGCCACATCCATCATATTCAAAGGTAATAAGAAAAATCAATGAGTATTCTTTTAAATTGATCATCCTGTATATATATATGCAGGGTCTGCTAGAAAGCCACAACCCCCTGTATCTTGGAAAAGTATCGGAATTTCTGAAAACTGCAAAACATGTGTTCAAACAATTTGAGAAGATTTCCTTTAATTAGAAAAATTGGGTCCAGGGGGACAATACAAACTTTAAAATTTCAAATCGGAAGATGTCGTTTCAAGACAAAGATTTTGTAAAAAATGTTTTGTCCTACCAGGCTTTTTTTAGGAGGTTATAAAGGATTAAAGTTTTCATTTAAAGTCCTCGCCCTCTTCTAACTGTAAATTAAAAACTTGGAAAATCTGAAAACTATTAAAGTGCTTAATCAATTTGAGACAAGCTTCACTTGGTTTAAAAAAAAATTGGAGCAGGAGGAAACAGACAGCATCCACGATGGTAAGGGGGAGAAATTTTTAAATTTCAAATGGGAAGAAGTTCTTTGTTAGCTTATTAGAAATGTCTTCTCAAAACAAAAATTTTAATATTTTTTTTAATACAAAAAGTCTTACCCTTTGCCCTATATTTCAAGAACATGGTGGAACTTTTTAAAAGTATATGAAATGTATTCCATCAATCTACGGGTGACTTCATTTGATTTTTATACAATTAAGGTTGTAGGGGCAAGAAGGTAAACTTTGAAATTTCAAATAGAGGGATGGTTAGTTCATTGAAAGATCTTTTTAGAGATTCAAATTAAATTTGTATGATTTTTACAGTGTTTGAAAGTTCCAAGGCATTCCCTATGTCAGAGGGTAAGACTTTTAGAAAAAACTTAAACATGTTAAACTACCTAAAATGTATCAGGGGACATTTTTTTAAATGACTCTCGTTAGACCTTTCAAAAAGTTAACAAATGCCTAACATCTGAAATTTCAAAGTTACTATACCCCCACACCCAAATTTTACAAAATAAAGCAAGATTCTCATTAAATTCACTGAATACATTTTTTATAGTTTTCAGAAATTTTGATGTGATCCTGAAATACAAAGAAGAAGGTGGAGACTGTTTGCAACATATAAAATCAGATATTAAATAATAATAATAATGGTAAGACAAAACATATTTTTAAAATGTTTATTTTAAGATGACTTTTCCAACAAACTAACAAAAAACTCTTCCCCATTTAAAATTTCAAAATCGGCCTCCTGGATGCTTCCTTTTCCACAGCTCCATTTTTTAAACCAAAAGTTGCCCTCAAATTTATAAACACTTTTTAACAATTTTTAGAATTTTCAATGTTTTCTCGTGATACAGTGAGAAAGTAGGGGAAGGGAATTCAATCCATCATAACTTCCTAAAAAAGCATTGTAGGACAAAAATTTTTTGACAAAATGTCATCTTGAAAAGACCTTTTATCAAGCTAATAAAAGACCCCCTTTTCATCTGAAATTTTAAATTTTGCCCCTAACCCAATTATTTTTAATTAAATGAAATCCACCTTAAATTGATTGAATACATGTTTTATAGTTTTCAGAAATTCCGATGCATTCCCGGGTACAATAGGTAGGGTGTGACATTTGACAGGCCCTACATACATTGTATACATAAATCCTGGATTTTTACATAGTTATGTTGGGAACAATAGTGATGTTGCTAAAATCCTTTATAACATTACATATTATACATAAACAGGATGCAAAACAAAATCACAAGGGGAATTTTTAACTCACCCCTTAATGAAGGGGGAAAAAAAATTGGAAAAATCCCAAACTTTGAAATTAAATATCTCTGTCAACTTTGGGTGCATAGAAGTGAAACTTTTTGTGTTATATTTGTTAGGATGAATGGCAAATTTTACTAAATATGGACTTAGGGACTGTATAAAAAGTTAGTTTTTGTAATTTTCAAAAAAATTATTTTTTAAATTTAAACATGCCATATCATAAATACTTACATTTTAAAAAACATTTTGCAATTGGAATAAGTCTGTAACTAATGGTTACACATATAAAGGCCTCCTCGCGACTTTGTTTTGCACTGTGTGTGTGTGTGTGTGTGTGTGTGTATATATATATATACACTAGAGGTCTCGGCCTCACGGACCGGGCTGGGCTCAATTTTTTTATGTATACTCGGGCCGGGCCATGTCGGCCCGAATCTTTTTCTGGTTTCTTCGTTGATCAACGAAAAAGGAAAATGATAAAATATTTCTTCAGACATTTATTTTACATAATTTTACAGACTGGTACATTACATAAAATTTTATTTTGTTAAGAAATGTCTGTAACTTCAGTTTAATTGCTTATCAATCTGTCTGTTCGTGACCTGATTTTCCACAAATATTTTTAGCATGTTTCGAAATTAATATATTTATTTCAAGTAATATTAAATGGTTTCCTATTCAAAATAGTATACATGTCACTACTAGTTTGCATACATGTTCAAACAAAAGAAATTAGATAACGTTACTGTGTATAAGCAGACTTTGTGTCCTATGGTCTGTAGAGTTTAGGTGGTAGGAAGGCTATAAAAATCCTGCCGCTGTAACTTTTTCTTTAAGACTCCTTTTTCTTTTCTCCAGTGCACTGAATGAAAGTAGCATCATTTTTAGCATGTGCAAAAGCCTCTTTTCTATTGAATATGGTTGGATTACTATTAAAATTTTGTTTACTGGATCACATGAAAGATTTGTATACATTACGGTATACAAGAAGAAATGCTTGAATGTGCAATTTTAGTAGTAATAACCATTTTAAATACCATACTATATTGTTTGATGAGTGCTAATATTTTCGATTTGATTTTCTGTCTGTTTTTTGTGCCTTCTGTACATCTGTAATAATGAACTTTTGTTTATATATCTTGTAAAAGTTCAGCAGTTTTGTTAAAGAAGATTCTATTGCTATGCTATATAAAACCTATGCAAAACATATACTAAAAATCTTTTACATAGAAAGGCATGCATTTTATTTGTATTTTACATTTTTTTTTTTTAATCGGGCCAGGCCTGATTTTATCGTTTTTTGTCTGGGCCCGGCCCCAAATATTTTAATTTCATACCAGGCCAGTAAGCAAAGCTGTCATACGGGCCCGGGCCTCAAAATTTTGGTCCGTGCAGACCTCTAATATACACACTCTGGGCAATGAATTAGAAACCTTTAAATTAATATTTTATTGGACCTTCTTTTGCACATTGAACCACCTTTTTGCATGAATAACAGCCAGTATTTGTGTGGGCATCAATTCTACAAGCTTCTGGGTTGCATTTATGTCCAGAGTTTACCATATATTGGCTACACAGACTTTAAGATCCTGTAAATTGGATGGAAGAGGAGATTGTTGACGGATATTCCTTTCTAGCATGTCCCAAACATTTTCTATTGGATTAAGATCTGGGCTTTGTGGCATCTAGAGAAACTGTTAGAAGTCAGATTGATGTTCACTGGACCAATCTCGAATTATTCTGCCACAATGTATGGCTGCATTATCAAACACAAAGAATCCATTAACTTCGGAGTAAAAATGTAACATTGAGGGATGCATTTAATCTATCAATATGTTCAGGTGAAGCATGGCTTTTTGATTATTCTGAAGTAACACCAGGGGACCACTTCCATACAAGCAGAACATTCCCAAAGGTTTGTAACAGGTTTTGCATATCTTCACCACCAGCGAGCATTTATAGAAACTCTTACAGGTTTCTAATTCATTGGCCAGTGTGTATATATATATATATACACATATATATATATATTTAAATACCATGTTAAAGTTTATGTCAGAATACTGTATAGATGTACTGTGCATATTTTGCTTTATTTTATTTCTTAAAAATATATATATTGTTTAAAATTTAATTTTTATTTTGTTCTAAATCACTGAATGAAATTATTCACTTATAGAAGAATCAAGAATTTAAAGTAGTAGTTTAAGGAGTAATTTTAATAAACGTATGAATGGTTAAAAGTGTGAAATAACCTCAAATTCATTAATTCTCTCAAATACTTTTACTGTACATTCAAACTATTATTTCCAAACTGTACAAAATATAAATTAAAAATGCAAAAAATATCTACAAATTTGGTTTTAAAAAATCAATTGATATCTACTTGGGCCAAATTATTTCAAAATGTATTAACCAGGTCTTTCTTTCTTTTGATTTTCCGTTTCTTGACTTTGTAAATTTATTTCTTCTTCTAATCGTTCTTTAGCTCTGACAACCTAATACAAAAGTTGAAACATGAAAAATCTTAGTTTAATAGTTTAAACAAATTAGCAATCATAACATAGCATATGAAGTATGAATTGTTTATGTGGTTTAAAAACATATGAATGCATGAAAACATGAATTAAATCTTCTTTTAATGTAATTTAAGTCACATAGTTTATGAATAAATAAAATAATATCCTATTTTTATTGTCACAATTCAGTTGGTTTTAAAGAATTATGATTTTTTTTCTTCTTCTTTCTTTCTAACGGTATTGTTGGATAGAAAATAAAACCTTTCTAATTCACCAAAATTGCATTAGGGTTCCCATAAAAATTTGAAATATGCAACTGTCTGAAAATTGACAGACAAATTATTTTTTTTTTAATATAATCTTTTTTCCTACATTATTTTGAATACTTTTTCAAATTAAGTTTCCCAAATTATCTCTAAAAGATAAAGTATTACTTTTTTTTTTTTAAATTTTTCCTAATAAGCTGATGTATCTTTTTATAATATTTAATCTATTATATAACTGTCTTGTTTCAGATTTTGTAATCTTTCAGCTCCCCCCCCTCCCCCCCCCCCCAAAAAAAAATATCCATTTTCAAAATGCATAGTTTATTTATTTTTAACTTTTTGATTTTTTAAGCTGGACCCTCTGACTACTTTTGAAAAGAGTAAGACTAATGTTTTCACTGCACAGTGTTTACAATGTACTAAAATAATACTCATTTAAACTTAAAAATACAACTGTGCACATGATTATAATTCTTATGGCTGTTTTTTAAGACCTGCAAACTTGAAATAGAAGCTAAAAATTCATAATTGTATAACTTTGAATTATAAATGTATTGTTATGAAAAGAACAGCCCAGTGACTAGATATATTCGTAACTGGCGATCAGATGATTATTTTCCATATTTTAAGAAATCTATTATTCTATAAATTTTTTATCCATTGTATCTGAAAAAACATTTTTAAATGTCTTATTTTATTAATTATATTACTGTGCAGTTTTATGTTTGGTAATAACAGTTATAACCATTTTTAAAAATAAGTAATTATATTAAATAACATATAATGGATTACCTCAGTTACAAATTGAAAATGTATTTATTTTAACTTTTAATTTTAAAATAAGTTTTAAATATTTTGTATTTTTTTTTCTTCTTTTTTTTCTCTCTTGTGCATTTCAGAGCTATGTAAATCAAAATATTACAATTTCATTTGCTGCAAAAACTAGTTATATTTTAAAAATAGGATTTCACAATTTTCATTGTAAAATTATTATTGATTTATATATAGACAGATAGATAGATAGATTGATAGGTGATATAATGTCCATCACAGCTTCTGGAATTGCAGTCAGTCTCAAGAAATACCAATAGGCTTGCGTTACATAACTTTATTTAAATCCAATCCTAGTTGATAAGGCAATGAATAGTTCATATTTTGCAAACTGAATCCTGCAGTCCTGAACCACGGGTACGGAACTAGGTTGAAGTTTCACTTGTTGACCGAACTACGAACTCACCATTACATTATTTCAGATCCAGTGGCCGACATGATTTTGTTAGACTATTACTAACAGAGGATAGCTAAAGAACAGCGCTTAATTTTGGCATGCTTCATCTTTTATAGTCATAATTTTGACATATTTCTGGTGTAATCTTAATCTCCTCCCTATTTCTTTATTGGTTATATTATTTAATGACACATTGCTTCTTTGTGTTCTATTGGCCAATGATTTCGCACGGCTAGACAAAATGGCGCTTACATTCGCCAAGTCATAAACAATATTTTTAACTATTGCATCTGATATAAGAAATCAAACTCTAATTTTCATCAATTATTACCCCATTACAGCCATAAATCTTAAACCTCATCTATAAACATCATTTAACTTATTATTTCAGGCATCAAGTGTTCATTCAATTTAAATTATTAACTTGTTTATTCATTTTTGAATGATTGCGATTATGAATTTTGTTTTTTTACACTCATGTTTGTGAAAATTGCAACACCATGAAAGAACTTATTCCACATATTACTGATAGTGGTACAAATAAGCGACCAAATGTATAAGACAAAAAACCAAAAAAACGTCTGAAATCAGTACTTTGTGTGTGTGCCATGCTGAGCGATGAGAGCCTGTACACGTTGTGGCATTGAATCATACAAGTTCTGAATATAATCCTAGAGAATGACATTCCAGATAGCTTCAACTTGACACCAAAGTTCAATCTCACTGTGCGTCCCACCAGTTGTACGAGTGAGTCACCGACCAATCAAATCCCAGACATGCACGATGGGAGACATATCCGGGGAATAAGCAGGCCATAGAAGAAGCAAAACCTGTTGTGCACTGAAGAAGGCTTGTGCAGCCTGAGAAACATATGCACGGGCATTATCCTGCTGAAATACAGCACCTGTAATGAGTCGAAGAATGGGAAGGACCTCTGGCTCCAAAATTTTGCTTATGTAGTGATCACTGTTGAAGTTGCCTGCAATGTGCACTAGATGGGATCAACAATTATACCCAATAGCTCCCCACACCATGATGCTAGGCATTTGTGCAGTATGACGCTGGATAACACACTGTGGGAGCAGACATTCCCCTCTGTAACATCTGATGCATACTCTTCCATCATTGTACTTCAAATTGTAGCGAGATTTATCAGAAAAAACAATTTGTTGCCACTGGGCACGCCACGTGCTGTGTTGCTGAGCCCATTGAAGTTGGAGGCATCTGTGATTCTGCAAGAGGGGAATCCTGCCTAGAGGGACCCTTGCACGCAGTTCATGCTGCAGCAAATGGTGACGATCCGTGGAGCTAGACAAAACACCTGTAGCCATGCTCCAACATTGCGCTAACACACGAGATTGCGCTGTACGGTCCGTCACAGCCATGCAGATGAGATGTCTGTTGTCTCATGCCATTGTTCTATTGCATGCCCCACAGCCAGGTTTTCGGCTTGTTTGATTCTCCTCTGTCTATTTCTTCCAAACACACATCACTGTTGTGGCATTAGACTGTGTACCAGCTGCAATTTCTCATTACGAAAATCCAACCTCTCACATACCAACGATGCAGCCTCGTGCGAACTCCGTTAGTTGTTGGTATGGCACCCTTCACTTTTGACGAGGCATATTGACCACCAATGAAACGTTTACCGCAGACAGAGGACGATAAACAGATTCCGATGCTTTTACAGTCCTTTATATACCTGGAACAAGCGACTGATAAGGAGTCAGTTCTCATTCCACGCATGCACAATCGCTTTGTATTTCTAATCATTTGCATGCCTTATAACACTTTACATTTCCTGTAAGTTTGGTTCAATTTGCATAATCCCTTCATGGTGTTGCAATTTTCACAAACATGAGTGTATTTTCTATACTTTCAAAATAACTTACGGCCTAATATGAGATTTTCTTTAATTTTGTAATATTAATTGAAAATATGAAAATAAGCTGAAATACGAAAATATCTTAAAATATAAAAATACTAATTTAATTCTTACCTCTTTTTCTATCCTATTATATATATATATACAATAAAGCACCATTTATACGTCTCTCGTTTATACATCTTTAACATTTACACGCCCTTTCACTTAAGTCCCGATTCATTCCTATTCATTTTAATGCAAAAATATTTCGTTTATATGCCGTCAATATCCTTTATATGTCTTTTCCTCTTTTTTAAAATTCATAAAATTTCTTAACCGCTCACTATTTTTCATTCTAAATATGTGGAACTTTTCCTAGAAATTATCTTAAATATAAGAACACAAGAATTATCGAAACTTATGATCATAATCATAATTAGAGGGAATGGGCAATGGAAAGGTCAGTCCAGGTAGCTAACCTGATTGATAAGACATTCTCGAATTTTAGTCTTGAGATAAACGTTTTTCTGAATTGTTGTTCTGTTCCGTTTGTTATTTAAAATGTCTCGAAAACTCAATGTACTTTCATTGAAAAATAAAATTCTAATTTTAAAAGATTGACAAGTCTGTAGGTTTAATGAAAACAGAATTGATAAAAAAGAAGAAAAAAAGATACCTAATATGCATATAACATTCAAAATTTGTTCATGTAGTATTTAAGATATGTAATACAATACTCAAGACATGAGATATATAATTAACACATAAGTCATGCAACTATGATTTTTCTCACAATTGCTATTTTCATATATATTTTGCTTCAGTGCCATAAAATTTATAGTAATCAAAGTTTCATTTTTTAAAATTTCGATTGCACGTCTTTTCGTTTACACGTCCGTCTTTTCAAAGACGTATAAACGGTGCTTTACTGTACATATACAATTATACATGAATAGAGAAAGATATACAATTATACATGAATTGAGTGTCTAATGAAAATATGTAACTATAAAAATTTAATATGTCTTTGAAAAATGGTACAGTAGAAGATCTTTATAACGCAAATTTAAAAACACGAGGTAGTGCATTATATAGAATTTTGCATTATAAAGATCACATTCCACACATTGTTAAAATTACCTTATTAAATGCTTGATAATACCAAATATGCTTGAAACATATCAAAATTGAGTAGAGTATCTTTAAGTTACATTCCTTGAAACAGAAGTAGGGCAGATTACAAATTTCAAAGTTAAATTTACTTTTTAAACATAATCTGAATATGCCAAATCATTCATTATATGACTCATTAAAATAAAAAAAATAATAATGAAATGGTAATTTTTCATTAAAAAGTTCTTAATTAAGGAGATAAAGAAAAATTAATACGTCATATTTAGTCCTCTAGAGAGTAACAGTTTTTCACTATGTGGAAATGAAAGTGCTTTTTAACTGCAAAATTCATTGTTTATGTCTGAGAAGTTTTGCGTTATATAGAGAATTGCTTTATAAAGATCTTCTACCATAGTAATATCTTTAATTTTAAAATTATTACATTATCATATTAAAATTTTTTATATAAGTTTAGGATAAGTGCCTGTGATAGGTTTGTAAGCTTGCAGCTCAAATAAAAATTCGTGAAATAAGCCAAAAAATATTTTCTTCACCTCCACCAATATATATATATATATATATATATATATATATTAATATAACAATTATTTAAAAATAGATTTTTACCAACAACTATCAGGCATGTAGCATAATCTTAAAAAAAAGGGGGAGGCAGATTTTTAGGTGTTTGTTTCTGACTCAAGTTTTATTTCTTTAGAAAGATACGAACCTCTTACTGCTGAATAAATCATTGACTTAATTAAAATTTTAAGGATTAAAACTTTTTTTCTCTCTAGTTATTGAAGCCAAACTTGTGACATAAAATAAGCTTTTCCTTGAAATCTCATATTGAGTAAATGTGGAGAACAAGACAGAATCAAACTTATGACAGAAGATGAACTCTATTCCTTGAAATTAGGGATAAAATGGATATCCAGGTATCTGGCTCAAATTTTAAATATCTGGTGGGCTACCAGATATTAATTAGCACTATAGATATGGATATCCGGCAATATCAAGATGGATATCCAGTCTAGATACCCAAAGGGAGAAATTCAAGCTTAAACTTTCCTCATGTGAAAACTAGATTTTAAAAATTTAATAGATCAGCATTAACCCTTTTTGAAAATAACAAATAAAAATTTAATTAGTTAAAAAGTTTTCAAGAGGAAGTTCAAGATATATTGTTGAGGAGGGAAGGGGAATTGTGGAAATTATAACATTGTTGGAAAAATTTTTTATGTACTAAATTAAGTACAAATTTTAATTAATCCTTTCCCTGCACTTATAAAAGCCAAAATCTTGGTTATGACATTGAGAAGCATTATAGTTAAGTATGAGTCTACTACTACAAGGTTCAATCTGTCTTCTATTGTACATAGAAGACAGAAAAAGAAAATAGTACTTCTATGGTACTTTTTTTTTTGTTCCTAATATGTATTGCTTTATCCATAACTAGTTTAAATTCTTTAAGCCTAAAAATGATAGAATAAAAATTGACACCAACATATTGTATTCTTAATTTTGTGTTTTATTTTTAATCAATTTTAACCTTTGTAAATTATCTAGTAGTAGACAAAAAAGTTTAATGTTGATGGACAGCTGTTGTCTCAAATTTATAATCCAGCAGAATAAAACCAACTGAAAGCAATGTTAATGGTGTGGTCCTATTTCACCCCATGTGACCTATTGAGGATTAAATTAGCAATCCATAGTTCTCTGTTGAAAATAAGTAAAATGTGAACTTAAAAAAAAACATTTATGAGATGATTTTGTTTAATTATACAAATTAGAAAATTTATATATAGGGTTCACACCAGCAATAAAAATTTAGTGGTCCAAAATATTAAATGGTAGGCAGTAGTAAAATACATCATCTCACAAATCTTAGTATATAAATAAAAATGTTAGAATTACAAGTTTATAAGGGTTTTTTCACAAAAAAAAGTACATTTGGAGCATGGTTGAAATAATTGGATCTTCAAATTAATTACGCAGCATATGAAAAACCCCTTAAGAAATTTCAACTCTAAAAAATATCTAATATCCAGCTCGTTCTTTTTCATATAATTTGCTTAATTTTTACTGTATTCAAATGCACTTTTAACAAAAGTTGTCCAATATATCTAGCTTTCAACCTATGCAATAATTTTTTTTTTACCTTTCACACATGCACAGTGAAAAATTTTTCATAAAACTGCTCATATTTCATGAGATATTTAAGATATTTGTATTCTGACCGCAGTATATTGTTTTAAAAGTGTTTTTCCAACTAATCTGAAAGTGGGAATAATTTTCGTTAAAAACTCTGTATATTATAAATAAAAAAAATGTTGATTTTTTTTAGTTTTAAAATAAATGCTTATATCTCCGTTATTTAATATGCTATAGTCACACAAATTCATCCACAAATTGAACTGGGTCTATATTAACATATCCAAAAGTTACAGCTCATTTTGATCGCTAACGATATAGGGTGATCACAAACATTATTGATTTTGCTCAATTTGTTACCGCCCCCTAAAAGTTGTCTTAAACCAATCTTCGCCGAAAAACATGAGGAAGACCCAGTTCTTTAAATACCCAATGTTTGAAAACATTTCACTGAGAGGTAAGTTTTTAAATTGAAAAAAACTGATTGTTTGCAAATCTTGCAATACTTTTGACCGTAATGTATTTTACACATATTTTTACTACATACCGTATATTTCCGTGTATAAGCCGAGAATTTTTGGAAATTTTTCGGAAGCTGAATTAGGGGGGTGTGAAGTCGTTCCTTCACATATATTAATTTTAATTACAGCTTTAAATAAAGGCAATAAATAATTATTATATTTTCAATAAATTAAATAGCTAATAACAATAGATAACGAAATTCTAAATTACTTCTATTTATTCGCTTTTGTCTATAATAAATATCTTAATTCTAATAATACTTTATCCCTTATGCTATTAATAAATCGTCTGAGAACAAAAACATATTCCTTTTAAATGACATTCATAAGCTCTTCTAAATCATTTAATAAATAAAATATAAAAATAATATTATTTTTATATTTTATTTATTAAATGATTTAGAAGAACTTATGAATGTCATTTAAAAGGAATATGTTTTTGTTCTCAGACGATTTATTAATAGCATAAGGGATAAAGTATTATTAGAATTAAGATATTTATTATAGACAAAAGCGAATAAATAGAAGTAATTTAGAATTTCGTTATCTATTTTTATTAGCTATTTAATTTATTGAAAATATAATAATTATTTATTGCCTTTATTTAAAGCTGTAATTAAAATTAATATATGTGAAGGAACGACTTCACAGGGGGGTCGGCTTATACACGGATCCACATTTCTAGCAAAAAACGTATGTTAGAAACAATGATTGAATACATATATTTTAAGCTTAAAAACTATATATAAAGTAAAATAGTGATATTAAAACTTATTTTTAAATAATTATCACACATAAACTCTTAAATTAGCAATTTTAAATTTATTTCTAGAGCAGCTCGATGTAGTTGCATGTTTATTTCTTTTTTTTTTCCCATGATGAAGCACTTTCCGCACACTTTATGGTCACATTTACGGCCAATTTTGTTTTTCTGTTTTGATAATAGATGGCAGCACCAAACAATTTTCTCCACTACCATGAATGATTTCAATTCCAATTTTTTTTTTTCTTTAAGTTTATTTTAATACAGGATTTTTGTGAAATTTTCTAGTTATTTATTTTATTTTATGTTAGCATATAAGATTTCTAGCAATAGTAAAAAGAAACATTTCCAAATCGAAATGCATATAAGCTAATTCTTATATTTTATTTATAATTTCTGTTTTGCTTTTCTGCCGGTAGATGGCTGTACCAATCAATTTTTACTTGAGCGATTCAGAAAAATGTAAATAACGAGTGATTTTGAAAATTATCGGAAATTATGAAACACAACAAAATTTCTACTGAAAATTTAATTGCTGCATTAGATAATAAAATTAAAAGTTTGAAACAAAGCAACTTTATCACTGAACATGAGTTAATGTTATTGCAATTGCACAGAAACCTAAATTTAAACAAAAAACATTACTAGAAATGTTTAAAGATTTTTATTACAAAAATATGAATTTATATTGTTTTCTAATAACTTAATATATTTTAAAAGTAAATTATTTGTGTAAATAGACTGTATGATATTATTAAACTAAATATAACAATATTTTACTCAAACTTAACTTAAAATATACTCTCAAAGGTAAGTAATAAGACATTTTATTTGTTTAAGCATGGCGATTTCTTTGCTGATTTGAGTTCAAAATATGCCCGCGCTCCATGTAACAAAACAAAAATGCTTTTTATTTACATTTAGATTAACCTGAAAGTTTTATAGATTGGCAATATTTTCGCCGTTTTTGCGATAAACTCGAACTTTAAAAGAGTATTTGTTCAATTCGGCTTATAAACGGGTTTGCAATTTTGGGCAAATTTCTGAAGGGAAAAATGTACTCTCGGCTTATATTCGTAAATATACGGTATATAAATGTTTTTATGCAAAAACAGTGCCTTTATTTGAAAGTATTCTAGTGTTTCTGTTAGTTAGAAAAGTTTAATTTTAGCAATTAATTTAAACAAAGGTTTTTCTTTACCAACTAGAAGTGAAACAAACCAAAAAACAGGTGATGAAAGATTAAGAAAGCAAACACCATTAATTTCAGAAACATGTAACAATTGTTTAAATACATATTAAAATGCCTATTTTGCCTTTTGGCAGAGTATACTTTCTACCACTCCAGTGATCATCATTAGTGCACTTGTGGCTGTTACTTGCTTGTTCTCTAGTTTTACAATGTTTTCTCTCTCTCTCTCTCTCTTCCTTTCACTTCTTTAATGAGTTGTTGCCAGTTGGATGGAATATATGATAGGTACTTCTTAAAAGAGCTATGGATAATTTATTAAACTTCAGGTCAGATAAACTCATACAATTATGCCGTGAAAAGAGAAGCATTAAAATAATTAACCTTTAACTACACCATTAATGACTGAGAGCACAGCATTATTCCATCTGATTAATGAAGTGAAGGACAGAGGGATAGAAAAACACCGTAAAGCCTGAAAACAAGTGCGTAACAGCTACAAGTGCAGTGACGACAACCACAAGAGTGGTAAAAAATATACTCTGTACTAGCCAAAAAGCTATAAAGGTATTTTAAGATGTTTAAAAAAAAATTTTTAGGCCTTTTAAGTTTAACCATATGATTGTTTTTGAAAAGGGTGATATTATAATATTGGTTTGACTGCACAGTTTTTCAATGTACTAAAGCTGTTTAATAAATACAGCTCATCTCAACCAGAGATTAAAAATGTTGTTTTGTTTATAATTTTAATCCTTATGACCAGTGGAAGACCGTCATTATGGGCCAACGGGGCCTGGCCCCACTTATATTTTTTTCTCAATCAAAGAAATAATATAATCAGTGATGTTGTTTGGGTTTCAATATCCTGGGTCACTGGGATCCATGACTTCCAAAAATCTGGGTCATTTTTAAAAAAAAAATGGGTCCCCACACAAATGAATTTACATAAAGATACAAATTAAAATTTTATCTTATTGTAGATGAAAAACAGTTTTTTATGAATTTTTAAGCAGCTCTTTTTGAGATTATCTTAAAACTAATATTATGTAAGAGGTGGTTGCTGTTAAGAAACAATTAAAACATTTAGTTCAATGTGCTCTGGATTTGAAAAAAAAAAAAAAAAAAAAAAAAAAAAAAGAGAGAGAGAGAGAGAGAGAGAGAGAGAAAATATAGTATAATAGCTAATTATTATTATTTTATACTAGAAACATAAAAACTCCTTGAAATTATCAGCATTAAGAGAACAAAATGAGATTTTTTTTTCTCTCTTAAGGATGGAGGAGTTTTGAGATAAGCGGATTGATTGCAAAATTTAGTTACACATTCCACTTCAAATACAGAAAGGATCCATTATCCGGCAACCGTGAGACCAACGTGATTCCGGTTATCAGAATTTTCTGGATATCAGCCCCAGCCAAATACAGAAATATTGCGTCTGCAAAAGCTACCCCCTTTCCCCTACCCTCCTTTAACCACAAAAATAACTTACCAATAGCAATAAACTGTACTGATAACTTAAATAATGAATTAGAGAAAAGGTAAAAGAAGTGTACTTATTTATCTGTAAAAGAAATTAATAATAATAACATTCTGACATCAGCAAAAATATTTAAATTTTTGCTGATGTCAAAAATATTTTAATTTTTGCTTACAGCAAACGAATTATTATTTTTTAATACTTAGGTTTTCTTAATAATAAAATTTCTTGAATCTTAATACAGACATAATATCATGTTCCCGTAATCCCGTTCATTCATCCGTTTCCTTTGTTTTTGTTTTGTTTCAATAAACTTAGAATGCAGCTGAATGATGCAGTTCAATGTATCGGCACTTTTAACTGGTAACTTTTTCGTATTGTAACTTTGGTTTCTTTGTGTTTGTTTTCTCGCAGGCATGTATGTTGATCGTATAGGATTGGCATATCGTACTGGAATTATATAGGAATGTTTTTGATTTTATGAAAGAATGATCTTGCAACCATTTTTCGAATTTCATATTTCAGCTAAGCTTTGATAGAATACACCCATTGGCGATTTGTTACATGGTGATGCTATTTGGTGTATCATGCATTTTTTAGAGATAATCTTTTCACATTGAAACTTGGTTTTGTCATCTCGGAGTCGGAAATTTGTTTTTGATTTCGCGTTTGCGCCATTCGTTTGTTTCTGTTTATCGTATAGGATTGATTCTTTTTCCTTTATGGTAAAATGAAGTTTTAAAGGATATTTTTTTTTTATTCTTCAGAGCAGAATGCCTTTAAAATATAAGAAAAATATCAGTTTTAAACAAGAAATAAATTTTAAAATTTACTTTTCTTCTTTCTTCCAGTTTGAAATTTTTTTTTAAGAATGAAAATTACGCGTCCCCTGGGATACGTCACAATAAATTTTTTACGTCCTGCCTTCGATTTTTCAGGTAATTTATGTGCTATAGCGCATAAACGGCATTGTTGATAATATATTTTTTTTTTCTTTCTATTTTTAATGAGATAGAATTGACAAAATTTCAGTTCTCAAAAAAAAAAAGAAAAAAAAAATTGATAGAGGGTTTTATCAATATTTATTTACAATCAACGAACCCTGTATTGCCATTAGGCATTGATTGAATCAAAATAAAAATGTGAGTAAAACCCCTTATAGTTTAGTTTTTATTTTGAGATAACTGAAATTCTGTTCATTTTATCTCTCATAACTCTTTAAATTTACATGATATTTGTTTGGGGTTTTCATATAAGTTGCTCAATACATTTGGCTATTAAATTATGCAAATGAAATTTTTTAAAAGCTAGCGCACGCATAGATAAAAATTTAGTAAAAATGTTCATATTTTGTAAGATATTTAACATTTTTGCATTCTGATTGCAGTATGCTGTATCTAATGAAGTATGCCAAATTTTCTGAAAATGTCTTTGCTCTGTCTAATACCCTACATGTTATAATTAAAAAAATGGATATTTTTTTTCAATGTTTAAAAAAAAAATGTTATATCTCCATGAATATATATGGTAGTCTCTTAAAAATTTTTATACAGATAATGAAAAAATTCCTCTTAATCACATGCTGCAGCCAAAATGCATTTCAAGCATTACTTTTTACAGGGTGATCCAAAACATTTTGATTTTTCTTTAATTTTTTACTGGCCCCTTTTTTCTCTTCAGGACACAACTTTTGTTGAAATACATGAGGTATAACATGTTTATTATGCTATCAAAGTTTCAAGACGATTCCAAAAGAACTTTTCTAGATATTTGACAAAATGTCTAAATTCGAAAGTGTCCAAATACTTATTGGTAGGTAGTGTATTAATGTAAAAAAATAATTACTTATTTGCAAACAGGAATTCATTTTTGGATAATTTTTTAACGAAAGAAAGGGGAAGAGATGGATTTCATATAACAAGAATAAACAAATGTTAAAGAAAAAAAAATTGATGGGGAATTTTTCGAGAGATTTTGTTTTATCCCTAGCAATATCGTAAAATATGAAAACTAAAAAATATATATAAATGAGTAAACTAGCTATTAAAAAAAAACATGGAATCTGTTAAATAAATGTATAAAGAATAAAAGAACACAAAGAAATAATTTGAACAAACATTCCTAGTTTAAATATTAATACTAGTTTATTAATTATCTTTGAATATACATAAAAATTTAGTTTAAAACAGTTATTATACAATTCTGATATAATTTAGTTCAGTCTACAGAGTAAAAAGGAAATAATTATTAAGATTGCTTATAAAATCTTATCTTTTTATATAAGGGGCAAGTTTTATCTATAGAAGGAATGTGAAGTTATTTTTATATTTGTCAGGCAATAAGGCTTGTAAAATAATATGCATAATAGCAGCACTTAAACCCCATATAGGATACTCTCCTCCCACAAACACAGGTAATTTGTAACCTTTTTTATACTGAGTATATCGCCAGTTATTAGGATTACATAATGATTCTAACGTCCGTGTAAACACAATATCAACTTCTTGTTTATTAACTTTGCAATTTTCTATGTTTAAGTTTCCAAGAAAAGCAATGACTGGTGTTACAATTATATTACCAGATCTATTAGGAAGAGGATCCATAGTAGTCCATATTTCAGAAATGCTAGCAGTGATACCTATTTCTTCTTTTGTTTCACGTATAGCAGCATGAATTGCATCTTTATCTGATAATTCTTTCATCCCACCAGGAAAACTCACATCACCTTTATTTCTGCCAACTAATGCTGATCTTACAGTCAGCAAAATCGAAGGCTTATTATCAATCAAGCAAAATGGAATTAAAACAGCAGCTTCCTTTGATATTTTTTGTCGAACTAATGGAATAAATTTTTTATTCTTTAAGCGTTTTATGAAAATTTCCTTGGAATTTTCTGAAAATATATCACTACTAAATGTAATCTGTGAGAAAAAGCACCTTTGATTGGTAATACATTTCATTTCAGCAGCTAAAATTTGTTGACAATATTTATCCTAAGAAAAGAAATATTTAAATAAAACTTGTTTAAATACCTAGAAAAGAACTTTATAAAATAGATTCATATTTAAATATTTTTCATTAAATAACAACTAGATGTTAGAATTATGTATATGCATGAAAGTTTATTAACTAAAAAATGAAATAAATAAAATACATTTTACAATTCCGGATACAATTAGTAGCGATGAAAAATTTTAATCGGGATTAAGTGTTTTGCTCTATAAATCTAACAGAAGCTTTTATGTTGGCAGAAGTATTGTCATAAAATGTAACAGAAGTATTGATACAGAATGGAATATGGAATAGAATAGTCATTGAAATAGAATATAAAAATAATCAAGCAAGTACAAAGTTCAAAATATGCATAATATGGGTTACTACATATAGCTATAATTACATGATGCATGCTTCAGAAAATTGTTTAAGATAAATCAAATGGTTATAAATATTGCCTTCTTTTGCATTATTATTATTATTATTATTATTATTATTATACATTTTGGGGGAGAATTCTTTTTTCTATATATTAAATTTTATTCTTTGTATCACTCATCACTGAAATTACTTACTTCATATTAAAGATTGTAATGCCTAAAAATCTAAAGTTTTTTCAGAGAAAAATTAAGGGCCGTGAATTTTGTAACACAGATGTAATGCTTCATAAACAATGCTTTCAACATGTCTTCATACATCACCAATATGATTATATAAAATTGTTGTATTATGTATAAGATGTTGTTAAATAATAGATAAATAATAATGTTGTTTAATAATACTTTAAATTATAACTGTAGTAAAATGCTCTATTTGTCATTTATTGACATTGAATGTATATATATTAATACAGTAGCTGCTGTTTATATTGCATGTACTAAGATATCAGATAGCAATTTAACCAAGAGCAAAAGCTTAGCTTTCATATTGGTACATTAAATTGGTCTATTTGATTTATCCAGAAAGTAAGTTTCACAGCAGCATCCAAAAGACAAAAAACATAATTAAATGGAAAAACAGCTATTGAAACAGATACAGAGATGCCAGGTTTCAGAGATGGCTATCAGTAATCAGGACTGCAGACTACCCAGGTCACGCACGGCGCCGCACGTTGACCTAGATGTCTGGAGTTTTCTGTGGTTTTCTTTTAAACTCACATCATATGGGCTAGGGCACATTAGTAAGACCCCATGGAAGACACACCACCCAGCCTAAAACCATTATGTTGTTAATTGGCTTTATAGCCTGAACCAACACCAGGATTGCACACTTACATAAAAACACAAAAGTACACTTAAAGTAACAAAATTTCAATTTATAAAATATAATAATATAAGTGACATAGTGTCAAACTTTAAGTTAATATGAAATCAGCTAAAAGAAATTTGAATATATTTAAAACACTTTAAACACACGTAAATATAAATTTATTTAAAAGATGTTAAAATTTTTTTATCCAAAGCTTTTCGCTTTAATAGTAAAGCATCATCAGGGATTTATGATTCGTTTCCATTGCGCAGTTTTAAATATGTTTTCTTTTTACAGTCAACAGTTAAGTCTTTTTAAATATGTTTTCTTTTTACAGTCAACAGTTAAGTCTTTTATATTTACATATTTAAAACTGCGCAATGGAAATGAATCATAAATCCCTGATGATGCTTTACTATTAAAGCGAAAAGCTTTGGATAAAAAAATTTTAACATCTTTTAAATAAATTTATATTTACGTGTGTTTAAAGTGTTTTAAATATATTCAATACAAATGACACGTGTTCAATTTAACTCTTTATTTTTTAGAGATTATTTATAAAAGAAATTTGTATGATTAAACCTATATTAACTAAATAATAATAAAATAGGTCTGATTGTGATTCTACATTAAAAAATCCTCATGTTATATGAAAAACAAAATTCTAGGCTACATTATTTTTATTTTTAATTGTAATCAATAAAATACTAACAATTTTCTTTTTAATCTTAATACTGTTAGATTACAAATGATGTTCCTAGATTTTCATTATTGAAAAGTTATTACTTAACATATACACTGAAAAATAACAAAAATAATTAGAGTAAAAAATCATGAAATTAGGAAAAATTCTTACACACAATCAGTCCTAAAAAAAATTGCATTTATTTTTATTATATAAAAATTATAATTTTTTCTTAATATCTGTATAATACTTAAACAAGTAATAATACTTATTGCGTTAAACTTAGTATCTTCCTCTAAAAATGTATACACCCTGTTATGCTTTAATTAGTATAACACTATTTTATTTTTAACCCTTAAATGCACGATTATTTTTAAATCAATTTTAAAATGTTTTCTTACCTATATTAAATAAATCACTGAAAAAATACTTAAAATCATACTTTAAAACAGTTTTATTTTTGAAAAAAAAAAAAATAATAATAATAATAATAATACATAGATGCCAACTTCTAATGACAAAAAAGCAGGAGATTTTTTAACAGAAATCACAAGACTTTTTCCAACACGAAAGTTTGTAAAAAAAATGAGTAAAATAATGCAAATTTAATTTTAAGTAAAGCTTTATGAGCTTATTTACAAAGCATCAGTATTAAAATTAAATGAATAATATATGTTTCTTGCAGTAAAACAATCAAAAAAAAAAAAAACTCTCAGACATACTTTTGTTTAAAATGTAAGTCAAAATAGACAGATTTGATCATTCTGCTCCTAATATAAAACAATAAGAATCTTAATTATCTTTGTAAAAGAAAAGATAATAAAGAAATGAAAATATCAGCTATATTCTAATGAAATTTGAATTCTTTAAATTTTCAATAGTTATGGTATTTAAAAAAAAAAAAAAAAAAAAAATCTTTTGATAAGACATTTTTCATTATGCAAAAATGAAAGTTAAAAATTTATTCATTAGTTTCAAAGCATTGTATAGTAATTCTCAAACTGAACTTGATAAATTGCAGGGCAAGATAAATTTCAATTTTCTTTCAAATTTTTTTACCCAATCCCACAAATTTTAAGCATAAATTATGCTAAGAGGGATAGATAAAAACTACATCAGAAAAGCAGAAGAAATGAGTGGAAAATCAGGAGCATAGAAAAACAAGCAAAAAGCAGTAGACTTGGCATGTCTGATAATAATAATGAAAAGCTAGTTCTATTTATCATTTGAAGTGGATGGTTGATTTTTTGAAGTTGACTTTTTTGCAGCCTGAATTTGCTGATTTGTAAATTTTTTTTCATAGCACTTCTGATTGGAATTAAATTTTTTTTGTTTTTCTATAAGCAGACAAGACGATGCATCTGTTCCCAGATTAGGGCGAAAATCAGTTTGGTTTTTCCGCACTAAGCTAAAAATTCTTTCAGTTGCTGCATTACTGTGTGGCACAAGCAATAATGATAAAATTAACTTTGAAAGGGCAGTATATTTTTTCTTACCAGTTGCATCAGATATTTGAGATATTTTGTACCATATTACATCTGCATTGTCATTTTTAATATCAACTACCTAATCAAAATTGTCGAACTGGTACATACTGAATTCAACATCCAATCCAGCTTTCTCTTCTTCTGATAAAACATTGGGAAATCTACTTGCTATGAATTCTACTGATGAGTAGCCCATTTTTTTTCTTAAAGAAACATCTGCAACTGCTGCATGCTTCAGGAGCAGATCATTTAGAGGAAATTTCTTTTTCATGTACTCTACACTAGTTATGTAAAAATTTCTCACATCTTTATAAAAAAGCAAAACTTTATCCGATGCAATTTCTTTCAAAAGTGTTCTTGTTTCAGCTCCGATGACAAGATCACTGTCACTTTTCTGGTTTTTTCTCTTAGAACTATCAAGGGTTATCAAAGAGCTACAATCATCATCTACCGCAGGAGGTTTAATGAATCTCACAATGAGTGCAGTAAATAGATCATTTATTGCCTTATCCATTTTGTAGATAAGTGGTTTTTCTTGTTGAAGAAAAACATTGGCATATACAAACAAGGGCAAGCCATTTTTTAGAAAAATAAGATACAGCTTTGAAACTGGATCTTTTAACTTTTTACTGATTTTCAAATACTTAGGATTATCTTTATCAGTAACAAAGTTATCATCACAAAAAAACATAGTAAATGGGTCCCACTGTTCTAAAATTCTCTGAATACATTCATACATTGACAACCACCTGGTTGACACATATTTTAATATTTTATGTGGTTTCATTCCAAATATATTTTGGCACAATTTAAAATTATGCTGCCTTTTAGAGCTGTTTTAAAGAAAGTAGTAGATATCTACTAAAAATTCTTCTATATTAAATTGTTGCAGAACTGCACAACTTTTTTTTGCCGCTAAATGCAACAGGTGGCAAACACAACCTTGAAAATTAATATTCGGCTGTTCTTTCCGTATGAATGAAATGACACCCATTACATGCCCATTCATGGTACTTGCATTATCTGACGAAAATGCTACACAATTCTGCCATGGAATACTCCTTTTCTCAAACTCTTGATTGATCGCAGCAAAAATACCTTCACCTGTATTATCACAAGATTCCAAAATAGAGAGAATATTGGTAATAATCTTACCTTTATCTTCACTGAAATAGGACACAACAATGGGATAAAGCTTTACTTCGTTCTTATCGGTGCTACCATCTGTAGCAAGGGCAAAAGATCATGCTTTTAAAGCACTACAAATATCATCTTGCGTTGAATCAGCTAAACATTTTAACATTGCTGTTGTTTTCGTACGTCCACATCGATACCTTTCGGCAATTTTGGAATCCGGGAACATTTTTCGAAATAAGTTTCCAGTATGATCTGAACATGATATAGGCAGATTATGCTCGGTTATGAAAGATGTAAATAAAAGTTCTGCTTTAGCCACAGCATTTTGTTCATCAGAATTCTTAATTATAAACTCATTCAAATTTTTATTACAGGAACTTAATTTCACATTTTCTTAGTGCATGATCGTCGATACATGTCTTTTAATATCATCTCGTCCACCATGAGAAACTGCAAAATTTATTGAACAGATGGTGCAAAATACATACTTTGGTGATTTTAGAGACTGAATTATGAAGGACCACTCTTCATTATATTCTGGATGATACTTTTGCGTAACTTTTACTTTTTTGTTTGCGGCGTCTTCAACAACTTTTTCTTCGTTTTTTCTTTTAAGATCCGGCTTAATTAGAAAGCGATCCATAATCACTTAAAATTTTCAAAACACGCACATTGAAATATAAAACTTGCCTACGAGATCAAACATCAAAATCAATGATGCAGAAAAATCAAGCACGTGCACTAACAAAAGCAAACAATATCACCCCACGCCAAGCTCAAACGTTTCAGAGACGTGGGGAGAAGAACAGTAGTAGCACTTTTTCCCAATACTGAAACGCCGATTCAGCTGTTTGCGATGCAGCTGTTTCGCAAAGCGACATGGAGAAATAATTTCGTTGTTGGGAAACTGGAAACTAGAAGTCACATCTATGACGTTGTTCTTCCTTTGGCCAATCAGCGACACTGTCGCTGGCAGGAGCTGAGCAGCATTACCACAACTGTTTACATTCAAATGGCCGTTCGCTGACGTTCAGTTATGATTAAATTAGGCGTTTTTGTTTTCAAATTTAATCGCAAATTTCGTTCGCATGGTATTCCGATTATTTTAATTAAAATAATAATAATAATGAAGAAGATTAAAAAAAAAAAAATTACAGATTATACGTTAAAAAAAAGTATAAAATCTGTAATTTTTGTATGTTGTCCGTAAGGCCGTATTTTTACCATAAATCCGTAATAATTACAGATAAATCGTAATAACTGGCATCTCTGAGATAGAGGATCTTTCAGCTATCTCTCAACATAAGAACCAGTGGAATTGAAATACCCACTCTGTGTAGCCAGTTTCTGTCTCCCAATGATGAATTTATCTGCCACAGAAAGCAGAGCCATCCTTTGCTTTGCCATGTGTCTTTACAATATCATCACTAAAGAAACACTGCATAGACAGGAATCATTTCAGGTACTGGAAAAGATGGATGGCTCTTGGAGCAAGATCAGGATTATAGGCAGGATAGTTGCCCCTGGGTAGACAGTAAATCTCAGAATACCATGTACATAAATTTCTAGCCAACCCAATCTGGCTGATTTTGGTCCTGTTCAAAGGCCTACTGTTTTGCCAATAAATGATTAGTCACTGTTTACAGGGATTCCTAACCTGTCGTTATCCTTCAAAAACATCAAAGCTATTCCTATGTACTGGGTTTTAAGTTTAAGGATGAGGTTCTCTGTCAAGTTACTCACTGTACAATTTTTAGAAAAGCAGGTGTTTGGATATGATTTCATGTAGGAAGACTTAAGGAAATGGTAGTGCTTTTTATTAGCATTCAGCTATGGTTCTCTCCAGGATGTGTTTAATCATCGCACCTATAGTAATAATCTTTTTCAAAGGATTATCCATCTGTTTAGCACCTGAAAGGTTCCTGGCTAGGGCAGACATTTCCCAGTGACAATGATGTGAAGATTGCTATAACAGACTAGCTTCGTTTTCAGCAGCAAATTACTTCAACTTGGTAGTATATATATAAAAAAAAAAAAATAGTGTTATGTTGTGACAAGTATTTCAGTTCAGATAGTTCTTATGTTGAGATGTAGATAAAAGAATTATGTATTTATTTCAATAAATGTTTCCATATAATTACATTTTGAGTCCCTCTACAACTACTGAGAAACTTACTTTCTGAAGGATGAACCAAATACTTTCCTCATTTGTCCAGTACATATTTCTTAAATACATAAAATTTTGTTCCAATTATTAAGGGATAATACATTTTAATCATATTATATAAAAATAAATAACAGCAATCAAAGAACTGCTATTGCATTTGAATCAAAAATTCTTTTATTTAATTTAGATTCATTTTTTTTTTTTTTTTTTTTTTGTTAAAAAAAATCAATGTTAAGAAGTTTTAAATATATATATATATATATAATAAGAAATGTTTTTAAGTTTTAAAAACAATTTTTTTTATATGTATATATATATTTAAAAGAAAGAAAGAAAAAGGTATAATTACATTTAAATTAAATAACAAATTATAAGTTTCTATTTATATCAAGATTATATCCTTACTTTTGATTGCAAATATAAGGATCCACCTTTTGAATGATCATTCACTTCAAACAAGTGCTTATAATTTTTCTCTATTTCTTGTCTATTTAATGTATTTACATTTAAAATTTGTTTAGCTTCCTAAAAAGATAGAAAAAATTATATGGTCAAAATATCATAAGCTATATGATACAACAAATAAATACTGGTGAAGGAAAAAAATTTTAAAGAAATAGTTAACAACTATCATTATTAGTTTTATTATCATATATTCAAATATAGTATTTCACAATGGAAGGATTTTGAGAATGTACCTTGTTTTGTTTCTTTAATAAAATTTCATCAGCAAAGAATATCTTTTAGTCTGAACTCAACAGAAAATAAAATGAGGAAGAAAAAACTGCTAAATCAATTTAATGCCTTTGTTTATTTATTTCTTGCAATTTTCTACATGCACAATCTATAATATTAAAACACAAAGCACTTTCTGTAAGACCAAAATCGTACGATCTCGGTATGCGCGAGAAAATTTTATACCAAATTGGAACGGGAATATTCCTTTCTCTTTCTGCAGTGCAATACGAATACAGATGATAAAGATCGAGCAGACGACAATAATATTTCATATGTCTATGATAGACACCTAATTAAAGCTCAATCATAAAAATAATTCACACGATTAATTCATTGATTCATACTTTCTAAGGCAGTATTTTAAAAATAAACCAATTCGTAAATTCTTATTGGTTACAGTATGTGCCTTTTCACTGAAAATTTCCTTACACAGGATAGTATTTCCAGGATTTTACACTGTGGTGTCATCTAAGAAAAAAAAAAAATCTTTAAAAATTAACAAATTCTCAGAGTTTATTGTTCTTTAAAAATTAACTTTTATCACTTGAAAACTTCGTTTAGAAAAGATGGGGACAGATATTTAAAATCAAATAGTTTTTTTTTTTTTTTTTTTTTAAATCAAATTATTATAATTTCTGATACGGCAGTGCACCTTTCATACATTTCTCATTTATGCGTTTTTCAACTTTGGTCCCAAATCATTCCATTGAATTCTAATGTTAAAATATTTTGTTCATACGACACAAGTAAATTCTTAATTTCACTTATACTTTTTTTTTTTCTCCTTGTAGAATCCCAAGTTTGAGTTTCATTCCAGGATTTTAAAAAAAAGATAAATGCTCATTATATTTTATTCTTATTTTTTTCAATTACTTTTTCTTAGAACTATGGTAACAAAGTGTGACTATAGAACAAAGTGCGACTTGCACCGATAGCCTGGGGGAGAAGGGGGTTTGAGAAATTTTCAGAGATAAGCAATTGGCGACTGGGTTGAATGGTAGGTATACAAGTACCCAGTGACCACTTGAAGACCTCCCACTTTCTCTTTTAATTGACTCCAGGAATGGGGTATGAAAGGAAAAAAGCGGATAACTTTATACGCATTTTGTAAACTTGAAGATTTATTACTCACTTCTGTTGGGCGACTTGGAAGATTTTCTTATCGTGTTTATTAGACATTACGGTTGGAGAAACAATTTTTTTTTCTTTCCTTTTAATCATTTGCAAAAATGTCATCTTCATTTCGAGAACAAAAGGCTTTGTCTTTAAAGGTTAAAATCGAAATCTTGAAAAAAATTTCTGAATTTCTATATTTTTAATTATCATTTAATTTTTATTCAACCTTTTAAAAATATTTTAAATATAATTAAAAATATATCTTATTTGAATAAATGTAAAGGAAATCATGAAAATTGATTAGACTTTTATTATTAATATGATACTTTATTGTGTATTAATTTTAAAATGAATTTTCAGTTATCTGTTTTTTAGGAACGGTCCCTTGAAATACGTATAAATGGTGCTCCACTATATTTCATTTCCATAATATATTATAGAAAAAATAATTTAGAAAGAAGAACATTAAAATATTGATATTTTATAAGAATAAAAATTTACATTGTATAATTTATTATAAGAAATTTACTGAGCAAATTGACTTGCTAAAATATTCAATTCATTCTTATTTTTTATTTATTTATTTAACATTATACTTTTGTCGAAATATACTACTTTGATAGAATAAAGTGTTATAATGTTGTTATTCATTTATTTTTAAGTAGCATAGTCTATTTCTAAGTGTAAATGAAGAACTTGTTTCGAAAAGGAGTTAAGTCAAAAATTTCAAAAATTGACTTTTCGATGGAAAAGGTCGCAGCACACGTCTAACAATATATTTACAATAAGTAGAAGTTCCAAAAGAAGTTTATTCATAATGAAAACAGAAAGTGAAATCCGTGTTTTTTTTCCAAAAATAATTAAGTCACAAGTAAGTTTTGTGCCAAAAGGGATTAAGTCAAGTTTAACCAATTGTAGCGTGCCTTGAGATCACGCGGTTTATTTGGCCTTGGGTGAAAAGTCAAAAGTAAGGAAAAGATGTTGTTGTAGATTGTCACATTGAGACAGTCTTTTTTTTCTTTCCACCATAGAAAAATATAAAGAGGAATGTACTTATAACCTTTATTATAATGTGTTTGTAAAAGACTTTAATCTCGGTTTTGGAACCCCAAAAAAGACATTTGTTCCTTCTGTATTAGGAAAAAAATACAAAAGAATTCAGAAAAATCTACAGAAAAAACAAAAAATCCTGTTAACCGAACTTTTGATTCATGAACAACAGAGCAAAAAGTTTTATTCAATTTTAGGGGGAAAGCTTATAGAAGATGATGAAATTACAATATGTTTTGACCTGATGCAAAATCAGGAATTACCACACAAAAAAAAATTATACCATATTAGGAATGCTTTCAGCAGTGACTGCTCTAAAGGACTTCACCTTCACATACTATTTACCAGTGTGTGATCACTCCTACTTACCAGCAGATAAAACATCCGGCCGAGTGGAGACTAGTTTAAAGAAAGTGGATACAATTTTACTCTCCAATGAATATTTTGAACATTTTTCTAAGGTAGGAAATCTTTTTGAGTTAAGAAGCAGTGGAATATTTTAGATGCGAAAAATTTTGTGCATAGTCGTCTGAAAAGCAAACAATGTGGTTCTTTTGCTGTCAAAAGATACTGAAACGAGAGGAAAAAATTCTCCCGTGCGCCCCTTCTGAAATAAAAACAAAATGAAACAAGCAAAGAAAAACAGATGTTTTAAAATTACTTACTTCTTTGGGAATTAACAAATTGCACGAATGTTTTTATTTTCATGAATAATCTTGCAACGATACTGCTAATGCTAACATAAGTGAAAATAATGATAAAGATGGAAAAATAGAATTTGTAAATGAAGGTTTGTAGTAAAAAACTATCTTCCAAAATTGTATAGCTAAAATTTATGCTGTATTTAAATGAAAAAAATATATATACTTGGATTACTTTCAAATGGAAGTAAGTCATTTCATTTCATTATTTGTTTGTGCCAAAAGGGTGTAAGTCATAGTTTTGTTCCAAAAGGGGTTAAATCATTTTTTTCTTTTTTTATTTCTAAATAACTATACTGTCAGGATTTTTTAAAACGTGTAATTTAGTGTTGTTATCACCCATAGATTACTGGAAAAAATTATCTTTTTCTTTAATTCAATAATAAATCTTACATAGCAAAATCGCATTTTTCAAAAACTCTAAAAAATGACTTAATGCCATTTGGAAACAAGCTCTTCAAATAAAATTATAATTATAGAATATAAAGAAAACGCAAAACATTATTAAAATTTATTTTAAATTATTTTGTCTTATAAATTTATGTGATTTAAAAAATATCTTTATAAATTTAAAAAAAAAAAAAAAACCTCTCAGATTTTTTTTTTATATATCGATATATTATAGATGGCGTCACTGTCACATTGTAATTGAAATGGAATATTATCATTATTGATGCTTGATACAAAGAATCTCTAGAGATTCTTTGGCTCGATTGATTTTATTTTCATGCTATGTACAGTCGGCAGCAAAATTATCGAAGTGCTAGCAATATATTTAAATATTTAGCAATATATTTAGTATTTAAAAGATTTGCACTTAATACCGTTTTGTTAAATAAATATTGAGTCATGTTCTTTCTCATATGCTGTTTGTAGAAAAGTATGTTACTGATAAAAATTAGCGATCAAATAAAAAAAATATGTATGAAAAGTATTGATGTGTACTTTCTTTCTCCAGTCTTACCATAATTTATAAATTCTTTCTTTTAATTACTTCTCATTCTTTTGGTCATATTTAGAGTAAAATTAGGAAAAATCTTGTGATTTTATTTTTATTATATGGAGCACGCTTAAATTTTGTATAATAAAATTTCCTGAAACTTATTCCCACTTCCCCTCCAACCAAAAAATAATCGATTACAGAAGGGGGTTTTAAACTGGTTAAAATTATAAAAATATTAAATACTAAAACAGAATTAAATATTAAAACAGAAATATTTAATACTTTATGCCATGAAAAGATTTAAGTTGCACATGATGATCCATCAAATTTTGACAGGTATCAACTAATATATACTCTAATACTAGTATTAAATTAATTATATGACAAACCCTCATTTCTATAAATTTTATTTATTTAAAGAGTACATGGGTTATGATTTAATACTTTAACAAAGTTAACAAAACATATTCAAAATTATTGAATACCTTAAACATCACTCCGTGCTAGCAGAAAAGCTTTTTTTTGGCAGGGGATCCTCTCCTTCAGCGGTGCCGACTGCACTCTGTGGCTGGCGGTCCTTCAATAGTTGATCATCTCTTTTATGGATGTACAAGTGACGCCATATCTCGTTTATCTCCGCCGATTCGTGGTCATTTATTACGTCATGATTGTGCGCAATTTCAATGCTTTCTCTGAGATAAGCGTAGGTTTTGTTATTGAAATTAGCTAATTTGGTGACATTTTCAAAATAAATTTTAATATTGTTTTCCAGATAATTTTTGGCTGACACAGTGGTATTACGGTTGAATTTGATATCGTTTTGATGTTCTTTTATTCGTGTTTTTATTTTTCTTTTAGTAACACCTATGTAATTATATTCTTTGTTTTCTTGATTTTTGAGGGGGATTTTGTAAATACCTGCAGTTTCGGTGGGGGGGATCAAATCTTTATCACTTCTTATTAGTTGAAATATATTGGGGTTGGGTTTGATTGGTATGTTTAAATTAAATTTGCTAGCAGTGTTTTTTATCTTATTTGAAGTGCCTTGATTGTATGGTATAGAAAAAGTATATTTAGTAGGGGTTTTTTGGGCATTTGGAATACTATTTAGCTGTTTGATTCGTTTTTTGTATAATTGGCTTACTAATGTTTTGGGGTAGCCTGCTTCAACTGTTAATTTATTCATGAAATTTAGTTCTTTTCTTAATTCTGATTTATCAGAACATATGAGGATGGCGCTGTTGTGGTAAGTTACAAATCAACTCGTGTAAATGACAAGCTACAACTCAACTCTATCACTGTTTCAAAAAAAGAGAATTGTATTCCCCGACTGTAGTATGCGATATTAAAATGGTTATATTGCTTACTCTTAAAACGCTTTCTAATTATTTATTTGTATGTTAGCTTTTTGTTATTTAGATCATTAATTAATGATAACCTTAATAGGTTATGGCCCAGGATGCTTTAAATCTGCGTAAATTAATTATCTGAAAATTTTTTGAAAAGCTAAGTGAACTACAGAATTTGTTATTTCTAACAGCGAAACATTACGATATGGCTGAACTGAAAGTACAAATCGATAAGCTAGAAGGTGCTAAAAATTGGAGTAAGTGGAAGTGGCAAATGAAAATGCACTTTGAACACTATGATTTGACATCTATAATTGATGGAACTAAAATTTGTCCGGTCGCTGAAAATGCCGAAGTCGATACGAATGAGTTGGCGAAGAAGGTATCTGAATGGTGCCGTGATAATGCCAAGGCAGCCGCTCTTATTGCAAGTACGTTGAGCGCTTCTGTTGCTGATTTAGTGATGACATACTCGAATGCAAAGGACATTTGGGACAAATTAATTAGTGTTTTTGAACAAAGCAGTATTCAGAGACTTAATTTATTGATGACTCAATTTTTTCAAGTCTGCAAAGATCCCAGTGATAATGTTGCTACACATGCTGCTAAAGTTGAAAGAATTTATACGGATATGAATAATGAATTAAAACGTATAGGTTCAGCTTCTATTCCACAAGAATTACTACATGGTAAAATACTACTTACTGTGGGTCCAGAATTCCAAGAATTTAACAATGTATGGGAGTCTTTAGATTCTGATAAACGAACTACTAAAAATCTTGTTGAAAAATTATGTACAATTGAACAGCGTATTAAATCTACTGCTCCTGTGGATTATGGTGCATTTGCAGCTCGTGTTCCTGTTAAGCAAAAAGCTATGAAAAATGGCGAAAAACTTCCTGAAAGTACGCCAAGAAATAATGCCAAACTGAGTAATTTTAAACAAAAGACTTGTTTTAAATGTGGATCGAGTGCGCATCTCTGTAAAGATTGTCCAAAGAAAAGGTCCAATGATAAATTCTCATTTTCAAAGAATAATAAAGGTGCATTTACTGCCAGTGCAAAAAGTACTCAACCAGATAGTTGGGTCTGTGATTCTGGGGCCTCCCATCACATGACTGCAAACAAACAGTACTTTGTCACATATAAACATTTCCCTGTGCCCATTGAGGTATCACTTGCTGATAATAAGAAGATTTATGCATATGGATCTGGTAAAATAAATATTCAAGTTTATATTCATGGCAAATGGTATGATGCTCACATGGAAAATGTCTGGTATGTCCCTGATGTGAAGAGGCATCTCTTTTCTGTGCAACAAGCTGCCAAGCATGGTATTGAAGTAAAAATGACAGAAAGATATATTGAATTTTATCGTTCTAAAGAACTTGTTGCAGTTGGATCATGGTCAGATCACACATATATTATCTGTATGAGAGTTGTTATTCCAGCAAGTCCAGCTGAAATAAGTACTGCTACTGAATCTGAATCTTTGCAGTTCTGGCATGAATGCCTTGGTCACCAAAACAAACGACATGTTCGTAAGTTGCTAACTGATATAGGTATATCTGTAAGTCATGCAATGACAAATGAATTCTGTGATGGATGTGCTCTTGGTAAAGCTCATCGAAAACCTTTTAAATCACGTCCTTATAGAGCCATGTCATCTGGTGAAATCATTAATGCTGATGTAAACGGTCCCATGTCTATAACTTCTCTTAGTGGTGCTCGATATTATGTTTGTTTTAAAGATGACTACAGTAAATATCGTAAAATATTTTTCTTGAAAAAGAAAAGTGATGTTAGTAGTTGCTTACGCATGTTTTTAAATGAAGCTACCAATTATGGTTATTCTGTAAAAGCTTTGCGCTGTGATGGAGGAGGAGAATTTGACTGTGGTGAAGTTCGACAAATCCTTGCTGAAAAAGGTACAGTTCTGACTCTTGGTATACCGTACTCGCCAGAACAAAATGGCGCAGCTGAGAGAGAAAACAGAACAATCATTGAACTGGCTCGTTCTATGCTGTCTGCAAGTGGTTTACCTCGGTCTCTCTGGGCGAATGCATGTGAAACAGCAGTCTACCTTCTAAACCATACTGGTGTATCTCCAGAAGAAAACAAGAGCCCTCATGAGCTTTGGACTGGTGAGCCAAGAATTAAACTAGATCATTTGAAAGTGTTCGGAACTGAATGTTATTCACATATACCTAAGAATTTTCGACGTAAATTTGATGACAAAAGTGTTCATGGTCATTTTGTGGGATATGTGAACAAGAAAGATGGCTATAAAATCTATCTGCCTTCTCAGAACAAAATCATAAAATCTCGTGATGTATATTTCAAATCTGAACGTTTATGTACCACTCCAGTAACAGTGGAGGTGAAGGAAGACTTAATTGAGAGATGTGAAGATATTCAGAGTAAAGAATCTAATCCTTCAGAAGAGAAACTGCAAACTGTCAGAAAGTCTCAAAGAAACAAAAGCTTACCTGCATGGATGAGATCTGGAGAGTATCTTATTGCAAACATAGCTGAAGTAGAAGATTCCGAAAATAGTGAAAATCCCTCGACATACTCTGAAGCTCTTTCCTCGAATGAAAGTGATTTGTGGCTTAAAGCTATGAGAGAAGAAATAGATGTCCTGCATAAAAATGAAACTTGGGAATTAGTTGAAAGGCCTAAAGGTTCCAAAGTCATCAATTGCCGATGGGTGTTGAGAAAGAAATTTAATTCTGATGGTACCGTGGAGCGATACAAAGCTCGTCTTGTAGCCAAGGGGTATGCTCAAAAAGCAGGTTTTGATTATGATGAAACGTTTAGTCCTGTTGCAAGATATGATACTGTGAGATCTGTTCTTGCAGTAACTGCAAAAGAAAAATTACACTTTCAACAATTTGATGTAAAGACTGCATTCTTATATGGAACACTTAAGGAGGAAGTCTTCATGACACAACCAGAAGGCTTTGATGATAATAGTGGGAGAGTCTGTAGATTACATAAAAGTTTATATGGACTCAAACAAGCACCTCGTTGTTGGAATCAGTGTTTTGTGAATTTTATGAAAGAACAGAAACTGGAAGTTAGTGCAGCTGATCCCTGTTTATTTATCAGACATAGAGATGACAAGAAACTTTTTGTTGTTATCTACGTCGATGATGGTCTTGTTGTTGGGACTGATAAAGTTGAAGTGGAGGAATTCATGGATCAACTTAATCAGTCTTTTCAAATCACAAGAGGTTCTTTAAACCAGTTTTTAGGTATGAACATAAAAAGATTGGATGATGGTTCAATTTTTGTGAATCAGTGTGCCTATGCGAAAAAAGTCCTGTCAAGATTTCAAATGGATGGTGCTAATCCAGTATCAACTCCAAGTGACAAAAGCTATGTTTCTGATGATGTTGGAAATATATTGATAGGAAAAGAAGTTCCATATCGTCAGGCAGTTGGCAGCCTAATGTACCTTGCTACTGTTACAAGACCAGATCTAGCATACGCTATCAGTATTGTTTCTGAAAATCTGGAAAGTCCAAGGACGTCTGATTGGTGTGCAGTGAAACGAATTTTCAAGTATCTGAAAAAAACTGTAGATTTTGGTTTGCTATATCAATCTAAGACCCATCCCAATGAGCTTGAAGTGTACAGTGATGCTGATTATGCGGGTGATTTAAAAACAAGACGCTCAAGAACTGGACTGATTTCAAGATTTGCAAGTGGAGCCATCTCATGGATGAGCCAAAAGCAGAAAAGTGTTGTGTTGTCTACGACAGAAGCTGAGTATGTTGCTGCAAGTGAGAGTGCGAAGGAATTAATTTGGCTGAAACGCCTGTTCAGTGATTTAACATATGTCAAAACACCCTCTCTTCTGGTAGATAATGCAAGCGCTGTAAAACTTGCCAAAAACCCTGAATACCATAAACGCTCCAAACATATTGATGTCCGTTATCATTTTGTACGAGAAAAGTTCATTGACGGCGAACTGCATATTAAACATGTTCCCGGAAATTTGCAGTTAGCAGACTTAATGACAAAACCTTTGCCTAGTGTTAGGTTTAAGGAACTGTGTACTCTTTTAGGACTATTTTCATTTAGTAGTCTAGTTGGAAATCAAAATTAAATTTGTGTTAAGTAAGTTGTGGCTTGTGGAGGAAGTGTTGTGGTAAGTTACAAATCAACTCGTGTAAATGACAAGCTACAACTCAACTCTATCACTGTTTCAAAAAAAGAGAATTGTATTCCCCGACTGTAGTATGCGATATTAAAATGGTTATATTGCTTACTCTTAAAACGCTTTCTAATTATTTATTTGTATGTTAGCTTTTTGTTATTTAGATCATTAATTAATGATAACCTTAATAGGCGCGATTAATATAGCTGCGTATTGCATTTATCTTGTACCTATAGGGTGTTTTGCTTTTATTGTTAATAATCTTGTTACTTGCGGTGGGCTTTCGATATACAGTGGTTTTAAAATGATTATTGTTCTTAATGATATTTACGTCCAAATAGTTGATTTCGCTATTGTTTTCATCTTCAGCGGTGAATTTAATATTTTTATCGAGTTGGTTAAGTTGATTTAGGATTTCTTTGCTATTATAATTTTCTTTAATTGTTGCGAAAACGTCGTCCACGTTAAAAATAAATTAATAAATAAATAAATTTTCAACAGAGTTAATTGCTATGTGAAAAGTATAATTTTTCATACATTTTACCACACATGTAGCCTTGTAAAATTAGTTGTAATCATAAAAATGAAAAATCTTTCAAAATATGAAAAGGATTTTTTTCTTCTTCAGAGCAATATACTTTAAAAATATAAGGAAAATATCAGTTTTAAACAAGAAATATATTTTTAAATTTGCTTTTTTTCCTTTCTCCCAGTTTGAAATTCTTTTAAGAAAATAAATTATGCGTCCCTTGGGATTCGCCATAATAAATTTTTCGTGTCCTGCCTACCATTTTTTATGTAATTTATGCGCTATATCGCGTGAGTGGCATTGCTGCATGCGATGCCCTGTGCAGTACCCAGAAAATCTACAAAATATTCAACAGACTGCTATTTCTGTACGATACCAGTTATTCAGCAAGAAATATCTAAGAGGTATATGTTCTATCTGAATATATCCTCAGCTACTCGACCTATTCCACATGGAAAAGGCCTACCTTAATTAGGAGCTCCAGAAAAGTATCAAATAGATTGTTATAATTAATAATAAAATAAATTTCTTATAGGTACCAGAGATAGTTTTTCAAATAATCATGATTTCTTGGATATTTTGTAAAAATGAGTTGTGTATTTTATTAATTTCATTACCCCCACATTTCCTATTTCATATACTAGAGATAATCATTTTCTAATTATGTGGTGATTTTCTGTCTTTTTAAGGTTAAAGAAATGTAGATAACCTCATTTGAATGGATTTTCAAAAACTTCATCAAAATTTGTTAGTGTAATAAAGAACAAATATTTTTTTAAATAATGACATTTTGATTTAATTTTAAAGCTTTTTTTTATTATTATTTATTTATCTTTGGTAATTTAATACCAAATTATTTGATCAAATACAAATATTTAAAGAATACTTTGTATAAATCTAGTGTATTGTAATTTTTAAATTCTAAAATTGATAAATTTTAATTTCTTGTGTGTCTGTTGCCAATCCATCTATCTGTCTGTCCATACTCTAACATTCATAAATATTTTCAGAATTTCTTCAAAATGATATTAGTTATTCAAGATCACTATCAGATTAACAGGAAGTGAGCACTGACCACATAATATTAAAAAATGGAAGCTTTCTGGCTGCAGGGTCCCCACTCAATTTCAAAAATAAAACTCATTGACTTCTAGTTTTTTCAGGTCTATTTTTACAAAAATTCAGGTCACAAAATTTGGTGTGACATAGAAGATAACAAAGTACATTTTAAACTGCATGCTCAAAAAACATTTTCCATATTTATATCATCATTGTTTCAGGTTTTTTGCAATATCTGCAATTTCCCCTGACATTTCTCTGACTTTTTTCACTAATTTCAAATTTCCTTAATCTTTTGGGGTTTTCAAAACTCTCCCTGACCTGTGGGAACCCTGTGGCTGCCTGCTACATTATTTTAAAAAATTGCATTTTTCAGTTTCTTACTTTTGATTTATTAATTAATACCAAAGATTGTATATTGAAGTGTATAATTACTTTAGAAGGCAGCTTTTCACCTTTCATTAAAAAAAAAAAAAAATTACATCTGCTATAAGCAATTTATTCATTGTATTAGCATTTCAAAATTAGAAGATTGTCACAGTTTTTGAAATCATTTTTTTTTTCCACCCCACTTTTTAGAATTTGTGTAGTCTTAATCTAGTATGTGCATCATATTCATTGTTATATGTAATTTTATTTGCCTTATTTTACACAGCTCAGTATAATTTTTCATGAAAACCTGATTTTTTTTTTTATCAATGAAAAAGCTTAAAAAATATAAAGATTGGCTATACACAAATTGGGAACAATTCGAAAAATTCTTTATTTTTAACACGCTTTTATTAGCTTCACCTGTATGTATGTTTGTAACTGCTCTGGGAGAAAAAAAAAATCTATATTGTAAAAAAAGACTTTCCCTACGTGAGCGCTGTGGCTGTGAGGTAAAGCTCCATGCTACGAACCTAAAGGTCTAACGTTCAAGCCCAGTCAGGGGAATTTTTTAAAAATGTTTTTTGTTTAATTCTAAATTATTTATTTATTAAAGATTTAAAAGTATGTAAATATTATGGTGTATCACTCACTTGATTTTCTCTTACCCTGCATTTTAATACTATAAAGATAGATATTTTGTGCTTTTTGGTTCACATTTCAATAAAAGCGTGTTCTTTAATTTTTTAAAAGTATAATTTTATTTATTACATATAGTGACGGCATACTGGAACATGATGGAGTAAATGTATGTAATTGTGTATGTGTTATTTTTAACATCAAGTTGCTAGTAACTTGAAAAAGAGATCACTGTCCACTAATCAAATTGCATAATTTTCACCTTTAGAATGACAAACCAAACAAAACATCCAAATTCATCTAGCACCCATGGTTCTGAAAACTTACTAATCAAGTTTTATAGAAATTATGGCCAAAAGGATTTAGATATATTTCTGAGAAATTAATTCTACCAATGACATCAAATTTCTAGCTTTCATACATCTATAAAAGAAGTCATAACAATTTACAAATTGTACTAATTTTCATGAGATTAACACAAGTGCTCTGTTTTATCATAAATGGGCATAATTCATAATTATAAATTTAGGAATCGCAAACTAACATATCAACCACAACTTGAACAACAGTGCCATTAAATAGGCAGGGACTGTAAAATAAAGGAAAGAATTGTAAAAGGGGACTAAAGCATAAATTTTAAAGTGAAATCACCCCAAAAATACTTGTGAGGAATTCCAATAAATTTCTGAATGCAATATCAGCACAATAGCAATTTATCAGGAACTTTACATTCTTAATTTAATTCACATTCAAATGATTGCATATAAGGAAAACATAACTACAATCAATGCACACAAAAAACATACACCACCATATAATGTATAATTTTTAATAAGTTATAAAAGACAAACTGAAAATAATTCTTCTAAAATAATGAAATTGTTCATTGACTTACCTGCACTGTCATGCCTAGCTTCGAATTAATATTGGCAGATGCTCTTGGAATATGAGTACTACCTTTTTGAGCAGCTGTTTTGGAAGCTGTCAAACAGAAAAGTAACATTAAACAATACCATTTGAGTAATGTTATACTCAATAAAAAGAGAACATGATCATTTCTTCCTCATTTTTACTTTTTGTAATTAAGTAATCATATGTGGTTCTTAATTAATAGTAAAAAATAATCAAAAAATATATTTTTGAATAATAAATGCCCTAAAACTAAATTATCTTATTCTTAAGAAACAGTCAAAGAAAGGAATTTATATTTTATTTATTGCTTCAATTAAACATTTTCGGCACATGCTTGAAAGTAGAGATTTTTCAATCTACACTAACCAGAAACCTCTAATTTATGCCTTTAAGCAAAAGCCTGATAAATGTTCTCCTCGTCAATTGCACCATTTCGACTTTATTTCTCAATTTTCGACAGACTTACGTCATATTAATGGTACAGAAAACTCCATTGATGATGCCTTATCTAGAATTGAAATCAATTTAGTTTCAAAAGAAATTTTAGATTTCAAAGAAATATCTCCAGCACAACTCGAGGATCCTGAATTAAAAACCATTTTAAATTCTACTAATAATACATGTAATATTCAAAAGCATTATTTTTCTTTGGAGGATGTAACATTATACTGTGACATGTCAACAAACATACTGCGTCCTTTCATCCCAGAATCTTTTTGATCTAAAATATTTAATCATATTCACAATCTTTCTCATCTCAGAATTTCTGCCACAACTAAATTAATAACTAAGTGCTATTATTGGCCAAACACAAAAAAAAAATTATTAAAACTTCTGTCCAATCATGTGATAAATGTCAACACTGCAAAATACATCGGCATACGAAAGCTCCACTCACAACTTTCGCTCTTCCAGATGCAAGATTTTCACACATGCATATCGATTTTATTGGTCCACTTTCTCCATCAGAAGGTTATCAATATTGCATGACTATTGTTGATCGTTTCACTAGATGGCCCAAAGTAATTCCAATATCTGATATGACAGCTCTAACTACAACTAAATCACTCGTAAATAGTTAGATTTCGAGATTCGGATGTCCAGTTACCATCACGACAGACCAAGGTTGAAACTTCGAATCCACACTTATCCGTGAATTAACAAATATTCTTAAAACCACGTGTATACACACAACAGCATACCATCCAATATCTAATGGAATTTGTGAAAGATTCCATCGCGCTGTCTCAAAACTGCACTAAAACCCCATGACAATATACAATGGACTGAATCACTGCCAATTGTCTTATTAGGTCTTCGAACTGCTATTAAAAATGACATTATAGTGAGTAGTGCTGAACTACACTGAAAAAAAATAACTATTACCAGCTGCAAGAAACTCTCTGTGATTGGTGAAAATAATTATTTTCTCCAATCACAGAGAGTTTCTTGCAGCTGGTAACAGTTATTTTTTTACAGTGTACAGTCCGTTAAGAAATTATAAGACCACTTTAATTTTGTAAATTATAAAAAAAAATAAAGATTCTAATCATAACTTAAATACATAAAATAACATATTGCTCTATATTTTTTATAATTAGCTTGCAATAACTTGATATAATGCAATAAATGTTTAATTAAAATATATATTAGAAATAAGTGAAAAATAACCTGTTAATAAAATATAAGACCACTTGTCAAAAAAC
Organism: Salticus scenicus; assembly: GCA_963930645.1. Lineage (NCBI taxonomy): Eukaryota > Metazoa > Arthropoda > Arachnida > Araneae > Salticidae > Salticus > Salticus scenicus. The sequence continues at coordinate 47,298,223 of OZ005657.1, forward strand.
AAACTTGTATAAAAAATTAATATGATATTGGCCCTCCATTTTTCCTGATGATTTCAAACACTCTGTTTTTCATTGAAGTAACTAGGTAGTTAAGTTCAGTTATAGAAATATTGTACCATTCTTTTACAATAGCTACTTCCAGTTCATTGGCAGATGAAAATTGTTTATTATTAGCATAAACTTTGCGAGATAATATACCCCATAGGTTTTCCATGGGTTTCAAGTCTGGACTTCGACTTGGCCATGGCAAAACATTAATTTTTTTCTTTTTTAAACCACTCCTGGGTGAATTTAGACGTATGACAAGCAGCATTGTCCTGTTGAAACATCCAGTTAGCACCACCTAATAAAGGTCCAAAAGGTATCATATGATCATATAGCATAGACTGATATTGTGTAGAGTTCATATGACCCAAAATCCGCTGTAAATCATACAACCCCTCATAACTGAAAGCTCCCCAAATCATTACTGATCCTCCACCCATTTGTCGGCTGAAGCATTCTTTTGGTTCCTTCCTCAAGTCATGCCAATAGTGTTTGTAACCATCAGGACCATCAAGGTTAAATTTCTTTTCATCAGAAAATATCATTTGTTTCCACTCATCATTCCATGACATGACATTTTTAGCCCATTTTAAACTTTCTTCTTGATGGCATTTCAATAACTTTGTTTTTTTTCTTCAATTTCATAAATTTTGTATTAATATTTAATTTAAGACTCTTCCAGACTGTTACATGTGAAGTTTTCTTGCTGAAACGTTTCGAAATTTCACGAGTTGAAAGACCTTTTTTAGTTGACAGTCGAAAAATTTGCCTATTATCACACGCTGTCAAAATATTTTTTCTACCAGATCATTTTATTTTGTCTGAATAATCTTTTCTAATTATGGCATTATGAATGGCAGTTTTAGAACGGTTCATTAACCTCGCAATATCTCTTTCAGATTTACCAGAACCTTTATAAAATAAAATTTTTCTTACTTCGCACTCCGATAATTCTTTACCTCGAGGCATCATCAAATTAATTGTAGATAATACATTCAAAACCAAAGTCTTTGCTTCTTAGGTAATGCTTTTACAAAATACTGACGCATGTGCTTTATATTGAGTTTGATGTCATGTATAATATGCTAATTTTCTCAGGTGGTCTTATAATTTCTTAACAGTCGCAGTCTTTAATTTTTAGAAAAATGAATAAGTTTTAATGAAATTTAATTTAATTTTAAAGTTTGAATTAGTATAGGATGCATTTTCCTGTCAATTTTAAATATGTAACTAAAAATTTGCATATTATGCTCTCTTCTTCAGAAATGCACCAATACGCTTGTGGTCTTATAATTTCTTAACGCACTGTAGTCTATGGTACTACACTTAGATTTCCATCAGATTTTTTCACAACACATAATTACAAAACATCACCTGACTTAACATACGTCTCACAACTCTGTGAATCCATGAGAAAACTTTCTCCCATTAATCTCCTTAGTCATGGTACTTTTAATGTTTACATAAATTCATCCTTGTAGAAATGTACTCATGTATTTTTGCGCATAGATAGTGTTCAACCACCATTAACTCCTCCTTACACAGGACCTCATATTTTAATTAAAAGAAATAATAAAAATTTTGTTATTAAAATCAATGGAAAACCTACAATAGTATCTATAGACAGGTTAAAGCCTTCATTTCAATTCTCAGATAATGCCAACTCATCTCAACCACCCGATTGTCATAACAACACAAATTCTGACTTAAATGAACTTAGATCTAATACTTCAGCTGCTCAAGAAAATTCACAACAGCAGAAAATAATTACAACTAGATCTGATCGAAAAGTTCATTTTCCAAAACATTTGGTAACAGATTATTTTTATCATCATTGTAAATTTATATTTGTTTATATTATCATTTATTCTTTTTTACATTGCACATATTCCTTGTTTATTTACTGTAATATAACTTTTGTATGCACATGTGTATGTATATATATTTTAAACAATTCTGTTTTCAGCAATACTTCTTCATATATTTCATTCTGTTATTGCATATGAGTACCTATATTTTTTAAGTGTGTTAGCATCAATATTCTATTGTATTAGCATTGTATTATTATTATAATTACACATAATCACATTGCATTTGTATTAGTATTTTGTAAACTTTTATCATTCTCCTTGTTCACTGGGGGGGGGGGGGGGATACTCCTTTACTGATTGAAGCTACATCTATATTTTATGTAATTTCAAAACACTACATATAAACAACTGCTACTTTTACTTTCAGAATAGCAACTTTCACTTTCAGAATATGTACTTCTACTTCAACTCACCGAACATTCTGTTTTCAGCTCTGCCTGCAAAAGTTCCTGTCATATGTCAGTGAGTAGTACGCCACACGCTAATGTGTGCTTGTTCCATTTATTTGATTGTTAATTATTAAAGGATTTATTTTCATAATGAATGACTCATCAATGTGTTAATAATCCCAAACTCCTATAATATCCTTTGTTTTAAGCAGTGTAGCTTAATGCCTATAAAGCAATATAAAAGTTTTCTACTATGCTAAAATGACAACCTAACTTTGTCATCAGTTTATCACTTCTCGTAGTTGTGCAGTACTTTTTAAAGTTCTAGGGTGCAGAGGCTAGACGCTGGTTGGCTAAAATCTTTCACAAAGGGTGGCTAAAAATGTAGGGATGGCCCTGCATATGGTGGAGTCAGTTTGAACAGTTTGAGTCAAAACTTTGGTACTAGTAACCCTCTGAAAGTGCTGTTGTAATAAAATGACATTCATAATGTGCTTATTTCTGGCCATTGGTGTTAAATACCAATCCTCATTCCATGTTGTTACAAGTGTATGACCCTGACCCGATCTTTGGTGAACATTTGCAGTTTTCAAAAATTGATTCCACAGTCTGGAAATAACACTATAAGAAACTCTTAACACTTCTGCTACAATGGATTACGTTTGACCTGCCTGGCTATCGATTCAGCTAAGAATACCTGCCAAACTTTAAAATCCAGTAAATTTTACCAAAAAAAAAAAAAACAGTAGATTTTATCAAATGACATTTTTAAGAATAAAGTTTGAATTTATAAAAATATATAATCACCAAAGAGAAAAAGAAAAGAATTTAGAGAAATTTCTTTATAAATAATAATTTCTTTAAATAAATCACTTATTTTTGAGATGACAACAAAATATTGAGATTATATATATTACAAGCATTAATTTCAAATCCCAAAAATAAAGAAAAGAAAATACTGATATTACATATATTAAAAGCATTAATTTCAAATCATAAAAATAAAGAAAAAAAAATTTGACAATGATATTTAATTAAACACTATTTTTTATGTTTGTTGTAGATTTTGTTTTATTGAGAAAAGAATTATCAAATTGTTGTTCATCACAATTATAAATTAAATTCTTATTGCACTCAGACATTAAAATGTTCTCCAGATTTTTATTAAATAAAGACGATTGAAATTCACCTTTTTATTTTTTTACCTGACTGAAAATACACTCACAATGAGTATTATCATATCTGCCAACATAGCTTTAAAAAAAATCAAGTACATTCTTACCAGTACTGTAAATTAGGGCTGCAACACATGAATTGCATTCAAAGAATCATATTTTGCACAAAAATCAAGCTCGGCATCCGTGACTTTTTGAGCTTAAACATTGAAGAATGAAAATAATAAAAAATAAAGCAATAATAAAAGCTTTAATCATTAATTTCGAATGTTTTTTGGAGACTCCTGCCCAAGAGAAATTAAATGCTCCATTTTGTGAGTTACAGGAAAACTGAAACACAAAGAAATTTATGGTAAGTACTTCTCTTATGGTGAATCTATCCAGCAAGCATGTTAGGCCTAGCGAGTAGCTTATGATGACTTGATTTGCACCTATGTTGTCCCCTTAGTACTACAATGGTGCTGCACTTCATACAATAGCTTGGGAAATGATGTGATATAGGTATTAAAGCCGACTGACTATATGAAAGTTCTAGGCCTCAGTGGAGTAGGGTTCTTTCTAAGAATTCCTAGCAGGCTCAAAATTAGCAGTCATTAGTTGTATTTTGCAACTAGAAATTTTGTTTGGACGACAGATTTTAAACCCAGTTGTCACTTCACTTTGATGCCTAACCAGTGTTGTTATATGTAGAGACTTTTATCACTTTTCTTAAGAATGTAGGGATGGATTTTGAATTTTTAAGGACTTTTTAAGGCACTTTTGTAAGACTTTTATATGATTGGATATTTCATGTATTTTGCTACTTTTTCCACTTTTTTTTTTAATAATTTTTCACAAAATAGGGACTTTTATCATCAATGTATGGACATTTTCAGCTGCCAGTAGGGACATGACAAAATTTGAGTTGACAACACCACAGCCTAACAATTTTTATTTTCCTTCAGTTTGAAGTTACTTCAGAAGTTTTGTTTACATGGAACACATCTGCTAATTAATCTGGATATCCATTATATTAAATACTATTCCTCTCAATTGCTTTAAAAGCATATTTGAAAGTGTGTCTACTTTACAGGATTCTTTTCCCTTTTTGATATTTTGCAGTTCACAAGCCTTTTATTCTCCCTATAATGTTATATGTTAGGATTTTCTTCTGTTTGCTTTCTTTCATCCATTAATGATCAATACCTCTTTCACTCTATTGCACATCTCTTAACAAACTGTTTCTACACATTTACAAGCGTTTAATTGACTTCAACTGTTACTGACTGTACTTTGTATAATTAGTAGTATTTAAGTATCATGATATAGTGTCCATTTTGGAATGGAATAAATATTTTCTAACATTAAAAATGGCAAAGTACTGAGTAATTTACATACACTTGATATATATGATACAGTAAATTTAAATAATACTAAAAATGAGAAAATTGACGATCAATTTAGGGACCTTATCTAAGGATTGCCTAAGATAAAATATTTGTAAAAATATTGACAAAAAGACAATTGTTAATAAATTTCAAGACTATAAACTTTGGTCTAAAGATAAATCAAGTATCTCTTGCCAGTCTGCTTGTGCTTGACAGAGATTAATGGATGAATCTCTAGCACCTTCTTCATTTCCTAATTTATTAAAGATAACATTTTTTTTTTTTTTAATGACTAACCCATTAAATACAGGTGAATGTGAAAGGGGATTCAGTCACTTTGATCTCATAAAAAGAAAAACAAAGTGTTTGTTTCAACTGTTGAGGATTTGTTGTTCACAAAATTATATGAACCAAGTATAATAGAATTCAAGCCACATCCTGCTATAAATTTGTAGTAAAAAGATGTAGTAAATGGACATATAAGATACCCAGAGATCAAAACTTAGTTTTATTAATAAAATTTCTTAATTTAAGATGTTTGTGTATTTCAGTATAAGTTATTATAGTTTATGTGCAACATTTATGCATGTGTTTGTATGCTTAGATATATGTAAATAACATAATTTCAAAATGTTATCTAAATACAACATAAAAATGTAAGTTGCCATTTGGTCCCTTGACTTGCTGATTCTAATCGTGACCTTTGATTCTTAGTCCTATTTATGTGAGCTTTGGAGAAAATTAGAAAAAAACTTCAAATGACTAGGCCCTTAAACACAAATTGGTATGGCTTAAAGAGCAAAACATCTTGTTCACTAATGGGGCCACTTGGGAAATGAAACTTTAAGGAAAATGTTAAAAACATGCACCTTCTTTGCAAATAATGTAACTATTAATCTAGAGGGATGCACTGGGTAGAAGCATCAAGTAGATTATTGAATGGATAAGGAACATTTATTGAGAACATGAAAACATATAATTTAGCTACTTACTGAAGGTAGATACACAATTTAAGTACTTTAGGTGAATGTAATAAATCTAATTTAACTAATTAGAAGTGCTCTATTGCTTTTGTGTACTGATGGCATGCAAGACTTGAGTAATCGATTTTGTTTTTCTCCCCCCCCCCCCCCCAACTATTCGTAATATTTTTTTTTTTTTTTTCAATATTTTTTTTTAACAAATAATTCAGATATTCTTTTTTTTTTTTATACTCACTGATATGACTTTTGGAAATTTAGTTTTTTACAATTTATGGTTTTGTACTTTTAAAGTGCATAAAAGATTGGAATGAATATATATTGGGATTGGAAAATGACACATAAATGTTTATGTTTCATTTTTAATTCTTAAAGCTATGGGCAAATTTTGACTCAAAAATAATTTTCCCAATTTGCAAGACTGATTCTTACTCAGACCCCCTAAATTAAGTACAAATTTATAAAAAACACAAGTTTATGATTCAGATTTACAAATAAATATATTTACACACAAAAATATTATTTAATCCTCCCCCCCCCCCCCCACACACACACACCTGCTCAAAAAAAAAAAAAAAAAAAAAAACTTCAAATATCATCAAAATGAATATTGTTAATTTTTTATACATACAAAGATTTTTTTTTTTTTTTTTTTTTTTTTTTTTAATTTGCAGTTTTACTAACTTATTAACAGCAAATTTTATTATTCATATCTGACAAGTTGTGTGGATTTCAGACTTTGGTGAATTTTAGGTTGGCAGATTTCTGGCATTCTAGTGTATATTTTTCATTTTTTAGTGGTTGCATGATTTATTTAATATATTTTATACTCTATTTTATATTTTCAATCCCATTTGAGAAATCTGTCTTTTAAATAGGTGTTTTTCTTCACCAATTTTTATTTAAGCATAGTTATAAATTTATGACACGGTGACTTCCACTGTATTTTGAATATTCTTTTATTTATAATAGAGTATAAACTTTTAAAGCAAAGAAATAATAATAATAATAATAATGAAATTAAATCAAAATTATTTAATTCCCTCCACACAGAATGAAGCTTAAAAACAATTATTATTCATTTAAATCAATTATACAGACAATTTCATTAATGTTATATCATTACTAAATTGAAGTATGATTGCATTGAACATAAGTAGGTTTATATTAAAACATTAAAATCCTTTTGAAATTACCCATACAAGCGCTTTCAGCTGCTAAACCACTGCCTTCATCAGATACGCTTCGGTGAACTAGAGCATCCTCTGGTCTTGTCATCTGGTTTTTCTCCTCCCCTCCTTTCCAGCATGGTGTGCCACCCGGCGTCAATTTCTATTGGATCACTGTTGCAGGAGTCATGCTTCGCTAAAATTTCGACAATTTCTCTTTTTGTTGCATAAAAATAATTATTGTAATGGGCTAATTTGTTAAAGTTTTTGAAATCTATTTTAATATTTGGTTTATTTTTGTTAAGGCTGTTGCTATTTTATTATATCTTATATCATTTTCATGTTCTTTTATCCGTGTTTTTATTTTTCATTTTGTCATGCCTGTATAGCATCCAGTTTTTTGATTTTCATTGGTGAAATTAATTTTATAAATACCTGCGATTTCTGAGAAGTGGATTTCGTTTTTATCATTTTTGATTCTTTGGAATATGTTACTATTGGGTTTTATTGGTATGTTTATGTTTAACTTAGCGGCTTCAGTTTTTATTTTATTACTTGTACCTTTATTATATGGGATTGGGGGGTTTTATTATTTTTGTTTAGGTTTTTGTGCGTTATTAATATTGTCAAGTTTTTTTAATCTATTTTTTAAGTTCTTTTTCTATCCTGCATTCTGACATATTTCGGTGATTTTTTGAAGTTCTTGTTTTAGTAAGATTTCGTTGGAGCATATATTTATTGTGAGATTTATATAATATTGTATAGCTGCTATTTTATATTTGTAAGGAGTTTTACATTTAGCGTTTATAATTTCGTTACTATTGTTTTCCTTTCAATATATCGTAGTTTCAAAGTTTAATTTTGGGGTTTTTTATTATAGTAACATCTAAGAAAATTAATATATTTTTAATTTTGATTTCAAGAGTAAATTTAATGTCTGGATCTATTTCATTTAGTTTTTCAAGTGTATTTTTTTGCTGGAAAAGTATTTTTTACTATTGCAAATATATCATCTACATATCTGTACCAATATTTTATTTCTTTAAAGATTTTTAGAATATGTTCATTTTCTATTTGTCTTAATTTCTATTCTGCTATTACTCCCGAGATCGGTGATATGCAACAAAAAGAGAAATAGTTGAAATTTTAGCGAACCATGACTCCTGCAACAGTGATCCAATAGAAATTGACGCCGGGTGGCATGCCATGCTAGAAAGGAGGGGAGGAGGAAAAACAGATGACAAAAATGATTTCAAAAACTTTAACAAAATAGCCCATTACAATAATCATTTTTATGCAACAAAAAGAGAAATAGTCGAAATTTTAGCGAACCACGACTCCTGCAACAGTGATCCAATAGAAATTGATGCTGGGTGGCGCGCCATGCTGGAAAGGAGGAGAGGAGGAAAACCAGATGACAAGACTGCTAGATGCTCTAGTTTATTGAAGCGTACCTGATGAAGGCTGCGGTTTAGCAGCTGAAAGCGCTCATACGGGTAATTTTAAAAGGTTTTTAATGTTTTAATATAGTTTTAGAATTTACCTTTTATCTAATTTTAAATAAGTAGGTTTATCTAAAAACAAGTATATTTACCAACATATTCCTGTTGTAAGGCTCTAGCAAAAGCTCTACCAATAACTTGTGCTCCGAGAACAATTACTTGAGCAATATACTTAGCCTACAATAATAATAAAAGCTGTCAATTAGAAACATATTAAGAAATAAATACTGAAAACAATGAAATACAGTTGGCCACAAAATAACACATTTCGGGTTTCAGCTTCATTTCATAATTTAATTTTAAATTTGTAAACTGCTTTTCAAGGGTAACTGCAATCTGGTTAAAAATTTTAATTTTTTTTTGCTTTTTTTTGTATTGAAATATTAGTTATTCTATGATATAATGATATTCTATGATAATGCAGCTCATCAATCAAAATCTTTTGATTCTTTTCCATAAAGAACTTTTTTAAGTTTAAAAGTGCATATTTACACTAATCATGCTGTGGTGGATCATAGTGGGGTGGGTGACTAAGGAGCTGAAGCCCCCTTCCCCCCTAAAAAAAGAAAAAAAAAAGGTTTGACATTCACAAAACTTATAATTAAAGGAAAACAACTTAAATTCATATTGGAATGACTGAATAACATTTTCAGTAAAATCAATTTAAATAATTATCTGTCATAGTTAAGTAAACATCAGCAATCAAAAACCCCTCTAAAAGTCCACCTCTATTTAAGGGCCACCTTCTATAAGGGTGAATTTTTCTCGCTCCCAAAATTTCCTTTTTGGCTTTAATACTGATTTACCTTGTTTCAATGCCCATGTACAGTCAGAGGAAAAAAAAAACACAACACTCGCTGTACTTTCATTATTAATTGACGCAGAAAAATCTAACAGACATCATTCAACAGGAAATTAAGTGCACTTTTGAAAACGGTGTCAAATTTTGAATTAGGGGTCATATACACATTGAAATGAACACCAACTTTGATTTTTTTTTTTTTTTTTTTTTTTTTTTTCCAATAGCAACACCCAATTTTGACTTCATAATTGAATTCCTGAGAGTCTGGCAGAGCGGAAAAATATACAGTTTGTATACTTTACTTTAATATTCATAGAGTTATAACCAAAAATGTGTTAGGGGTTTATCTATAAATCTAGAAAAATTAAATTAAGATTTTACAAAAATTAGACAAAATTTTATTGTTTCACACTGAAAATTTTTTGGAGTTTACGTCAACGGTGCCAACTGCTCTTTTGAAAAGAGCAGTCGGCACCATTGACGCAGGGGATCCCCTCACGAAAAAGCTTTCTGCCAATAACGACGATTAATAAAGGTATTGAATTTATTTTTAATATGAATTATAACTTCGTTTTAATTAGTTTTTATAATGTTTAAATGTCTCACCTGGACTTAAATAAGAGCAGTCGGCACCGTTGACGCTGGAGATCACCTCGCGAAAAAGCTTTCTGCCAGTAACGAAGATTAATAAAGGTATTGAATTTATTTTTAATATGAATTATAACTTTGTTTTAATTAGTTTTTATAATGGTTACATCGAGTGTTGCATTTTTTTTCCCGACTGTACAAATGCATGTCTCTGTTAAGGGTCACGTTTTGCGAGAGCAGGTAATATTGTTTAACTCTTGAAATGAATTAACCACTTTTCACATGTAATTCCTTTCAAAAAATCCTCTTATTCAAGGTTGTAGACAAAAAAATTTTTTTTTGAGGAGGGCTTCAAACTTTTGTATATAGTTTCGAGTGTTAAAAGTGAAGTTTATTAAAAAAAATTTCAACAAATCTGCAAAATTTCAGGGATTGTTTAACCCCCTCCCCCCTTCATCTCTTTCCTACAGACTTGATCATATTGCTGTCCAACTTTACAATTGTAGCAAATATTTCCTATGAATATGTCGATAGAGAAAAGAAGCATTTAATAAGACATTATAGTTTTTAATGTACATATTATAGGTGAAATTCAGACTTAGAAAAGTGAATTTTGTGTCCTACCAATATTTAAGCAATAATTTAAAAAGCTTTTAAGAGAGTAGTGCAGTGTTGTCAGACTTTGCGACTTTTTTATTCAATAGTCAGGAATAATTTTGAGAAGTTATATTTGATATACATAATAGACGATTCTTCGATTTGATTCTTCTATTATGTATATAAAATATCACTTCTCAAAATTATTGGTGACTATTGAATAAAAAAGTCACAAAGTCTGGCAACACTGGAGTAGTGTTCAATTTAAAGTGAAATTAAAATATTATACATAGTTTAGATTGAAAATTACAAGCTAAACCTATTATTTTTACCAAGAGTCTTCAGTAGGCTTAATAAAGACCACTTATTTTATTCATACAGAAATGATGTTAGGTTGATTAATTTGATCTAGAATATAAAAGAAATCCTAGAAACAAAATTACTGTAAAAGAGCATTTAAAATTAATATTAATGACTCATTACAAAGTAGGATAGACAAATAATGTAAATTTGAATAATTAATTCCATTTCATTCACAATAATTTTTGCCTGAATTATGATTTTCTGAATGATTTCTAGAAAAAGGTGACTTCTTTATAGGGTCATTTTTTTTACATCATCATGAATAGTTTTCTTATGAAGGTTTCACTGTATTTCTTTTTTTAACACTTTCCAACAAAATTGAAAAGTGTTTATGACTTTGGTTTGCCTGCCTGTCTGCTTTCTAACTCCCTGAAATTGATATATATCGTTCAAGTTCATTATGGGATAATTCCTATTGAAAAGTGGGTAAATACTGCCATTGGTTTGTCTACAGGGACACCAGAAAGAATGTTAAAGCATTGTGTTCTATGAGAGGTATTTCCATAAATCATATTTTAACATATTATTTCATGCAAATCATAATGAAATTGACATTAACCATACATATGCATAAAAAAAGCTTTTCATAGAACATACACAGTCCAGTCACATTAATGTGACCACTTGTCAAAAGCCGGAATAACCACCTTTCGCAGAGCGGACTGCTGCGAGACGTGCAGGAAGAGAGTCACATAGGTCCCTGAAGGTGTTCTCTGGGATGTTGAGCCATGCCGACTCTAATGCCGTGGCCAGCTGCGCTAGATTACGCGGTTGAGGATCCATGGCGCGAACAACTCGATCGAGATGGTCCCACAGATGCTCGATTGGGTTTAAGTCAGGTGAGTTTGGTGGCCAGGGGAGGACGGTAAACTCATCCTGGTGCTCTTCGAACCATGCACGTACACTGGCAGCTGTATGGCACCTCGCATTGTCCTGCTGGAAGATGCCATCATCCTGAGGAAAAACAATGCGCATGTAGGGGTGAACATGGTCCGCAAGGACAGATGCGTACTTGTATTGATCCATTGTGCCTTCCACAATGATCAGTGAACCTAGAGAATGCCAGGAAAACATTCCCCAGACCATAATGCTCCCGCCTCCAGCTTGGACCGTTCCGGCAATGGTTGCAGGGTGGTTCCTTTCAGAGGTTTCACGCCTTATACGCCAACGTCCATCTGTCCGATGGAGCATAAAACGCGATTCATCCGAAAACGCAACCTGTCGCCACTCAGTGGACGTCCAGCTGCTGTACTGGCGTGCAAATTCTAGCCTTCGCCGTCGATGAACAGCAGTCAGCATAGGTGCACGAACCAGGCGTCTGCTTCGGAGGCCCAGACGCAGCAATGTTCGCTGAATAGTAGTTTGGGAGACACTTTTGGTAGCCCCTTGGTTCATTTTGGTGGTCAGTTGCTCAACGGTAGCCCGTCTATCTGCCCGAACGCATCTCCGCAACCGTCGTTCGCCTCTGTCATCTATGGCCCGTGGTGCACCACATTTGCCACGTCGCTGATTTTGGACAGTCCCATTTTGCCATGCACGGTACACTTTTACCACGGCGGCACGCGAACAGTTCACAAACTCAGCCGTTTCGGAAATGCTTCCACCCTTGGCCCGAAAGCCAATGATCATGCCCTTTTGGAAGTCGGATAAATCGCTTCGTTTCTGCATTACGCCAACGATTGAAATGTTTTCCGAAGCCCTCACACACCCTTTATATACGCTCAACTGCACTGTGCTGCCACCTGCCTTCTGTGATTGGTTATTTAACTCTGACATGGAAAGTAGGTGGTGGTCACATTAATGTGACTGGACTGTGTAGTATGATTAGCATTAAAATTTACAGGGCCACAAACAAACACAAAAAATATTCAGTTACATTGATGACCATATTTTGAAATCGCAGGAATTTAATTTTCATTTGCATTAATCATTTTTTAACACTTTCTAATGATGTTTAAGAGGAATTATATGAATTAATCTATAGGTCTGTCTCTGTGTCTGCATGTAAGCACTCTAACTTCCGTAAATACTCACGAATTTTCTAGAAATTGATAAACGCTATTCAAGTTTACTATGGAATGTTCCCAAATCACATTTTAATACAGTATAGGATCTGTTATCCAGAAAGCTTGGGACCTGGGATATTCTGGATAAAGGGTTTTTCCATAATTCAGAATACTTTATTATATGTATAAAAATGGTGCAAAATAATTTCATAAATAGCAGTGATAAACATGAATAATATACATAAACACTTTACCTATATATTTGTTTATTTAATAAATTATTTCCACAAAATAAAACACATTCTTAATTAGAATTTTAAACTATAAATAATAATAGTAATAATAAATGAAAAATAAATAAACATATATAAAATTTAATTTGGAACCTGAGAGTAAAATCCTTTCAATTGGATTTTGCAAGCATTTCTACGATTTCTTTTTTTTTTTTGCTTATAGTGTGTCTCTGATACTAATTGTTCATAAATGTTTCAAATATTTTTAGCACAATGCTAAATATTTTATGAAATGAATTCTAAAAGTAATGGAAATTAATAAAAACTATTTAAAATTTTTATAACAATTGGGACTTCATGCATGCAACCTGAGTTCAAGGATAAAATTCATCTGCTATTGGGCACTTTAAGAAATATGTGTTATTAATGTTTACCTATCTATTAAAAAATACCATAAAAATTCGTTTTCTAACCTAAATTTGCAACATTTTCAGCAATTATTTGGACAATTTTGTGCTCACCATATTTCCCCCACAATAACACTGTAGCAGCATTAAAGAAAACAGGTTGTAAAACTATAATTCTGACCACTGCTATTGTAAAACTTTAATTCCTAAATTTTACAATAATTAAAATTTTGGTAGTTGGCATTTTGCATTCTGGTTTTCGGAACATTCTGGATAACGGGTTTCCAGATAACAGATCCTATACTGTACTTTTATTTTGTACAAATCATAACTATGTGCAAAGGGTCTAGCAGGATAAGGTAGGGTAGGCGGCCCCAGAAAGCTATTTTGAAAATGACTTGTTTGGTAACACTGGCAAGATATAAAACTACCATTGACATAAATTCAGCATCTCATCTCACTGCATTCAGGAGATAATTGATAAAATAGATGCTAGAGCGGGTATTTTTTAAAATTGATTTTTTTTAAAAACTATTACAGTTGCACTAATGAAACAAAAACTGTTCGTTAGACAAAATATTAGTCTACATTATATATTTTTTATAGAGTTTTCTATTGTATTTACTATTAAAAAAAAATGAAAATATATTTTTCCAAGATTTTATTCATAGTTCACGCAGAGGTACAATCACAGAAAAAATAAATAATGTAGCTTACCATGTCTAGTATGACTACCAAAAAGTAAATAAATATAAAATGTGTGCAACACTTCCAAAAAAAAATTAAAACTTCTTATGACCGTCTTATAACCTTTTTATGACCGGCACTAATGACTTTACATTTGTCTTTTGATTGAACTTTTTATTACGGTATTAAACAGTAGTAACATGCTTATTATTAAAAAATATATTAGTTAGTAGTTAAAAATATAAGTATGCCATTGATTTTGACATAAAGAATTGAAAATTGTTTTTGGAACTACGTTTTAAAGGAACAAGATGCAACTTGTCACTTTCCAGCTAGTTGCGTGTGTGTATTGCATAGTGTTTTGTTTATTCTTCGACCACATTTCATAAAACCACGGAAGCCTCTGCACAAGCACTAATTCAGCGAGTCCACTGTTAAAATAGGGGTGACAGTCACCTGGCTCATAGAAAATTAATGATAACAGAGCATGAATTATTGGATGTTTTCCAAATCACAACATGCCGGTCAAGTTAGCACCCCTCCAACATTTTGGACGTGTCGTCGTTGGTAGTTTTAGGGAACGTGGCTGCACTCGATCTGCCCCTGGTGTAATTTATGGACAAAAGTTTTTTTTTTTAATGGTGGTACTCCTTATTCTGCCACAAATGAGTCAGATACATTAACATATTATTTTTATATAAGCTCACAATAATCTCTGTCATTTTTATATGATTTTATTTGTCTTTCTTTATTGCCTTCAAGTGCAAATATTGCAAGCAAATTTTAACTCATACTCATTTCCTATCATCCAGTTGAGCTAAAATTATGCATACATGTATAACTCTTACAGGGGTCTGTCCAGGTTTTTTTTTTTCAGGTTCCTATTTTTGTGAAAAATTTTCTTATTTTTGCGAAATTTTTTTCTGACATAGTTATTACTTTTACTTTTGTGAAAATTCATTTCACAAATTTTATCTGCACACACACACACACATATGTATATATGTTTCATCTAGACAATTTCAGGAGGGCGCTGTGCCCTGCCTGCCTTTTGACTGAAAAAATGGCACCCTTCTTGCCCTTAATCTAAAAAAGTTGCGCCCTTGCCTTTTATTGAAAATAACCTTCAAATTGAAGATATGTTACAAATATAAATAAATGCAATGTATTGTGCATAACAATCAACAGATCAGTAACAAGCAAAATTAAGTTGTAAAGAAAGTTAAAGTTTAAAAGTTTTTCTTTTATTTGTACTTAAAATCGAAATTTTAAAATAAATGTCTGGATTTTAATTATTAAATGAACCCTTAAAATTCCAAAACTGCCATCATGAATCTAGAAAATACCTTTTCATTAG
Organism: Salticus scenicus; assembly: GCA_963930645.1. Classification (NCBI taxonomy): domain Eukaryota; kingdom Metazoa; phylum Arthropoda; class Arachnida; order Araneae; family Salticidae; genus Salticus; species Salticus scenicus. Next base: position 47,313,761 of record OZ005657.1, read on the forward strand.
CAGCACATTGCCCTTTTTATAAACCTGGGGGACAACTCTGATATATATGCTTATGCTTTTAATGGATGATTACGACTCATAGGTAAAACCCCCAAAAAACTAGTGTTTCAGAAAAAAAAAAAAAAAAAAATAACTCTGAATTTTAAATGATACGCAAATCATTTAGACAGAAGCCCTAATCTTTCTGTATCTTGTTATCAGCCAATCAATAAAAGAGGAGCACCGTAATATTAACGTATTTTTTTAACATAATAGTCCAAATTATGGGAATTTCCTCCCGTAACTGCTGGCCTTGCTACATCTTTACTAAATGGAAGTGATCAAATTACTGACAAAATTACGAAAATACAAAATCACACATCTTTAGCTATGCTACTCTACAAACCACATACTAAAGAATTACAAACTAAACAAAAACTAACACAATGCAGCAAAAAGATGTTGCCAAAATATTTATGTAATTTTCCACAGAAAAATTTTATCACATCAAGGAAAGGTACGACACACCCATTATCGTGTTTGACATCATTACCTTACTAATCAGTGTGGACTCCGTGAGAAATGGAGGTGTGGTTTTATTGTCATGTAGTAGCGATAGTGACTAGTACGAGAACATAAGAGAAAATTGATGGGATGCAATGTTTATATATTGCTGAACAGATGTTTTTGCTCAGTATTATTTTATAAATGCTTTGTTTTTCCAAAAAATTTTGGGAAAAGTTTATCTCTGAATTGAATTTTGTGAAGGGTCCGTTTTATGAGTATGGAATTTTGTGAAGGGTCCATTTTATGAATATGGAATTTTGTGAAGGGTCCGTTTTTTCGGCCTGGAATTTTGTGAAAGGTCCGTAAACGGACCCAGTTTTTCCCCCTAGACAGATCCCTGTCTTAGTACCTTACATGCTTAAGCAGTAACAGACTTACAGGAGTCCGGGGTCCCTGTTACACATTTTTATTCAATTTTGTTTGTTAAATGTCAGGGTCAAATCTTGCAAGAGAATTTTGATTCTCTCCGTATCATCTGATTCAGCTGAAATTTTGCATGCATACATGTGTAACTCAATGACAATGCATGCTCAAGCAGTAATGTGTTCAGGGAAGTGGTCATGTTGGCCGTGCTCTCCCAACTCCCATTAAAAATTTGAATTCCAATCATTTCCTATCATCCAACTGAGCTTAAATTTTGCCTGCATGTATAATTTCAAAGACATAATATTCTCAAGCAGTGACAAACTTAGGGGAGCCTGTGAGACCAGGACCACCTTAACTCAAGTTTAAAAATTTTAGTACAATATGGAATAAAACTATGCTTTTAAAATTTTTAATTTATGACATTATTTGTATCTATATATTAAAAAAATCCCTAAAAAAATTTTGTTTAATTTTTTGGTTGAGTATATATATATATATTTTTTTTTTCTTTCTAAGGGATGTGAGGTGCTTTTAACTTGTTAATATTATTAATGGAATAAAAAAATAACAATAATAAAAAAAAACGTGGTTTAAATTACTGTGATTTAAACTGCAGTGATAAGATTTTTCATTAATAATTTTATTGTGATTAATATAGATAGCTAAATTTTCCAGGAAACTTAATTCAGAAATGCATTTTACATTAAAGATAATTTTGGCTTGTTGGAAATTAAAACAATGGTCAAATTACCAATTATGCTGCACAATAAAAGATTCAGAAATTTCTTTCTTAGTGACATACCAAGAATGCTCACCTATTCTCTTAGTTTGATTAATATAAGACAAATCCAAATGACAGTTACTATGAGAGACATTACAGACATACACTTACGAAGCTCGGAAACCGGAGATTTAGTTGATGAAAATTAAAGTTTATTACGGGTTTAAAAATAACATGAAAATTAAAACATTTTAAAACTTTGGTTAATTTAAACTTGAAGGTGGATAAAAAGACAAGACAACAAAGTTATCAGGTTTAATTTTAGCATCACTAGAAAGGGTAGAATTACAAGTAGGTCTACTGAACTTTTTAAAAGCTTTATCAGTAGTAGAGGAACTAAAAAAAAATTTTTTTTTTTTTGACACCAACAGATTTTAAGTAATTAAATTCTTCTTTAAGAGAAGATGTGTTTCAGAAGTGGATATCTATAATATCCCTTGTAACAATTGTCATTTGTCTTACACTGGTCAAACTAAAAGAAATCTTAAATATCGTTTATGTGAGCATTCTTGGTACATAACTAAGCAGTAAATTTCTAAATCTTCTATTTATTGTGATACTTCTAAATCTTCTATTTTTAAATTATAACATTGAAACTTAACAGGGTTCTGGCCCATATAACAAATGATGCTATTTTAAAATTGATCCAACTTCTTAACCATCAATCATTTTTAAGACAATGTCTACATACACTAATAAATTGACAACCTAAGTATAAATCTCTCTTTTTTTTTTTTTTTTTTGTGTGTGTGTGTGTGTGTGTGATTTTAGAATTCCTCAAACTGTTCCTTCTCCAATTTGAGTAGTAAACAAACAAAGACAAATCTTCTTCCAGAATAGAATCATTCTTGTTTGTTTATGGTTTGAATAGAACGAACAGTGCCTCAAAATGTATAAAAATACAAAAAAAAAAAATTAGGTTAAAATTTTTCACAAATGTGATAGGAAACTAAAAATGAAAATTTTCAGAGATGAGTACATACACTGCCCACTATTTAAAAAGAATCAAGAAATAATTCAAAATATTTTTATCTGGAGCCAAAAAAGCAGGGTTGGCAAAAACCCTTTTTTTTTTTTTTTAAGAAAAAAAACTAGTTTTATTTATGTTTATCTGGAGCTAAAAAAGCAAGGTTGCTGAAAACCCTTTTTTTTTTTTTTTTTTTTTTCGGGTTTTACAAGGAAAAAAAATTAGTTTTTTCAGTATATATTGTTGAAAATTAAGAAACTGGGGGAAAATGTGCTGTATGATACTGCTTGGCAATTTTTTTCAAGCTCACCAATTTGGCGTGTTTTAAAGCAACTACCTAAAAATAAAGAGTAAAAAGTAGCTTTTAGAAAACTTCAACAAAAGAAAATACAAATTTTAAAAATTTGCACAATTTTCATAAGCAAGCTAACAAATTACAAAACAAAAATAACAAATAACTCAATAAATATAAAAAATAAATGTTTAAATAAAATAGAAGGTTTTTTTACTTACCCATTTCTGAATTTTTGTACAAAAAAAGTACTATCCTTGTAAAAACAAAGAATTAATCCTGTGTGGAAATTTCGAAATAATCATGTACAGTAACCAAATTAACACTATTTTAAACACTACTGCAAAGCTTTTTTAATATATTCAACATAAATACTGAATTCTACAAAACCAATAAATCATCATTTTATATTTAAAAAAAAACTATTAAATCAATTTCCCACACGTCGGAAATTCAAATAGCCTACTGTTGCCAAAATTAAAAGAGAAAAACAAAACGAAACATATCAAATAAACTGCTACCATACGAATGTACATAGGTAGGTTGGATTTAACATCACACTAGTACTGTGCTATGGGTAATTGGAGACGGTCTGGAATTTCATTTCACAGCAATCAGTGATACATACAGTCGGCAACAAAAGTATCAGAGCTTCAGAACACTAGCAATAATCCCTGTCTCAAAAAAGTACACTTAATACTTCTTTGTTAGATAAATCCTTGTCGAGTCATGTTCTTAGTCAGCCTAAGAACATTATTTGACAAGGATTTATTTAACAAAACAGTATTAACTATACTTTTTTGACATTGGAATTATTAGCTAGTGCTCGGATACTTTAACTGGCAACTGTATATCTGTACACTTTGCGTACATGACAACAACAACAACAAAAATCACTAAATACCTCAATCTGCATGAATCTTTAAAATGCACGAAATTTCGTTTTGCAGCCATCAGTAATATGCACGTCTGTACGCTCCACGAACATGAAAACCTAAAGAAACATCACTAAATACCTCACCCGCAATCTGTATAAATCTTTAAAATGCATGAAATTTTGTTTTACAGCAATCAGTAATATGCACATCTGTACACTCCGCGTACATGAAAACTATAAAAAAAAATCACTAAATACCTCACCCACAAACTCCATGAATCTTTAAAATGCATGAAATTTTGTTTTGCAGCAATCAGTAATGCATACATGGAAAAAAAAATCACTAAATACCTCAACCGCAAACTCCATGAATCTTTAAACTGCACGAAATTTCGTTTGGCAACAACCAGATGTACACAAAAATCACATAGCTCAAAACATCATGGTCAGGTTACCACATTTCATACATCAATCGTTCAACAATGGATAAACATGGAGGGTGCCGAGGTTGGCATCTTTATCAGTGATCGGAAACAAGACGCCAAGCAGTATCATAAAGCTAATTCCACCCTCTTTTTCATATTTTTCCCTTTAAAACTTGGAATTAAGTAAAGAATTTGAAAAGTTTTGAATGACACTTCAGGTTAAAAAATGAAAATAATAAACAAATAAAAGAAATGTTTTTTTTTTTCCCAAAAATAGACATACACACTGTCATATGAAACATGAATGTTTAATTTTTAACTTCTTTTAGCTATTCTCATTTGTAACTTAAAAAAAAGAGAGAGAGAGAGATTTATTTTGTTTTATTGAAAAAACTCAACATTACTTGAAAATTGGTGCTTCTTGGTGATGTGGTTCATTTGCACTTCTTGGTGATTGTTCATATTATGCGCGCAATCATACCCCTTCACCATTAATGTACGAAAGTGAGATTTTTGGTGATATAACCAAACAAGTCAGAAGAAAGCAATTTTATCAGAAACAATACATCCAAAACAAGCAAAATCATCATAAAATACAATTTTTAATAAAAATTTCACTCAAAAATTACAAAATTAGTACAACCAATCACAAAAAAAAAAAGTTAAAACATAGAACATGGATACACCTAAATCACTGTGCATGAATCTAAAAAATGCACAAAACTCTGAACTGTGGCAATCACTAATATGCATGTACGTATGCTTCATGTAAATGAAAAAAAAAAAAAAAAAAAAAAATTACTAGATATATTGAACTTAATATGCATAAATCCCAAAAATGCAAAAAATAAAATAAAAAATAAAATAAAATAAAATATAATATAATTATAAAATAAAATAAACAACCTTACTCAAGCTTCATCTTTAGCAATAAGCTTTTCTGGGGAGGATCCCCCCCCCCCTTTGTCAATTGTAACTAGTGTTTTCTGGCACCGGCTTTTTACAGCATCACTTCTTTGTAACAAGTAGCGCCACTGCAGATCAATTCTGGCCGATTCGTGGTCATTAATGGCGCTGCTATCGTTAACGATCTCAACGCTTTCACGGAGAAAAGCATATGTAGGATTATTATAATTGGCTATTTTTTCAACGTTATTAAATTCGACTTTTATTTCACTTTCACAATATGCTTTGGCTAGAAGATGAAGCCTGAGTAAGGTTGTTTATTTTATTTTATAAATATGTTTTGTGCTTTGTTTGAAATTAAAATAAAGTAATATATATATACAATATAGTACAGCAATCACTATGACACATTTATGAATGTTTCATGCACAGAAAAAACAAAGCACCAATTTAAAACAGCAGTTTAATTTTTTTTTTTTTTTTTTAAGCATTCAGGGGTCTGTCCAGACTTTTCAGACAGGGTCCTGTTTTGGAGAAATTGTGAAAAATCACACATAATTCTGTGAATCTAAATTTAGTGTGAAAATCAAGTTGTTCTGAAATTTTTGGCTAGGATCTTCTTTTTGTGAAATTGTGAAAAATGCAATTTCACAAAATAAAATTACAATTAAAATAAAGTTTTGTTTTAGATACTGAATGTTCACTTTTCTAGAACTAAACTCATACATATCCACAGAAACCTTTTATAAATTAGAAAATGAACATTAACTTTATGGGAAAATATAATGAAGTACATTTGAAATATTTGAAATGAGCCTACTTTATTTCACTCATGGTCCCATTCGGTCGAGTACACGACCATCTTCAGGAGAGACTGATCGTATTCTGCTTTTCCATCTTCTAGCTTCTTTCAACATGCTGCACCCCCTGTCGTTGTACTCGACCGAATGGGACCATGAGTGAAATAAAGTAGGCTCATTTTAAATGTAAAGTTTTTCCCTCTTGTCTACTACTTATAAAGATATAATAAAGTACATCCAATTTACTAAGATGGCCTATTCGCTCTATGGAAGATTAATTTTCGAAATGAAAAAGATTGATCAAAGATCTGTTTTTAAGAAGAAAAATTTTGTGAAGGGCCCTTTTTTAGGATACAAAATTTTGTGAAGGGTCCTTTAAAGGACCCAGTTTAGCTCAGAACATACCCTTGGCATTACTTTAAAACTTCTTAGAAACACCAATTTACCTGTTTAAAAGCACCAGTTATTCTTTTTATTAAAGCACCAATTTAAAACTTCTTAAAAGCACCTATTACAAACTATTTAAAAACACTGGTTCAATTTATTTATTTATTTTTAAAAACCTGTTATAAAATATTTAAAAACACTAAACATAAGCAATGTAAAATAACTTCATAGCACCCCTCTCCCGAATCCTCATTAAATGCACCCATTATATAAATGTTCAAAGCACCAGTTATAAACTTTTTATATACAGAAAATGCACACAGAAAAGCAATTTCATAGCACTGAATCATAATTTAAAGAAAATAATAATAATAATTTCAATGTTAATTTGAAATTTTGTATATTTTCCATTTTCAAAACACTACTGTCAGAGACATTTTTAACGCCTCTACAAACAAGCATATTTCATGCATTAAAAAAAATCGATATGCGTATTTCCATATGTGAAACATAAGAACAGAAAAATTGAAGTTGATGCAAGAAGTATTAAATGAGTCAAACATAACTTGAAATTATGTTAATGCTGTTCGATGGTTATCACTTGGGAACAGGGCTCGAAATTAGTGGTCGTTAGTTGTATTTTGCAACTAAATATTTCATTTTGACGACACAATTTTATACCTAGTCGTCACTTTGACACCTAGCATTCTTTTTCCCCTTCAATGTGCAGTTCTAATCAGTGATGAAAATAAAGGCACTAGCAATAAAGTAGTAGAAGTAAATTCCTAGCTTTCTTGTAAAAATATTAGCACTAGCAAATTTTTTAAATGAAAAACTAACTAGCTAAAGTAATGTACAATGTTTACACATATGTTTCTATGTGTAAATAACAGTTTTAAAATGGCACCTAAGTACAACATAATGGCAACTAAGAAAACAATGTTAGTTGTCATTTGGCACCCAACTTGCTGATTCTAATTTCGACCCCTGCTTGGGAATGCTGCTGAATTAAATCATGTCATATCAGTTATGATGCTCATTCTAGCTCTGACATATATTAGCAAACAAGAATTCAAACAATCCCATAGATAAGGGACTAAGTTCATTGAAATAAAGCCTAGAATTTCCATTTGCTGCTACTTTATCATTTTTAAAAGATATTCCTTTAATTAGTAACAATGTCAGTGAAATTTTCCAAGCAAATGATGTGGATTTTTCTGTAGTAATCAGCTTGAGTTAACAATAATACACATGAAGAAAATGAAAAAAGAAAAAAGCGATAGTACACACTTAAAAGAATTTTTAGAGTCTACAAATAAAAATGGTTACTATCAAGACATTAAGCTATCCATTTATACCAACCCTTTAAAGGATTTTATTAATGCTAAAGAAACTTTTTAAAATGCACTCATAGAAAATCTACAAGACAGATTTAATATGCAACAGATCTATTTATTAAAGGATTTTGATAATCTGTTAAATCCTTGCGTGACATTATTATAATTCAGATTCTATTTCAGCAGAGGAGTTGAAGCAAGAGTTATTGTAGAACCTTTATATTCTTGATATAAGAGATAAATTTCCCACAACTTTGCAAGTTGATATTTTACCCTCTACCTCTCAAAAGTGGTATCAGGCAAATGACATAAATTTTACAATAATAAAAATGTTAAATCTGATAGCATACATATACACACAATAAACAAAATCAGAACAATAAATCTTATATTAATTATCATATTAATTATAATTAAAATAGTTCTAATTGCTTACAAAAACAGACAAAATTATTACACGTACTTGAAAATAAGTTTATTCTATAGAAGCATTGTTTGCTGGGGCAATTGAATAGCAAAATAATGTAGTTCAGTAATGAAGTTCATTAGGAAAATGCAGTTTAAGTGCTATATCTTTTTCATTTTCTCAAAGTTTGAATTTGACATTTCTTGAAAGCCAATCACATAGAAATTGCTAATAATATATTGCACAAATTCAGGCTGACTCCCCCCCCCCCCCCCAATACACATGTTCAAAAAGTTTTAATGCAGATTTGCATTGATCCCAAGAATAATAATTTCCAAGCCTTAAAAAGGCTGAAAAGTAACAAGTCTGTATTGAAATCAGTGGTGAAGCGTCCATGGAAGTGGTGCTTCCCTTATTTAAGTCTTAAAACAATAAAATTTCATTATTTTAGATAGGAAAAATGAAATAGTATTTTCAGTTTCTTGTCTGTAAAATCCAATCTTGCAATGGTGAAAAGCCGAATTGATTCTCCCTCTGCTTTGTGTCTCTTCAACGCTTCCAAGAATTTCTGAACTATGCTTCGCCCCAGATTGAAATATATCCCGTTTTTACTGCACTGGCACAAATTGCGAAGTAATACCATTGTCAACTGCTGTGTGTGAAAGAGAATTTTCAACCCAAAACAGGATAAGAAACTGACAAAAGAAATAGACTGACTGAAAAACAGTTAGAAATATTAACTTGCATATCAGAACAAGGACCTGATTTTAATGTAAAAGTTGGAAATGTTGCTTGCGATTTAAATTTTGATGATGCTGTAAAAGTGTGAACCCCCCCCCCCCCAAAAAAAAAAAAAAAAAAAAGGCATCTAGATTTTTATAGAAATGAAATATTTCATTTTAATATTTTATTTTTTACTTTCTCTATACTGTGAAATATATACTGTTAAACAATTGGTATGAATATTTTTGTTCTTCATTTTGTTATTTTAATCTGTCTAAGGATATTTAGAAACACTGCATTATTATCAGTTTAAGAATCTTTTCTTTTGCAACTAAAAAGCACAAAAAAAAAATTTAAGTAAAAAAAACTTTTTTAAGATTAGAAGCTTTTTATTGTGAAGCCCTAAAAAGCATAAAATAAAATTTATTGCGGCAAAGACATTCTATAAAGAAATTAAAGTTTTAACACTAAGAAAATTTTAGAGAAAAATACAGATGTTTCACTTTTGCAAGAGAGGAAAATTTTTAATAATTCAAAATGTTTTAAAAAGCTTTCAAGACATTTGAAATTTATTGCTTAATGAATAATTTAAAAAAAAAAAAAAATCTTACAGCTAAGAATATTGGTCTTGAATGCTTTTAAAAATATTTTGAATTATTAAAAATTTTCATCTCTTACAAAAGTGTAACATCTATATTTTTCTCTAAAATTTTCTTAGTGTTAAAACTTTCATTTATTTATAGAATGTCTTTGCTGCAATAAATTTTTATTTTATACTTTTTAGAGCTTCACAATAAAAAGCTTCTAATCTTAAAAAATGTTTTTTTACTTAAATTTTTATTTTCTAATCTTAACTGAGTTAGGTTTCTGAATACACATGGTTTTATGCTCTGTGTGGTAAAATATATATTTTTTAATAATGTGTACATTATTTAGTCAGAATCACAAAGTGACTCAGAAATAAGTGATATTCATAAAAGTTCGGATTGGGAATCTGAGAAAGTGTATTACAGTACAAAGCAGAAAATCCGGAATCGTCAGGACCGCGGTGATTCCGGATTTTTGGTCATGCCTAACAAATATAATATTTTGGTTTAAGTATTTAGGTAATATGCAAATTCAAGTAAAAATTAATATATTACGAATTTTAAATGTATTCTGTAATTTTTTTTCTATCAACTTTAGCAATAAATAAATAAAATTAAAAATTAAACTTGAAAAACAAAACAGATTTATTGAAATATTTGCATACAAAAATTAGTACAAGTTACAATATAGAGAAAAATAAATAAAGAAAAGCATACCACTTTTGAAACATTTCGCGATTTTTTTTTTTTAGTACTTTAGGTTTTCAACTAAAAGTTTGAGCATAATTGAAATAGAATATAGAATTTAGTTCTTAATTAGATAAATGTTTAAGAATGGTTACTATTATTATAATCTTCTCCCTCCTCTTTTAGACTTTGCAAATGCCGGTTTTGAAGATTACTAAGAAATAAAATACTTTTTCGGTTTTTATTTAGATATATTTATACTAAAAAAAAAAAAAAATTGCTGTTGATGATGATGATTAACACTGCCGAAATTGTCCGGATTTTTGGTGATTCCAGATTTTTGGAGTCCGGATCTTTGGCTTTGTACTGAAAATGCATAGTGTTGTATTATATGTAAAATTCTTTTCATAAAATTCAGTTTTAATGTTTAAAACACATAGCTTTTATTTTTTCTGCTTACTGGAAAACCATCATTCATTCATATTAACCCTCATTGTAGGTTTTTCAGCAAAATAAAGTTTTCTTGATTTCAAGTAAAAAAAAAAAAAAAAAAAAAAAAAAAAAAATCCAATATTTAAAAATGAATACATATTATATTGTTCATACACTTTCTTTTATACAATTTTCTTGAATAAATAAAATAGGCTATTTTATTACAGTTTTCTTTAAAATTACGAGATCGTTAAGGGGTTAATAAAACTATACACTTAGCTCAAGAATTATTATTATTCTTTTTTTTTTAAGAACGTTTAATGTTTGTTAAAAAGCTTGTTTTAATTTCTGAAGCAATGAATATTTTGTAGGTTAATGAATAATAATTCCATATTACCACTAGCCTTACAGTTTTATATTTTTCTATATACAGTATGAAGCCGAAAATCCGGAATCGTCAGAACCGCAGCCATTCCGGATTTTCAGTCATGCCTAAAAAATATAATATTTTGGTTTAAGTACTTGGATAATATGCAAATTCAAGTAAAAAATAATATATTAAAATTTTTAAATATAGTCTGTAATTTTTTTTTAATCAACTTTAACAACAAATAAATTAAATTAAACTTGAAATACAGAACAGCTTTATTGAAATATTTGCATAAAAAAATTAGTACAAGTTACAATAAAAGAAAATAAATAAGAAAAACATACCATTTTAAAAATATTTGCATGATTTTTTTTAGTACTTTAGGTTTTTCAATTAAAAGTTTGAGCATAATTGAAATAGAATATAGAATTTAGCTCTCAATTAGAAATTATTTTTTTCTTATTTAAAATATTTTTATGTTAAACTTAATATTATCCATTTAATTGTTCTTATGCACATAATAGAATACATTAAATTTTACAATTAAAATTTGCCTTGAAAATTGTGTTATCGTCCATAAAATTATAATTACGAAAGTAACATAGAAAGGTATGCTTACCTCTGAGTAAAATTACATTTAAATAGTAACTGGAAAAACAATTTATTAATGTGTAATCTTTAATTACATTGCTATTTTTTCTATTTCACTCCTTCTGAATGAAATCCATTCCTCCAAATAATGTCAAGGAGCATTTTCTCTCCTTGAAAGAAAAACCTAGCTATACCTCTGACTACGGTTTCAAACATGCATAATAAAGTGAAGTACATAAAATATAAACTTGTTATACTATGCATGATGTTTACTTAGAAATCAACATTTAATCTTAAATTTATCATTAAATACAATATTAAGCAAATTTATATGAAAAATTTACCTATAACATACTGCTGCCGTCCCTCTTGACATACATTTCATAAGTTGCTAACAGAAAATTCTATAACAACACTAATTAATATGCATTGCTTCAATAAATTTAATTCCTGTTTTATTATTTACTTTAAATTTAACAGTTCAACAAAAATAACACAAATGAAATGAATTCATGTAAAAAAATTTTCATTAAAATTTTTCTTAGAACAATACGCTATTTACATTCAAATGCAAAATGCACATGGTGCCAGTGCTAAATATCCAACAAACACTCACATGATGTCATGGTGCAAAAGCTAGAGAAAACAGTTCAATCAGGTTGCTATTCTTTGGATATCTAACATGTTTCTATCAGCATGAAATACACAAATAGAAAAAGCACACTAGATGAAATCTCACCCAATGTTTTATTTTTTTATGTATGTGGAGCATACATATGTGCATACTGATGACTGCTACAATAAGGAATTGTTTACATTTTCTTTTTACTCATGTGCAGCAATGTAGGGGTATCCAGAATTTTTTTTTTTTTTTTTTTCAAATATGTGGAGTGTACATACATGTTCTTAAGTGATTGCTGAAATATAGAATTTAATACATTTTTTAGATTCATGCATAGCGAGATAAAGGTAGTCATGATTTTTTGTTGTTGTTTTCATGTATGTGGAGTGAACATACGAGTGTATTAGTGATTTCTAAAATTCATGCATCTGTATTGTGCAATGATAAATTTTAAGATTCAAATATTTTATTTTTGATTACCATAATTTTCAGGAGATAAGCCGCACCAACCAAAAGTTGGCAAAATTAAATTAACTTTCATCAAATAAGCCGCAGCCTATACTATGAATAATCTACTACTTAAACAATTCTTTGCAGATGCATCGATATCATACATATTGACACATTTCCTTTAAGCATTTTAATTTTTCTTCTCTTTCAAATTAATACAATATTAATACAAATTAATATTAATACAAATAATATTAATATTAATACAAATTAATATTAAAATCTGATACAGCACAAATTCGAAAAAACGAACATTTTCGATCGTATTAATTCTCAACAACAATGCTTTTTTCTTATTATTATCTTCAACTATTTATAATTAGGTGAATTAAGTTAAAATATTAGATAAAACTTGTCAAAAATAAGCTTTATTTAACATTTCAACTACATTTTCAGCTGATACCTCCCCCATTTTTAATTGGTCATTATTAATGATTATCAGAATTATTGACATGCTTTCTACAATTTTAACATGCTTGTTGTTTTTACCTCTTCTAAAAAAAATATACGTAAAAAGATGAAATTATAAACTAGAAACTTTCACAAAACAAATGTTAAAGTAAGTTTAAAGATAGATTAGATAAGAAAACTTTTAATATAAATCACTTGATATAGTTTTAATAGAAAATTGTTTGGCTTTACACATTCTATAATTTTGAAATTAAATGATTAAAAATTTTTGCGATCTGGATGTGTATTAAAAAAATTATTATTTAACAGAATAAAATATCAACTGATGAATTAATGTTACGTACACTATCAAAATGGCCATTAAAATTGATCACTGAACTTGAACTCTTGATATTAATTCACAAAATCAAGCAAACTTATGGTTGAAAACTAAAAGCACAGAAAAAATAAAATAAAATAAACAAATAAAATAACATAGTTTTTTTTTTTTTTTTTCTGATTTAGAAATATATTTTTCTTTTGATAGAGATCACTATTAAAAATATTTTTGCTAGAAAAAAAAATTCCATATTTTTTCTCAACAAACAGGCCACAGTTGCTGATTTTAAACTTTTAAATATGTATAAGCAGCGGCTTATCTCCTGAAAATTATGGTAGTTAAAAATAAAACTAAAATTTTTATTAAAAAATGTATTTAATGATATTTTTTATTTCTGATGCATTAAGAAATTTGTTTAATTTGAAAAAATTGCACTCAATTTTACATAGGAGGCAAAAGATTACAATTTCTTGGGACACTATAACATCACATGTTAGTGACTTTAAAAAAAAATTACCAAGAAGCACACAGAACAAAATTTTCCTCAATTTTTATTTAGTACTTCTTAACACTGGTTTTTCTATGTATTTTAATATCATATTTACTAAAGGGTGATCTAAGAAAAACCTTCTAAAATCAGCTTACATGTAAGCAGGATGTTATGAACCCACGTTCTGTATTTTATTATTATACTTAAAATTGTAATATTGGTTTGTGAATCTGGCAACCAGTCAGTTTCTCAAGTTTGTTTTTGTTCTGGTTTAAGTACGTTATGTTCAATTAAGTTCTTTTCCATTTACGTATAAATATTTCATATCATCTGTAAATAAACATAGTTTTAATTAGTACGATATGCGTATTCTTTGAATATTGATAAGTAACATTTGGCGTCCGCGATATTTAACTCGAATATGTTTGTTTTCATAACTGAAATAAGTAACTAGTACTTTCTTTGCTTTTGAAATATTCTTTTGTTTGCATTTACGTAACTGAAATTTATAATGAATCAAAAGAATAACGATGGTGCAAATACGAACCAAACAAATAATGATGGTGTGAATACAAATGTTTTGGATAATTTGAAAAGAGAAAGAACAAATTTACGACGTCAGTTTACGACTGCTTGTAACCAGTTCGATGAGTTAATAGCTGACACGACGATAGAAAGTAAGCAAATTTCTGTGATATTTAATAAGATTTTGGATAAGTCAGAACGTTTATTTAAGATTGATTCTGAATTGAGTGAACTTTTAGAATTAAATGATGATGAATATGATCAGATTGAATCATATAGAGATCGTTTTATAGAAATCAAAACTATATATGAAAAAAATGAACAATCATCTCACGATGAAGTTTCTAGTACAAATTCGATTTCTGGTCTTAATTTAAAACTTCCTAAGCTAAATTTAAAAGAATATGATTTGGTTCCTAGAACATGGGTTGCTTTTTGGGGGCAATTTTCCCGCATCCATGTTGATGATAGCATACGAGAAGAAGATAAATTTCAATATTTACTTTCTTCATTGAAATCAAAAACCAAAGCCAGAGATATTGTAGAAAGTTATCCACCTTCCAAGGATAATTATATTAAAGTTATTGAGCATCAAGTCGAGATTTGGAAGAACGGATCTTCTGATAGAAGTTTATGTACGTGATCTTTTAGCTTTAGTAAGTAATAGATCATCCGTCAAATTATCGGAACTTTATGATAAATTAGGATCATATTTAAGAGGATTAGAAACCCTTGGCGTCACTACTCAAAATTATGCTGCTATGCTTTATCCGGTAGTAGAGTCTTGCTTACCTGCTGAAGTTTTGAAAGCCTGGGATAGAGATAGGCTTAATAGGGAAACTAATGTTGAGGATTCTTTAACTTTGACTAAAGAAAAATTATTAGAAAATTTAATGTCATTTTTGCAACATGAAGTTGAGGGTGAGGAGCATCGAGTTTTAGCAGAAAGTGCCTTTGGCAATGCCATGAAAAATAAGGAAGAGCATAATTCGCCAATTTCAAGGAACGAGCCAACAGCATCCACTTTAATAAACTCCTCACCACCTAATAAGAAGCTAAATTGTATTTTCTGTGATTATAATCACTCCAGCCAAAACTGTAACAGAGCTGCGACTTTAAGCAATGAAGAAAGAAAATCAATAGTTATAAAGAAAAAATGTTGCCTAGTTTGCCTAAAACCTAATCATTTGACGAAAAACTGTCGAAGTAATGTAAAATGCATTATATGCAACAGACGGCATTATCCACTGCTTTGTCCAGATTTGAAAACAAAATCAACTGATATGCCAAGCAATCAAAATAGAATAGAGGGGGAAAGTTCTGCTACACTATTTGCTTCATCGTTACATGAAATTTATTTGAAAACATTAATTGTACGCTTACGTCA
Source organism: Salticus scenicus (assembly GCA_963930645.1). Lineage (NCBI taxonomy): Eukaryota > Metazoa > Arthropoda > Arachnida > Araneae > Salticidae > Salticus > Salticus scenicus. The sequence continues at coordinate 47,329,505 of OZ005657.1, forward strand.
TAAGAACAAGTGCCTGAATGTTAGAGCCCTGCTTGATGATGGATCTCATAGATCATATATAGAAAAGAGTTTAGTGCAAGAACTTAAGTTAACTCCAGTAGGGACAGAAACCTTATGCCAAGGACTATTTGGTGGCAGTACTACACCGTTGAAAGAACATGGGTGTTTTAATGTGGTTATAGAAAGTACTGATGGAAAATATTCAACCAAACTTTCATTTTTAGATCAATCTAAGATTTGTTCAAATTTGCCCAGAATAAAAGATAAAAATTTAATATCACAACTTTCATCAAAGGGGATTAGGTTATCTGATGTTGGCAATGATATACCTCCAATTAGGTTACTCATCGGCACAGACATTATTGGTTCACTTCTAACTGGAAGAATTGAAGTGCTGAAAGGAGGATTATCAGTAGTCGAAACTAAACTAGGTTGGACTGTACTAGGACTTGGTCGAAAGCGTGAAGTATTGAATACAGTATCTTTATGTTTACAAAGTGTCGAATTAGAAAAATTATGGGATTTAGAAACATTGGGCATAAATGATCCCATTCAAGAAAAAGCTAGGAAAATTTTAGACGAAGAAACACTTCTTCATTTTACTGAGACTGTTAAGATCAATGAGAAAAATAGATATGAGATTTCACTACCCTGGTTGGCAGGACATCCTCAGTTATTCAATAACTATGATAAAGCAGCATTAAGACTTATGCAAACAACTAAACGCTTGCTTAAAGAAAATTACTTTGAGGAATACAATGACATTTTTCTTCGTTGGGAGAGTGAAGGCATAATAGAAGAAGTGGAACCAGCTCAAACTACTGAAGCTTTATATTATTTACCGCACAGACCAGTGATTAAATTATCAAGTGTTACTACAAAAATTCGTCCAGTGTTTGACGCTTCATCAAAGACTTCTGGTGGTGCATCATTAAATGACTGTATAAGTACTGGACCAAGTCTAATTCAACAAATTCCTCTACTTCTTAACAAGTTCAGAATAGATGCTTTAGGAGTCACAGCAGATATCAAACAAGCATTTCTGCAAATTAGTGTTCGTCCAGAAGACAGAAATGTGTTAAGATTTCGCTGGTAGAAAGATAAAGATCGATCAGCAATCAAAGAATACCGACATACCCGTGTTGTATTTGGAGTTACTTCAAGTATATTTTTATTAAATGCTACTATTGATTATCATTTGCAATATCAACAATTCCAAACCATAGAATTACAAACAACAATGGAAATACTTAAGAAAGGATTTTATGTCGACAATTTAATCACAAGTGTCCAAAATGAAGATGAATATATGAAATTGCAGGTTCAATCTAAAGAAGTTATGATGTTTATGACCCAATTGGTTTTACGTTACCTGCCATGCTGTTTCCTAAGTTACACCTGCAAGAGGCTTGGAAGAGAAAAATAAGTTGGGATGAACCGCTTCCCAATGATCTCCAGTCACAATATAAAAACTGGGTGAAACATTTTCATTGTATACAACAATGTTCTATTCCAAGAAGAGTGTTTTATGGATCTAAAGAAGATGCCACTCTACACTTGTTTTCAGATGCATCAGGTAATGCTTATGCTTGTTGTGCGTATCTTTGTTGTAAAGAGAATTCAGAAGTATTTGTCAATTTAGTTTCTGCCAAGTCAAGAGTCTCACCAATTAATCGGCCAACTATTCCCCGATTAGAGTTGTTGGGGGCTTTACTGGCTGCTCGTTTAGCCAAAACTATAAAATCTGCAATGAATTTTCCTCTTAAAACTTTCTTTTGGACTGATTCTATGGTAGCATTAGCCTGGATTTTGAAAAAGGAACCCTGGAATAATTTTGTTGGAAACAGAGTAAAGGAAATTAGAGAACTAACAGACACGGAAAGTTGGAGATACGTTCCAGGAGATCAGAACCCTGCTGACCTCCCATCTCGATCATGTACTTGTAAGGAACTCGAGAAAAAAAACTGGTGGGAAGGACCCTCGTGGCTGAAGAATTCTACCGAATTATGGCCAAATGAATGCATAACTTTTCCAGAAGAAGCACTAACTGAAAGAAGGAAAGTTGTAATAAGTGCAGCGAACATTCAAGATGCTGAAAATTTTAGCCAAAGACTTTTGTATTTTTCTGAATATCCTAAGCTGCTACGTATGATGGCCTGGATATTAAGATTTTGCCGACTTTCTAAGAATAAAGAAATGAATATATCAATCAATTTAAGTACCGAAGAAATTAATGAAGCTGAAGTTGTCCTTACAAAAATAATTCAACGTGAATGGTGTACTGAAAATAGAAAAAGATATGAAGGAACAATGAAGTTTTATGAAGAAAATGGTTTATTGAAAGTGAAGACTCGACTCACACTTGGAGAAGACAATGATGATTTTAAGTACCCGATTGTTTTACCAGATCACTTGATAGTCAGGCGTTACATCGAGTACATACACAAAAGCTTAAATCATGCTGGAGTCCAAACTGTTTTATCTCATATAAGAGAAAGATTTTGGATTCCTCGTGGTCGAAGAGTAATTAGAGAAGTAATTTCTCGGTGCATACCTTGTAAGAGACATTCAGTCAAAGCCATAGTCACAGAACCAGCTTCACTTCCAGCGAATAGAATAAACAGAGTAGCAGTCTTTCAAGTAACCGGTACAGATTTGGCTGGTCCTATTTTTCTTCGAGAAGGTATTAAAGCGTGGATAGTTTTATTTACATAGTGCTGTATTTCGTGCTGTACATTTAGAACTAATTAGTTCCTTATCAACTGAAGCATTTATGCAAGCCTTACGTCGATTCTTTGCGCGCAGAGGTAGAATTTCTATTATGTATACCGACAATGGAACTAATTTTGTTGGAACTTCCAGATGTTTTGAGAATTTAGACTGGGAAGCAATTCAAGCTGAATGTGGAATGAGAAAAATCAAATGGAACTTCATCCCACCAAGCGCACCATGGTACGGAGGATGGTGGGAGCGAATAATTCGCTTAATAAAAGATCTATTAAAAAGAAATCTTGGAAAGGCCTGCTTAAGTTTCGAAGAAATGCAAACAGTTCTATGTGACTGTGAGGACACTATCAATAAACGTCCACTAACATATGTATGTGAAGATCCAAATGAGCCATTGCCATTAACCCCTGCTCATTTCTTACATGATGTACGAAATCCTTTAGAGCTCAATACAATTGATTTGGATATAATTGATGGAAATCATCTAAGGAAAAGATTACGTTATGTTCAAAGGGTAAGAGAGCATTTCAGGAGATGCTTCCAGAGAGAGTATATTTCAGAAATAGTAAGAAATCCTGATGTCAAGAGACAAAGATAAAATTCAAATTGGAGATATAGTACTTGTGGGATCAGAAAATCTTAAAAGAATAAACTGGCCCTTAGGAAAGGTCATAGAATTGTTTGTAGGAAAAGATGGAAAACAGCGAGTAGCTCGATTAAAGGTAGCAAAGGGTGAAATTATACGACCACTTCAGAGATTATATCCCTTGGAAATTTCTTCGAAGGATATTATCATGCCCACAAAAAATGAAGAGTCCTTACCTGAAGTTGCTGAACAACCAAAGTGTGCTATTGACAGTGACAAAATGGCAGACGAAATTAAATTTTCTAGAAAGGGTAGACCTATTGTCAAACCCAAAAAACTGGATTTGTAAAGTACTTATTTTTCGTTTCCTATGTCAAAATTTAAGTTTTATATAATTTCAAAACTCACTGTTTCTCCTTTAAAGTAAACTTTGTGGTTATGTTAATAAGTTTTGTCTTTCAAATATATATCTTTCAAGACAAAAGGTGGGAGAATGTTATGAACCCACGTTCTGTATTTTATTATTATACTTAAAATTGTAATATTGGTTTGTGAATCTGGCAACAAGTCAGTTTCTCAAGTTTGTTTTTGTTCTGGTTTAAGTACGTTACGTTCGATTAAGTTCTTTTCCATTTACGTATAAATATTTCATATCATCTGTAAATAAACATAGTTTTAATTAGTACAATATGCGTATTCTTTGAATATTGATAAGTAACACAGGAAGGCAAATAGTTTTCTTTGAAATTTTATGAACATCATTGATTGTGGCAATATAAAAGAATAAATTGTGCATGACAGTAGACTTATACTGAAGTTTGGCTATAGTTATAATGAAACATGGAGTGGCAAAAATAGATTTTACCAGGGCAATGAATGAGCTAAATTGGGCCTCGTATATGAATAGTGTGGAAATCGAATTTTTCCAAATTTGTTGATGACAGAGTCGAGCACTTAACAGTGCAGAACAGATTCATGACTGTAACAGAATTTTTAAAAAGTAAGGAATTATGAATGTATGAAAGAAATTTAATAATTTTACATTACATAAACTTGTAAATCTTTTTATATACTAGCTGCCTTCGGCGACCAGCTGGTTCACAATCCTTGAAAAATCCAACTTTTTGAAATTCCCACTCAGTGGCGTATGCGGTGCATTTTTCCCGTTTCAGGTCTTACAACAGCTTATTGACATATAGTGAAAATAGCTTTATTGAAAAATTTAATCACAGTAAATTTCCATTCGGTAGCACCTGTGGCGCCCTCTTCCAGTTTCAATATCTGAAACAGCCTGTTCACTCACCAGGTTATGTTCTTTCAAATTTCTGACTTTAGCAAAGTCCCGCTCGGTGGTGCCTTATCCCTGTTTTAGAACTTACAACACCTTCCTCACTCATTACAATTTAAAATATTGAAATTTTAAAATATTACAGCACCATCTTGCAGTAGAAATTTCTGTAATCTACTGTTCGATTCTAAATCAACAAAGCTTTCAAATGATATATTACTTATGAAATTATTTTAATTAGTAGCTGAGATACAAAAGAAAACTTAATCAGGACACCTCAAAACGTGTAAATAAGGTGAAATCTCGAATTCCACTTTCAATAATATAAAATAACTTTAAAATATCTTTTGAATGATGTATTAATTGAAAATAATTTAATCATAATTAGAATTTGAAATACGCGTATTAGAATAAAATTTAACTTGTAATTAAAATGTAAATTTTTTGTTTATTCTCTGAAATCGATGAAATTTGAACTACAACTTTGTCTTGTGAAGAAAACTCTGTATAGTAAGTTTCGCGTGCGACAAAGGATAATTGAAGAATTTTGAAATTTTTAATCGCAGTCCAAAAACATGTGACCTCAACCAGAAAAAGATCTTTCTCTTTTGCTCTACTTTCGAAATATTGTCTGCAAACTTAAAAGAGAGTTTCCACTGTTGTTCAAATGCAAACACAGATTCAGAATGTCATAAAAAACTGCAGGCATGCAGAAAATTAAAAAATTTATAACGGATTCAGTTTTAAAAAAATCTCTCAATCTTTTGAAATATGATTCATGTAATTGAGGTCTATGTAAAAAAAAAAAAAAAAAAAAAAAAAAAAAAGAATTGATTTATCTCAAAAAGATTTTGAGTTATAAAATGTTTTGTGAATATATCAATGTTTCGTAAATTCTAAAAATATGGATCGCTAATCCGTATTTTGTTAAAATATTTATATGGTTCAAAAGAGGATTAAATGACCTTTTTAAATATACCCATTGTTAAGAAATGGAACAGTTACTCTGTCTGTTGTATAAGGCGATTAAAAAATGACAATCAAGAAAAAGAAAAATTTTTAACCCTTTTTAAAAATATAAAAATACTGTATTTTTAAAAAAAATTTGTACTGTAAGAATTAGTAATAAATGCTCTTTCTAGGTGTATTTTCAATATCTGCAACCACTATGCTGGAATGGCTTTACAAAAATGCGTGAAAATTTCTCTCTGTGTTTCTTCTTTTGAGGAACGGGCTGAATTCCACTTGGAGGGCGAAAATTACGATCAGCTCGCTTTTTAATTAGACATTGGTCAATGTTTTAATTAATATCTCCGGAACTAATTAAAATTTTTAAATTCTTTTTTCACTATGCACTCGGGCAGGCTTCTGACCACCCATATGTCTAATTTTATAGTTCTGCGTTCTGTAGGGGCTGAACGTATAGATGCTCAGACAAAGAGACTGACAGACATCTTCCTTTATTATTATAGATACATAAGTTTTTAATGCTTTTTTAACAGCTTTAAAAATTAAGGTTTTATTTAATACATATATTTATATACATTACCTATTTTATCAAAAAAAAAAAAGCTAACGCTAGTGTTAAAGATGAAGATTACGCAAATACATCGGCAAACTATTTAAAAATTACAGTTGAAACTCGTCTAATCTATTCTAATAAATTAAATTTTTCTTAAACATCATTTTAACGGAATCGTCCACGTTAATACATATTACAGCGATCAGCAAATAAATTTATTTTCAGTGGTGTTTTGGCAAGTCCCAGAATTATCACCCAACTTAAATAACGCGCCGCGTACCTCTCTTTTGAGACTATGTTATTTCCTTTATGATAAACAGCAATTAACAATACAAGTAAATGAAAATACCAAGGTAATTTAAATGTTATTAGTAGCTTCAAAGCAATGAAACAGACATACCATATATTACAAAAGTACGTAAGAAATAATTCTTAAAGATAAAGCTAAAAGGATTTTTCATTTAAAGTTTTTCAACGTAAACAACTTCCTCTCTTAACAAAACATAAAAGACGAGCAGATAATTTTTCAAAGGTTGAAACCTTCTACGACCAATCAAAATCCAGAATTTAGCCTTGCAATTGATGAGTGGCAGATTTGATAGATTGATTGACGGAGCGTTTATTTGCAAATATGCGTTTAATAGATAGCATTTTTAATCCTTTTACCTGATTGGTTCTGCTCAAAGGAGCGCTCTAGAATTTAAAGGCAAAGTAAATTTAGATGGCATGGCCAGTGTTGCCAGATTGTGAATTTTGTCCCCATTTTTGGGGACTTTTTGAGCTTCAGGGGACATTTTTGGGGACCGAATGTTTGTGGGGGAACTTTAGGGGATTTTTGAAATTTTTGGGGAGAAATCTGGGGAATTTTTCAACTATTTTGTCTTAAATTTGTCTACCTGATAAGCTCACAGTCTCTGCACGTAGAGACTTTTAACAGTTCTCTTTAGCATGTAGGTTTTTGAACATCCTCAGGATATTCTGAAGAGGAAAGTAAATCCTACGTACATCCTCAGCACTAACACTAACGTACTTTATACAGGTTTAAAATTTTGCTATAACTAGTGCGTAAAAAAGTTTTTTTTTTTTTTTTTTTTTTTTTTTTTTTTACATAGGGACTTTTTTCAAAAATGAGTTTAATTTAAGGAAAAATTTGGGCTTAAATTTGTTAAATATTTATTTTTTTATTTTATTATTATTATTTTTTTTTATTTAGTTTTTAGCAGAAATTGCGTTGGGGATTTTTTGCAAAAAATCCCTGATTTGGGGGAAATTTAAAAGCCTGTTTGGGGAAATTGACTGTCGACCATCTGGCAACTCTGTCGCATGCTTTTGTTGCACCAAACACCAAACAAATACTCGTTTTTTAAATTCATGTTCGTGTTCTGGGTTCTCGATTTCTCTCGTTCTCATCATTGTTCATCAAAGTAAGGCATATGAATGAAATGGAGTCGCCTGATACTGATTCTTCTGGAATGACGACTAATGAAATTGATTCTTCGAAAGTAAAAAGCCCCGCTTCTTCAATGCCGGCTGAAATGGAATTTTCTGAAATAAAGAATGCAGTGTCTTCCGTGATGTGTGGAGGTGAAAACAATCCGTGTTCGTCGCATACTGCAATGGAGAATACTGCAATAGAAAACATTCCTTCTACGCCAAACTGTGAAGTAGAGGCTTCTGAAAGGAACACACCTTCAATTCCGGCTGAAATAGATTCTTCTGAATTAAAAAGTCCCCCTTCATTGCTGTGTGACAATGAATGTTTGGAAGTAAAAAATATCCTTGCATCCGTGGTGCTTGAAATAGAGTCGGGGGAAATGAAACATATCCCTTCTGCACTGATGGAAATCAGCAAAATAGAAAATAATCCTTCTTCATTACCATCTGAGATGGAAACTGTGTGTTCTTCAGTTTTGTGTGATATGGAAACTTCCAGAACTGAAAATTTACCTTCTTCAGTGTCATCTGAAATGAAGACTTTTAAAGCAGAAAACTTACCTTCTTTAATGCTGGCTGAAATAGATTCTTCTGAATTAAAAAGTCCCCCTTCTTCATTGCTATGTGACAATGAATGTTTGGAAGTAAAAAATATACTTTCATCCGTGGTGCTTGAAATAGAGTCGGGGGAAATGAAACATATCCCTTCTGCACTGATGGAAATCAGCGAAATAGAAAAAAATCCCCCTTCATTAGCATCTAAGATGGAAACTGTGTCTTCAGTTTTGTCTGATATGGAAACTTCCAGAACTGAAAATTTACCTTCTTCAGTGTCATCTGAAAGGGAGACTTTTGAAGCAGAAAACTTACCTTCTGCAATGCTGGTTGAAACGGAGCCTTTCAAAATCAAAAACTCCACTTCTTTAATTCCAGCTGAAATAGAACCCTGTGAAATAAAGAGTTCTGGAAAGAAAAGGAAGTTTTCAGAAATAAAAAGCCTCCCTTCTGTGTCATATGACATCCAGTCTCCTGAAGTAAAAGGTGTTCTTTCTTCCATGCTATGTGATGTGGAGGCTTATGAAAGGGAAAACATCCCTTGTTCGTCTCATACTGTAGAACAAACTTATAAAATGGAAAATATTCCTTCTACATCTCATTGTGAAGTTGAGGCTTCTAGAATTGAAAGTCCTGCTTCAATGTCAGCTGAAATGAAATCAGAAATGAAAAGCTTCCATTCTTCAATGTATGATATTGAGTGTATTGATATAGAAAGTGTTCTTTCTTCGATGTTGTGTGAAATTGAGACACATGAAATGGAAAGTAATCAGCGTTCATCACGTACTGGAATAGAGACTTGTAAAATAGAAAACATTCCTTCTACATCACATGAAGTGGGGGCTTCTGGGATGAAAAGTGATTCTTCTTCATCAACTTGTAAAGTAGAAAACACCCCTTCTTTGTCACGGGAAATGGGAGCTTCAGAAGTGGTAAATGAGGAATATAATGAAACACCTTCTGCATTGACTCCAAGATTCCAGAAAATTATTATGTTTGGAGCCTGTGGAAATGTTGGATTGGCTACTTTGAAAGCTGCTCTAAGATTTGGTAAGTTAAAATATCATTTTATCCACACTAAGGGACAAAAAAAAAAAAAAAGAATACTCTTATTTTTCTTTCAGCAACAGCCAATTTTATTTTTAAAAATAAGGATGAAACAGTTAGTGATTTTGCTGGATGTTGGATATCTGGAGCTCCTTTTCCTGCTTGATACAGGTATATATCCAACAAAAATCACTATCCTTTTCATCCTTATTTTTAGATGTTAAAATTGGTGGTTGCTAAAAAAAAAAAAAGGTCCAAGTGCATTTTTTTTTTTTTTTACCCTTATTGTATACATTAATAAGTTAATTATTTTTGTAATTTCTTTTTTCTAAGCTGAAATACAAAATCAGATGACTTATAAGGCTTACTTTATATTCTGTGACTGTTTTATTCTTAATACAAGGCATGTTGACATAATTTAATAAGACACTTGAGGAAGGGGAGGGGGTTAGAAATAGGTTAGGGCATTTTTGACAAAATTTAAAATAGGTGGAAATCCACCTATTTTAATCCTAGATAGAAAATTTTCACCCCTGGGAGTCTCTGACCAACTTACTAGTTTGTTTGAATGGTCAAAAATAAAAATGCATTCAATTTCCAAGAATTTGGGGGAGGGGGGGGGAGTGTTGAATAGTCCTTTTTTCTGGGCTATGCCCTTGTAAATGAATAATACCCACCAACACCAACATTTAAAATTTTGTTCTATTGCATTACTGTATTTTTATTTGCATTCTAAAATAGGGATTTGTTGAATATCAAATTTTATTATTGACATAATTTTTTATTGAATTTTTATCAAGATTATATATTTTTATATATATAATGTCAATAAAAGTACAGACATAATTAAATAAATATAATGAACCTTTACCATACTTCATGCTTAGTCGGAATATTTTTGGCTGGTAGAGGTCAAGACTTACAATTTTTGTAAGTGGCCAGGGGCCACTGAACATGATTAACTCAGTGGCCACTCGTGATTATTTACATACCTGATATTCACACACATAATTAAAAATATATATATCTATATATACATATAAAGACATAAAACACATATGATGTGGTCGGAAAATTAAGAAATAGTGGCCTTTATTGTATTATTTTAATAATAATTAAAAAAATTAAATATTGTTTGAAAATAAATATTTTTTTAAAAACTTTCATACTTCTCGAGCTTAAAATTTTCAATATCTGAAATGAAAGCAGGTGGGAGAAAGACAAAATTGGCTGAGAAATCAAATCATTGTAAAATGATTCGACTTTTGAGTGAAGATATGATCTCGTTTGAATTTCCTTTGAGTGTTTATGATTTTATTCTTATTAGTATTTTAAGAGTGAATTTTATAAACATATAGGATAGTTATAGTAGCATATAATGCAACTTTTAAATGCTATTAATAACTATAGTATTAGAAAGAAGATTTTAAAGTTTTAGTAATGAGGAAAAATATATGGACTTTCGTAGTTAAGTATTAATTTTATTTTGATGCAGAAAACAGCAGGCTATAATGATGACACACTAACAAAATAATGTTATTTCTCATACACAATTTGTGTTTTGCAAGGATATTTACTTTGTCTTATTGAAAGAGAAATACAAAAATTTGATTCATTTAATAAATTTCACATAGTGTGACATCTCCATACGGAAAATAGATGTGATTAGCATTAGAAGAAAACAAAATTATTTTGAGTCTGGGGAAAAAGAGGGGGCAAAAAATCTTTTTTGTTATATTATCCGAGATTTAATTATATTAACAGACATGCAATTGCTAAAATGAGAAATTAGCTGAAAATTTTTTGCTAACATGATTGTTTGGTTAATTGATCAAACATTAATAATGTCACTTTTAATAAATTAACTCCTAAACAGTTATATATATATTTATAGCTTTCTATCTACATTGAAAATTTCAGGATTTTTTTCATTAGCACAAAACAATTCTTTAATATCATTGCAATAAGTTTTATATCCACATAAAAACTTATTAAAATTCCATCTCAACAAGGAAAAAAAAAAAAAAATCAAACAAATATAAAATATGATTTTTATTTATGTACATTAATCATACATATTTAAAAAAAGCTACAGTAGTTAATTATCAGTTTCTAATATGCATAAAACCAACTGAGTATTAACTTAAATTGATTTAGAAAAAAATTTTCCTACCTGAAAAATTTAGTCTACATTTTTTCCCTTATTTAAACATTCAGAATAGATATTAAATACAAATATTTAATTTAATTGAGAAAAAAATAAGTAGATTTATCAAGCTCAGTAATGAAGTTTAAAAATAATTACATATGTGAGAAATATTGAGCACTTCTATCTCTTTATTGTTTCTAGAATTAATCACTGATCATTATCTGGAGATGTGGGGGGGGGAGTGAAAATTAATTACATGGGTAAGAAATATTGAACTCTTTCAGTTCTACTTCTAGAATCTAACAAACAAGTTCAAAATGAATATTGACATTTATGTTGTGGATGGAGAAAGACTGGAAAATAAAAATTCTGCAAAACATCTGATCGCCAATCACTAATTGGAGATAAGAAAATGGGGGGAGGGGAAAAAATAATTACATGAGCTAGAAATATTTAACAATTCTATTTCTTTATAGATTCTAGAATCTCATTAAGCAAGTTTAAAATGATTATTGACATTTATGTTGTGGTTGAAGAAAGATTATGAATGGGGTGGCTTTCGTTGCGAATTTAATCGCCGATCGTTAATGGGGTTTCTTTTTTTAAAACGGACGATATCCTCAATTTTTTTTTAAAGCAGAAGAAGTTAATTTGCAAAATCGTGAAAAAATCGCATGTCCGATTGGCGATTACAGCAATTTCTTTGGATCACCACTTTTTCAAATTAGGGCAACCGCGAATCTTGACCTCTATCGGCTGGCCCCCCAGCTCTTCTCAACGACTTTGTCTGTGTTGGAGCTCCTAGAATGGTGGTCTTTTATAGTTGTTTTCATAAGTCAGCATCACATTCGGTTAGGTGCCATTGCTCCGCTGTCGTTGCTCACATCTGGGGTAGTCGCTGTTTCGACGACCTGTCTGTATATTGCATAATTGTAATTATTATAATTCGCAAGTTTTTAGTTTGTTCAAAATTTATTTTAATTTCTTCATTATTGAATGATTTGGCTAGCGCTGTATTGATTTTCCCGGTTTTCATATCGTTTTTATGCTCTTTAATTCTAGTTTTAATTTTTCTTTTTGTTACACTGATGTATGAACCTTGTTTATTGTTTTGACTATTGAAAAGTATTTGGTATATTCTAGCAGTTTCTAAAGGGGGATGAGGTATTTATCATTACGTATTAATTGAAAAATATTTGGGTTAGGTTTAATAGGGATATTTACACCAACTTTATTTGCAGTATTTCTAATTTTTTTTTTTTAATCAAATAAAAGGTAAAGTTTAAAATACATTAAAAACATTTAAAACCGTTTAAAATTACCTTACAAGGGCTTTCGACTGCCTCCGCAGTCTTCCTCAGGTGTGCTCTAGGGAACACGTTCGTCGGGCTTATCTTTTGCTTTCTTTCTACCTTTCTCCTCTAGGATAGGGTGTCAATTTCCATTGGCTCAGTGTTGCAAGCGTCGTGATTCGCAATAATTTCGATGTTTTCTCTTTTTGTGGCGTAATGATAATTGTTATAGTGAGCTATTTTGCTGAAGTTTTTAAAGTCTATTTTAATATTTTCTTTTTGGTTTATTTTTGTTAGTGCTGTTGTTATTTTACCATATTTTATATCATTTTCGTGTTCTTTAATCCGCGTTTTTATCTTCCGTTTCATCATGCCGAAATTAAACATAAATGTACCGATAAAACCCAATAGTAATATTTTCCAAAGAATTAGAAACGACAAAGACCAAATCCATTTTTCAGAAACTGCAGGAATTTACAAAATTAATTACACCAAAGAAGGTAAAACAACAGGATGCTATATCGGCATGACGAAACGGAAGATAAAAACGCGGATTAAAGAACACGAAAATGATATAAAATATGGTAAAATAACAACAGCACTAACAAAAATAAACCAAAAAGAAAATATTAAAATAGACTTTAAAAACTTCAGCAAAATAGCTCACTATAACAATTATCATTACGCCACAAAAAGAGAAAACGTCGAAATTATTGCAAATCACGACGCTTGCAACACTGAGCCAATGGAAATTGACGCCGGGTGGCGCCCTATCCTATAGGAGAAAGGTAGAAAGAAAGCAAAAGATACGCCCGACGAACGTGTTCACCAGAGCACACCTGAGGAAGACTGCGGAGGCAGTCGAAAGCGCTTGTGAGGTAATTTTAAACGGTTTTAAATGTTTTTAATGTATTTCTAATTTTGTTTGAGGCTCCGCGATCATACGGGATGGAAGATGTGAACTTTGAAGGGTTTTTTTGAAAATTGGGTACATTATCAATGGTTTTTAATCTATATGGTTGATAATATACCGAATTTTCATGTTGATAAAGAAAATTCATAAAATACTGTAAAAGCACTTATTTTCGTGAGGCAATTTTTGTGATTTTCGCGAGCCCATCGTAATCATGAAAATTTAAGCCTCGCGAAATACTTTTTTATTTCACCTCAAATAATAATAAAAAATCAGGAAATTTTCACTTACCAAAGTTCACAGGCATGGACGGTCCGAATCCGAGAAAAGCGAAGGGGGTGGGATGATTACATTTTTGGTGCAAAAGGGGGGGTTCAGAAGTCCCTAGTTTGATAAAGCGTGAGGGGAAAAAAGAGATTGAGAAATGAAACTTGTTTGAGTTTGAATGCACGTGTTGAGCCAAGGCCAAAGTTGATGTATAAGCACTGTTGTAAGAATGAATTGTTTTCAGAGCGATGGGGAGAGGGGGGGGGGAACGAATTTTTCGGAAGTTTCTTAAAATGCCTTATGCAAAACGGGTTCTATATTTAGGCACTTTTTAACTTTAGGATTTTTAACTTTTTGGTTCTATTCATATAAAATTCGCAAAATTTTCAGTTCACAAAATCACCGATATCTTCATTTTCATGAAAATTACGGCTCGTGAAAATAAGTGCTTTTAGAGTATACTTTTGGGCTAAGCTTTACTATAGGCATCCATTGGCGATTCGTGACTCACTGTTCAACATTTTTTACTAGTAACCTTTTTGTATCGGAAGTTCGTTTAACCGTCTTGGAACTTTGTTTTTGTGTTAGCCGCTTGTGTGTGTTTATCATATTACTAGCTGGAACCCGTCGAATTCGACGGTCATTTTATTGACTGTAATGTTTCAAAAATCGCCGCATCATTATTTAAATTTATATCAAGTTAAAACATCTAATATAATTTACAACATTTCACTTAAAAAAATAAATTCGGAAAAATCCTTATAAATAGAAATGAACCTTAAATTTGTATGATTTCATATCTTTAACTCGATTTTGTTTGAATTTCTATTTTTAAATAAAAGCATAGCGAAAAAAATAATCAGCAATAACAAAAAAAATTACCTCTAACCGAACGAAACTCTGCCTGTGACCCCAGTGCCTGTGGCAGTGTATATGCGGGCCACTAATAACATGAAAAAATTCTCAAAAATGAACCTTGAACTGAACGAACCTTTGACTCGTGTTTCTGCTGCCTGTGGCAGCGGCACCGTATAGCAGGCATGATACGTAAAATTCCCTTTCCTCCACCAGGGGGTGCAGTATGTTGTATACGAACATCACCAATTGCCTTGAATTCCCAAGACTTTTCAAATAAGGTGTCACACGGTGGTGTCAACTGCAAAATCCTTTAGTTACACTTTCCACCGCCAGGGGGCACAGTGTGTTCTGTACAAACATCACCAACGATCAGGAAACACTAAGACCTTTAAAATAAGGTGCAACATGATAGGGTCTACTACAAAATCACCTAGTTCCATTTTTCACCACCAGGGGGTGCACTATATTGTATACAAACATCCCTAATCTTCATGAAATTTCAAGACCTTTAAAATGATGTGCTACATGTGTGGGTTTAGAACGGATTTCCCCTCTCAAACTAATTTCCCCCTTTTCTCCCCCAAATCTACTTTCCCCCTCTAAAATCGAAAATTCCAAAATCGCAGAAATTGATTTTTTAGTATTTGAGTCTAGTCCCCTCATGTACAACTTCTTCACCGTGAAATAATTTGGAGCTGAGTTAAGCTCGCAAACATGTTCTTAACCTCTGTAATTAAGTGCCAATTTAAGAATAGTTTATACTCGTCAAAATTTGACGGCTTAATAACATCTAAATTTACAAATGAAATTCTCTTACAGCACACCAGCCGAAAACCACTGTTTTATAATAGAATTCGACTCAGTCACTCTTTTTTTTAATATTATAGAAATTTTCATATTATTCAATCAAAAAACAAAAAAATTAAGTTAAACACTTATGAAATATTTATTTAAAAAAGTCTGATGTATAACAACTCCATGAATTCCTCTACCATCAATTATGCATACTGTAAACCAAACATGAAACTAACAAACATTTAAACTCTGAAATCTCCTACTTGTATGCAGATTTAAAAGCGAGCAGAGGCTTAATAAAAGGTATATCATATAGTTAATATTGAAAGTATTTATTTATCTAATTTAAAGTTTAAACTTTTTTTATAGCTTCATTTTTAGAGTTGGTGTAGCCGCTTTCGCGAGGTAACGCCCTATGTCATCAGCACCCTGTATGTAAACAGGATTTTGTGCATACAAATCCCCCCCCCCCTTGATCTCAAAGGGGGGGGGATTTTTGTTGTTCTCCTCCACCATCGAGACCACAGGTATCTAACATTTAAAAGTACAACTGAAATCTTTTTATAGCACACCACCCGAGAACCATTGTTTTATACTAACTCTTTTAAATGAAGCTTAAAGTGGGTGCGCTGGTTTTGTATGGAGTTGTCTCTCTACAGTAGAATTTGACACAGTCACTTTTTTAAGATATTTCTAGCAATTTTCATATTATTTAGTCCAAAAAAAAAAAAGTAAGTTAAACATTTATGAAATATTTATTTAAAAATATCTGATATATAATAACCCCATGAATTCCACTACCATCAATTATGCATACTGTAAACCAAAAGGTGAAAGTTAACAAACATGTAAAAACCCTGAAATCTCCTACTTGCATGCAGATTTAAAAGCAAGCAGAGATTTAATAAAAGGTATATTATTTAGTTAATATTAAAAGTGTTTATTTGTCTAAGTTAAAGTTTAAACTTTTCTTTAAAGCTTTTGATATTTGAAGTTGTTGTAGCCGTTTTCGCGAGGTGACACCCTCGATCATCAGCACCCTGTATGTAAACAGAATTTTGTGCATACCTGCGATCTCGAAGGGGGGGGGATTTTTGTTGCTCCCCTCCACCATCGAGACCACGGGTATCTACAAAATCTCGTCTAACAATTAACAAAGTTGTTACATCGGAATAGCCAAACAAAATTGACTTTTCGCAGTTATAATATTTTTTTGTGATGTGACAGACAGAAAATCCCCCACCCCACCCCTTTTCAACCAATACATACATTACATATTATCCAATCTTTGAAAAAGAGGACTAAGGAGACTTTAAAACATATAAATTACATAAAAAATTTATATGTAAGAAAATATGTGAAAAAGCAACTAATGTATGAATGAATTACGACAATGTTTTCCAATTTGGTCGAAAGTATTGGCTTAAAGGTTCATAATTTCCTTTTTTGGAAAACAGCAAGGTGTGTAATATATAATTTTTTTTTTCCTTTTTCTTTCACTTTGTGTAAAGTATACACTTTTGCATGAGTTCTACAATATTATGTGTAATTCATCTTTTTTTTAGCATTGGAAATTCTGCTTTTAATTTTATTTTTTTACTTTTATTTTTTTTTTCTGGTTAAATTTTTATTTCTTATTGAAATAAAATTTGCCTAATTCAAATAGACAAAAAACCAATAAAATTTTTAGAACTACTATTCAGTAACAATTAATAGTTTACCTGATTTTGTTACTTCAAACTGGCCTTTTAAATGTAATACTAACAACTTAATTTTCCATCACTTTTTAGTTTATTCATGCCATTATAATAAACGTTTAAAGCTAAACCAAATAAATAAGGGGGTAATTGATAAAAAAACTCCTTTGCAATACATATTTAATATGAAAAACTTAGTACATAACACATTTATAATTATTAAGCAATCAATTTTTGCGTTTACAGAACAATTTATTTTTTATTTATTTTTGTTTAAATTAATGCTTCTTTTGAAAGCATGAATACACGTGTAAGTGATTCGAATCATCAACTTGCCATAGATAAAAAGAAAAAAAAGTGTGATAAATAAGTATCAATGCAAAAACCGTAAATGCAACATTATCTTCTTTTTGTATTATATAATCCACTTTAAAAACATTAAAACACTTCTTTATATACAAAATCGAGTGTTTTGTTAATTTTTAGCACGACGTGAACTTTTAAAGTTTTGATTAATCGAACTTAATAACTGGACAAAGTAAATAAATACCATCAATCATTGAAATAAACACATAATTACAATGCAGAAGAAATGTCAAAATGCATATTGGAATATTTTAAATAAACGGAATAATTTACACAACGCAGAAGAAAAAGTAAAAAATGCAGTTTTCTGTGCTAAAAGATACGGAATTATACGCAATAACATAGGACACATGCAAAAGAGTAAACTTTATACGAAGTGGATGAAATAAAACAAAAGAATCTATACACACCTTGCTGTCTTTTAAATTGCGAAATTGTGAGCTTTATAAGCTAATACTTACAATCAAATTGAAGAACGAAATCAATAACAACAATGCGACGATATTCATTGCACGCCGCCGCCATTAAAATAAACACGAACGAAAACGATGGTCTTTACGTTTAACCCGTTAGTAGTCGCTGTAGACAGCGCCACCTATTACAGATTGCGAACTTTTTATTTAACTGTCACCAATAATATTAAGAAGTAATGTGATCGACGTTTCTTCGATTTTATTTGCGTTTTATACATATCAAATGCCACTTCTAAAAATTTTTGGTGGCTATTGAATAAAAAAATCTGGCAACACTGAAGGATGGGCGGCAAATCGACCAACTAGCGACTACTAACGGGTTAAGGAAAGGAATAGACCCTGCTTTGTTTGCTTCCTATTGGTTCAAAGCAAAACGTGTACGTTTCAGCTATTGGTCTCCGATTGCGTTTAAGGAAAGGAACAGCCTTCGCGCATGCTCAGATCGTGCGATTTTGGTCTTAAAGAAATAGCTTTGTGTTTTAATATATAAGATGGCCCAGCTGAATGATTTTTTTTTATGCCTTTGAGTGATCCCATACCAACTCACCTAAAAAAATAAAAGTAGGTTGCATGACTGACTCAGATTTCTCTAAATTAGGTACACAGATTGATGATATAGAGGCATGAAAAAGTCCAAATTTTTAGTTACCTGCTCCACTTATTTATAGATATACAGGTCCTTGTAGTTTGTCCGCTCCCTCAAAATACCAAGAAATTCATGCTATTTAATTTTTTTTTTTTTTTCTTAAATTTGTGCTCATGTAATATGAAAGTGTTAGGTATCTATGAAAACTAGTTATCCCAGGAATTCAGAAAAAAAAACTACAACAAAAATCGTTAAGGTACAGTACTCTTAAAAGTTCCAACCACAAAAATTTGATTTTCCCGATTTTGCTAAAATTGAGACATCAATTCCAAAAAAAGGAAAATAAAACCAAAGGTTTACTCACTTTCTGGTAGAGTACAGGCACTCCTCATAAATTTACTTATCTAAGGGGTATTAAGGAAATAGCTGAAATTGCAATTTCATTTTTATTAAGCATTTTAATACTTTGTAACAATGTTTAAAAGTCAATCTCAATATGATTTGATTTCGTCCAGCTGTCTGTCTGACTGTCAGTTTGTCTATCAGTCTGTCTGCCCGCCTCCAGCATCCATAAATATTTTCAGAATTTCTTCAAAATAATAAACATTATTCAAGTTTACTGCGGAATATTTCCTATTTAAAATGGCATTAATAGACACTGTACAAGGACACCCCCCAAAAATGCCAATGCATTGCGTTTTATGAGAGACATTTTTATAAATCACATTTAAATAACTTTCTACTTCAAAATCGAGAATGAAATTGACATTTACTGTTAATCAGGGTTGGGGTTTAGAACGTCTGAAACTGGTTTTGGACAAGACAGGTGGTTTTTACTGTCCAAAAGTGTCCTAAACTGTCCAAAAGTGTCCAAAACCTAAAATTATAAGAAATTTTATTCCCTACATTTTCAGTAGCAATTATAATTAGTAATTAAAAGTATTTTATACTGAAAATGTAGACCTTTTTAAGTTAAAAGAAATTTACAATTTATAAATATCTATAAAAAAATTTAATTTTAATGACTCAAAAAATTTTCTTACAATAAAAAATATATGATAGGATATTCAAAATGAATAATTTGTCTTTTATTTTTAATTGCAAAATACTTACATATCCAATATTTTACAGAAATTATTTTTAGAAGTTCTTTCATAAATTACATGCATTCAAAGATACCAAAAATAAAATATAAAAGTTATAATTAGGCAATGAAGTATATGCATTTTCAAAAACAGCAGATATGTCCCCCCCTCCCCCTCAAAAAAAAAAAAAAAAAAAAAAAGTATCATTTAATATTTTTACATATATATATATTTTCTCATTTATTCAAAATAAAATAAAGTATGTTTGTGTAGTTGCACATTTTTAATATTTATTTCAAGATGATTTATTGTAAATCTTACGTATATATATAATAATAATATTTATATATTAATTTGTTCTCTTGATATATTTATTCACGTTGCTTATATATACTGTGTATGTGTGTGTAAATATTATAAACATCAATATTTGAGGTACAATTATCCACATTTTTCCATTAAAGCTTCAGTAATAAAATTTTGCTTTTTAATGTTATAATTGTTAGTATATGTATATTTCACTATTATGGAATATACTGGAAAATGTTACAAAACAACAATAATTATAATTTTGCAAATTTTTCAAATATTTGCATAATTTTAATAAAATATAATTCTACTAAAAAAATATAGTTTAGGACAGTTTAAGACACCAAGGTTTTGGACAGTACGGTAAAAACCATGGTTTATACCGTGGTAACAATTTCCATAACAAAGTATAAGATTGGTTAAGAATTTAATTAGTTTTTTTGCCTGCCTTTCTGTCCATATTATTTGATAACGAAGCCAAAAAACATTGATGGTTGAATGATGCAAAGAGTAATATAGTTGGAAAATGTTAATAATCAATGCAAACTGCATGATTTTTTGTTTTTGTTATTTATTTACTTATTTATTTTATTTTATTTTTGAGTTTTAAAAACGAAAAACTAACAAAATGTATTTTTTGCATTTTTCAACTAAAAATTAAAATGGGGAAAAAATCAATATTTCGTAAACAAGAACTAATTTAATGGTTATGAATTTACTAAATTTAAAAATGGAAAAAAAAAAATAACAAAATAGGTAATGAGTAATTGTTCAAACAAATAATCACTTCTTGCTGGATAAAACTTTATTTAAGGAGGGGGGAAGAAAGAATGGTGTTGAATTTGTAAAACCTTTTATTTCAAGAATATTTAACCTTTATAATAAATTATTTTAATTTCATTACATTAATCAGAATCTATCCTGTGTTTCAGTTTTCGAAAACATCAAATCTTGCTACAAATAATGTATTTTATTAAGGGTTACTCTATAGCCCTAAATTTTTCTGTTGTAAAATAATTTATTTTTATTTTATTAGAAATAAGTCATTGCTCTCTCAGCAATCGACATTTTAAATTAAACTTATAAACTTACTATTCATTTTCATGATATTTCAAAAGTAATACCTTCTACACATTAAAATTTACATCATAATGTCCTAAAGTCCAAAAGGCTTCGAGAAATAAAAAAGAAAATCAAACTAGTGTCTGGATAATGATTACAAAACTTTGAATAAACACTATAAAACACCGTAAAATGCAATAAACTGACAATTATTGTTTCGGGTTGAAACAATACACGGCCCTTCACCTGACAAACAAAATAGGCACGAGTGCTGCAGTCAAAGCGGCAACACACCTAGAATGGTGTGAGCAGAATTATAAAATAAAAAGAAGAAAATAAATAAATAGATTAAAAAAATTTAACAAAATATAAAAAATCTAAAATATTAAATGAAAATCAAACTTATGTGAGTAATTTCCAAGCATCAGACAAGAACAGAGTGGAAGAAATATTGTTAACAGAATTTTTGAATTTTTAAATATGTAAAAAACTTTATGGATATCCAAATTGGAAGAGGAGACAGGAGATGAAATTACGTTAGTTTTAGAAAAACAAAACGATGACCATGAACCCAGCAGTGGGGAACAATAGAAGATTTAGAAATCTCTTCATTACGAACATTTCGACAGTGCTCCTTTATTCTATGATTCAAACACCTCCTAGTTTGACCAATATAACCTAAATTGCATGAAGAACATGCGATTAAATAAATGCCAGAACGGTTTTCAGTAGGAACGGGATCTTTAAGAGAAGATAATTTAATTTTGTTGACGGGGGCGTTGCAGCTTTGACTGCAGCACTCTTGTTTATTTTATTCGCCTGACAAAGGGTCATGTGTTCTTTTGACTCGAAAAATTGTTATGAGTTTATCGCATTTTATGATGTTTATTAAAAGTTTTGTCATTATTACTTTTAAAGCCAGTTCTGTGGTGCTTATTATTAGTGTCTGGATGACTGAATTTCCTCGGTCTCACAGTAAAAAATCACTTGCAATGTTTTATTTTTGTGGAAAATATTTCTGGTTTAAATATAATGTGTGTAAATATAATTTATCTGTAATTTTAAATAATTAAAATAAAAAGAAAAGAAAGAAAGGAGATCAAAACAAACATATCATCTGTGTTACGTAGGTCTAAGCAGATTTGTTATAATATAAATCAAAATTGTAATTATGAAAAATGTCAATGGGGGAAAAAAAAAAGAAATGTGGCATTTAAGTACTATTATCCCGTCAACAAATAAATTGGTGACGATTTTAATGAATTTGCTTTGAAGTTTATTTCTCTAAATAAACTTAAATTTCATTAAAGCATTAAATTTCATTAATCAAATTCTGTTATTTTAATAAAAAACAGAGTTAAATTTTAAATGATTTTTTTTTTTTAACTATTGTCTATTTATTACAGCATTTGCTCCATGTTTTTGAGTTGGCAAATATAGCTTGCCAGGATAATATGTAAGCAGCAAATTTGGAAATAGGTTCATTTGGAAATACTGACCACTATTGGCTAACACTTTCATATTGCATGAGTACAATTTTTAAGGAAAAAAAATTAAATAATATAAATTTTTTGGTATTTTGAGGGAACGGACAAACTTTGAGGACCTATATATCTATAAATAAGTGGAGCAAGTAGTTAAAAATTTGGACTTTTTCATACCTCTATATCATCAATCTGTGTACCAAATTAAAAAAAAAAAAAATCAGAGTTGTCCATGCAACCCTCATTAGGTGAGTTGGTATGAAATCACTCCTTTTTCAGTTTTAAAAATTAATTTTTTGAGTGTATTTTATTACTTTTTTTTTTTTTTTTTTTTTTAATAAATGAAATTATTTGAGGTGGAAAATAGGGCATGGTAGTAATTGATGCTGTACAGATATTCATGCATTTTTTTATTCGTGTGTCACGAATTAAGGGTATTCAATGATGCTTTTCTTTTTTTAATATCGAGATACTGACCACTGCAGTACAGATTTTCATACATTTTCTGATTCATGTGCCACGAATTAGGGGTATCGAATGATGTTTTTTTTTTTTTTTTTTTTTTAATATCGGGATACTGACCACTGCAGTACAGATTTTCATGTTTATTATTAGGAGTACGAATAAGTTTCTGCCATTTGACAAAAAATGGCCGAACCAGAAGGTTATGTTGAAATTGTCAGATGTAACACGTAATATCATAAGTTTTGTCATCTGGTAACAACATAATCTTGAAGTATTAGTGACTCCTTATCAGTATCATATATATATATATATATTTTTTTTTGTGCAAAAATGTCAAGTTTTGTGCCGAATAAGCATCATTTGCAGAAACTTTTCATTTACTTCTTTAATTTGAAGAAATCTGCAGCTGAGGTGCATCGATTGCTTGTAGAAACATATGGTGAGGCTCCTTTATGTGAGAGAAGTTGTCGGGAGTGGTTTCAAAAGTTTAAAAATGGTAAGTTTGACGGAAAAGACAAAGAATGCAGTGGAAAGCCAAAAGTGTACAAAGACTCAGAATTGGAAGTATTATTTGAGGAAGATTCGTCCCAAATGCAAAAAGAACTTGCACATATATTAGAAGTGACTCAGCAAGCAATTTCACATTGTTTAAAATTGTTGGAAATGATAAACATATATTAAAAATTGTTTAGAAAGCTTTTCGCCACAACGTTATGGTATCTTCAGGTAATTTTTTACACAAACAAAGAATAGACAGCATTTTATATAACAAAGGAACTTGATACGGTTCTAGTCAAAAAAGGATAGCTTGTACTCAATATGATGAGTCCATTAGTTGCATGAATTCAGGAAACAAGGTTGAGTTCCAGTAGGGTCACACTAGGGATACATGTCATAAAGTCTTGTAGAAGATACATAATCTGGAAAAAGAAGATTGGAGGTTTCCGATAACAACTTGCAGTGTAGTTATATGAATTTAGGAAATAAGGTTGCGTTTCATTAGGGTTAAATTCATGTGACTACGTAACTACGCTGCAAGTTATTATTGGGAACCTCCAGTCTTCTTTTTCAAGATTATGTATCTTCTACAAGACTTTGATATTTATCTGTAGTGTAACCCTACTGGAACTCAACCTTCTTTCCTGAATTCATGCAACTAATGGACTCATCATATTGTGTACACGCTGTCTTTTTTTTAATTGAAATGTATCAAGTTCCTTTGTTATATAAAATGCCGTCTACTCTTTGCTTGTGTAAAAAATTACCTGAAGATGCCATAATGTCGTGGAGAAAAACTTTCTAAACAATTTTTAATAAATTTTAATACATGTTTTAAAGTGTTTTTATAATATATGTTTATTACTATGTTAACACGTGAATTCAATACGAATTTTAAACTTTAAGAAGTTTTTTATTTTAATTATGTTGGGAATGATTCAAAAATAAAGGAATTGGGCTCCATATGAACTGAAGCCAAGTCGGCATGTTGCAGTGCTGGTCAAAATCTATTTGAAAACACTTAAGTGGGAAGTCCTACCCCACCCGCTGTATTCACCAGACATTGTCCCTTCTGATTATCACAGGGTTGGCAGGTTTTTGACACGTGACAGTTTTTGATGGTTTAACCCATGGTTAAAACCGTCATGTCAAAAACCTCCTTGTCAAAAACCTGTATTTATAATTTAATTGTCATGTAAAAACTTAGTTTAACGAAATATAGTTCATAAAGATTTTTTGAAAAGTAAATGGATTGATGTTCTTTTTGTTACAACATTCTGATTAATATAAAAAACGAAACTTTAAGCTTTTAAAATTTTATTATGAATTATATCTATGCTCATTCGAAATATGCTGTAATACTTTTACATATTACTACGAAATTTATTCGTAACTATAACTATGCTTAATATAGTATATATTGAACTTAGTTATGTGATACTTATATAGTTGTTTAAAAAAGATATTATTTATAAGTAGGTTTTAAAAGGTAAAGATATTAAAGTTTTTTAGAAAAATATTATAACATTTTGATTAATATAAAAACAAAAGTTTAGGCTCCTAAAAATTTATGATTTATAAATCATTCATTGATCATTTTGATTGATAAATCATTTTATTTGCAATACAACATTGTACATTTCAATTTTTTTAGTATTGAGCTTTTTAGTGTTATGTATTCAATCAGTAAAATAAAAATGCATAGCCTATTTTATAGAAACATATAACTTTTTTTTTTTTTTTTTTTTTTTTTTAATGGCTGCTGATATTGTAAGTTTTTAAGAAAAAGCAATAATTCTGAATGTTAAACAAACGTCTGAAGTTCTTATAATTACCGTGAGAAAAGAGAAATATGAATGCTTTCTAGACATGTATAAACTGTAATAAATTTAATATTTACTCGTGCAGATTCAGCCTTACTCCGAAAACACTGAACATCAATAGTCCAAGCTATAAACATTTACAAATATTTATACAATCAATAATAATAAATAGATAAAAATTTATTAATAAATGATAAGTGTAATAAATATAGATTCTAAATATAACTATTTTCAAATTTCATATTAATTTACTGCCCACATATATTGTGTTTTACTTAAAAAAAAAAAAAAAAAAAAATCCAGTATTCCTGTATTTTTATAGCTTATGTTAAAATTCATAAGTAACTTTGGAATTTTAGAATTTCATTAATATTTATATAAATAAATATAAACATCAAAATATGTCTATGCATACTTTGTATACATTTCTTAGATTATAAACCAGTATATTTACCCAAATTTTTATAAATTATCTACAAATTGTTTTAAGATTTGCTAATTTATAAACAGTATAATATTTAGATATTCACTTGTATATGGCAAATATTACTAAATCCTATTTCTAACCAGATTCTAGCTCATTTATAGATTTTGAGTTTAAACAACACAGGTTTTTGATGTTAGAGGTTTATGACGGGTTTTTGATGGTTTAAACCCTTGTCATGTCAAAAACCCAACCCTGGATTATCACTTGTTCTAGTCGATGGCACATGATCTGTCTGAGCAGTGCTTTACATCAGATGGAGATTTCAAAAATTGGGTTGATTCATGGGTGACCTCAAAAGATGAAGAGTTCTTCTGACATGGTATCCAAATGCTGTCAGACAGATGGAAAAAGTAGTGGCTACCAATGGCCAATACTTTGAGTAAAATGTAATGTACCATTCTTTCATAATAAATTCCTAATTTTTGATAGAAAATGGCAGAAACTTATTTGTATCCCTAATATTTTATTGTTTGTTTCATGATTGCTTCTGTACAGCTTTTCTTTCATTTTCAAATTCATGCAAGGTTGTAATGTTGGAAATTTGTGGAAAATCTTAGAGTTATGCATCATTTATAACAATAAATTTTAGGTGCTAAAACTTAAAAACCCTCTGTAATTTTTTTTCGTGGTGAAGTAGCTCAAATTTCTATTACAGTTTTAAATGTTCGTTTTATTAATCTTAAAAATATGCTTAATTTGTTTCAGTGAATTTCAAAACAAGCACCAGAGCAAAACAATAGTTTATTTTCTGAAAATGTATTTTTGATGTTTTATAATGATTCACAGTGTATTGATTCGCAATAACGACTTATCCCATGAGCTGTATATCGGGAGTAGCAATGGGTGCCCGTGCCTTATAGTAAAGCTGTTTCCAGTTGTTTGTGTCCTAGATTACTGTAGATTTTCTGAGGGGAGAATAGATTTGTAAATGTCTTTCATGTATAATTCTAGGCAGTAGTTCGGGTCTTCAGACTTATTTACTATAGGTCTGAGCGATGGGGGATTTTTATGGTTGATATTCCCTTCACGATATTCTATAAATTTCACTAAGATGTTTATCCAAACTTTATGCAATAGTACCTTTAACTATAATGACACCTTCAACAGTTACAACGTAAAAGATTTATACCCTTCAATAAACATACCTAAAATTGCTCTAATCATCAACTCCAAAATCATTGAACTTTATGGTGACAATAAAATTAGCGAAACTCTTATCCGTACCAATAATCTATTACTTAACGAATTCTACTTTGCCTTTATCATACAATATACAAACAAACTCAAGATGTCCCAATGGGATCTCCCATATCGGGGCTTATAGCAGAACTAAAAATGAGATTATTTGAAAACCAAGCATTAAATATCATCAATCATTGTAAACTATGGACTAGATATGTCAATGACATTTTTACCATTATCCCTGATCACATTAACCCAGACTATCTTCTAAATAACCTAAATAAACTAATAGCTATTTAAAGGAAGTACACATTGCAACAGAAAAATGCAGCCGTTAACTTGTTGTTTAATATTAGAAAGTTTGTTTTTCTAGTAGATTTTATTTATTTTCATTTTTATTTATTCTAAGAAAATGAATGTTCAAACTTTACCCTGACAGCCAAAATTTCCACCTGAACATCGTTCGCGCGTTCGGACATATTTTGCATCCCTGCTTATTTTATTAAGAGTGTCTGTGTGTGTGTGTGGGGGGGGGGACAAAAGCTTTGATAAATAATAAATATAATTATTACAGATTGCATTTAATTCAAATTAATCTATACATAATATAGACATATTATGCCATAACATAAATAACAGTAATAAATACATATCTGTATAGCACAGTGGTCGGCAAACTGCGGCTTGCGAGCCACATGTGGCTCTTTGGCCACTTCAGCATGGCTCTTTCACAAAATAATACACAAGAACATGCACTTATATTACGATTGAAATTTTGTGAAAAATAAAAATTGTGAATTTAAAATGGAATTGATTGAGACTTCGCATTTATTCAAAACTAAAATGGCCTATTGACCTGTATTTTCAAGGAAAAAATGTCTTATAACGAGAAATCAAGTTTGGAGAGACAATATACAGCTAAATGAATATCATTCAGCACTATCATCGTGTCAATGATGCAAGGAAGAAAGCAGTTCGGGAGCTTCAGAAAAGACAAGAAAAAGCAAGTTCTGTATTTAATTACTGGGTTAAATTCCCCAATAATGTTAATATTGCAAGTTTTGTAGTTGGTCAAGAGATTGATATGAAAAGTAAAACATACACAATCGGCGAATACATAAAATGGAATTTTATAAATGCCTCTTAATTTGGAATTTTAAGAACGAAGCAGATATTTTAAAATAAATTAAAGAATAAATGTTGTCTTTGAAAATAGTGAATGATAGAACAGTTAAAGTGTTTTTGAATAGAATTAACCCATAAGTTAAAAATCTTAAATATGTTTCAATTTTACCAATAGTATTGACGAATCTTGAGACATAAATGATACACAGTGTGTTTCACTTTTTGTATAGTTTATTTCATCTACAGGTCCTAAAGAATATTTTAGATTATTGTCACTCAAATTTCAAACACATAGAGAAGATATAGCAAATATTGTAATTGAGTACTTTCAAAATCATCATATTCTCACAAAGTCGTAGCCAGAAAAAATGTCACTTTTGGATGGGGTTCTAGTGTTATTACATAATGTTGAGTGTTAAAAATGATGTACAGCTAAAAAATTTTTCCTCAAATTTCCTTTTTTTTTGGGGGGGGGGGGGGGAGGGGGGTGTCCTGTGGCTACGGCATTGATATTGCTCTAAATAAATTTGGCTCAAACAGATTCGATGAAAAGTATGACCAATGTAAGAAGCTAGATGGTTGCTATTTTGAAAGAGAAAATTAATCACAGCTATTTAGGTACTTAACATTGTATTATTTACCAAGAAGCAGGATTGTGTGCTGATATTTTCAGAAGAAATTTATAAAGTTATGGAAGTGGCTGGTGATTAAGATTAACCACTCATTACAGCTCAATGTTTAATCATCACCAATTTAAGGAATTGTTAGTTTAAATTAAGAGTGAATATACAGATCTTTTACTGTATAAAAAGGAGCATTAATTCTGAACAGGGTTGGTTTTTTGACGTCAAAAAGTGGTTTTTGACATGACAGGTGTCCAAAAACTGGTTTAAACTGTCAAAAAGTGGTTTAAACCATCGAAAACCATAGGAGAAAAATGGAAACTATAATCTAAAATAATTTTACGCATATTTTTAAGTTGCAATGTACTATGTATTAACATTAATATTATATATATATATATATATATATCGATTTTTTCCCCCCCAGAAAAAGAAAAAATGTGTTAGGAAACATATCAAAGCATAGTAGTCTTAAGGGGAGTGGGAACATTTGAAATCTTTTTATGTAAATTGTCTTAGAGCTATGAAAATTTGCATACATAGATTAAAATTATAGTAATACAATTAAGCATATTAAAAATTCGTTAAAACTAATTAAATAATAATAAAAAAAAAAATCAATTCTTTAATTTTTTGAAAAATTAAAAAAAATTTCTGCAAATTATTATTATTATATTATTCCTTTCACTTTCACATTATTATGGCTTAAAAATATGTACTAAAATATTAGGTTTAGTATGTATGTATTTGTGCATTCAGTTATAGATTACTTTTTAAAAATAAGTAGGATGCTGAAATTTTAATGAAAATTTTTAGCATTCAAACTTTTTTTTTTCTTCTTTTTTTAATTAACCTATCAAAAAATTAATAAAATAATATTCAGATGTTTTAGAATATATTATTAAACTATAATAATGTAAAATCGAGGTATAAAATTAAAAAAAAAATTAGTTAGCACAGAGCTAACTAATAAGTGAAGAAAATTTTAATTTTTGATTTTTTTTTAGAAATACAGTTTGAGAAATTTTAATGTATTTAATATTATTGCACTTCACTGCATGTAAATATAAATTTTTATACCTTTAAGACTGTAATTTACAAAAAAGTAAACTGTCCATCATTTCCTTAATTAAAAATATTTAGTTTAAAATTGCATTATGTAATTCATATTAAAAATTTAGTTCAACTAGTCATGCAATACCTTAGAAATTTTTAATCCTGCAGCATTAAAACGTACTATTGATTATAACTCAAAATAAAAAGACATGATTTATTATTCAATAGCGCAGTAATTTCATTCATTGGGATAAATTACTTAAAGCACCTTTTAATTATCAATCAGTATGCATTTACTAAAACTTCTTTGAAAATAAGACTTCATAAAATTTGTGACAACTTAAAATGCAATAATTAATTCACCTTAGAATATATACATTTTTATATTTAAATTTTTGCATTTTGTAAAGGTAATGAATATCAATATTGTGTATTTAAATAGAAGTCATTGGCATTCATAAGAAACACGTAATACTATCCTAAAAAATTTTAACCTTGGGAAATATAAACTAAGCACTTTCCTAAGACTATAGTTTTTTACTTTTCTATAATAAATATGACTTTTGAATTGTTTAAAATATGCCAAGAGAGGTAAAATTCGAGGTTTTTGACAGTTTTTGACATGACAGTTTAAACTGTGGTTTAAACCATCAAAAACTGACATGCGTCAAAAACTTCCCAACCCTAATTCTGAAGAAGAAACGTTTTGGAAGAAGTGGTTTTTTTTCCTTATTAACAAACATTTTGTTTCCTACTAACAGAAATTAAGCTTTTCTCCTTAAGAAGGGTGTTGTCTATCAAAATCTAATGAATGATCAGTGTATCCAAAAATTTTATTTGAAAGTAGACATTATACATTATTGTGTATCATTTAAATCAGTTTAACTGCAAATTGCAGGGTAAAGTAAACACCTTTTTTTTTTTTTAATATTAGAAGAAGATTATTTCATTGAAATACAAATTATCTCTTTTTTGCTCAAGATTTTGAAACAGAAACTTTCATTTTCTAAGCCTGTTCAAACCTCACCAAGAAAATAATTCTGATTTTTACATTTGCTGATTCAATAAAACACTTTTAAAAATGAGTAAAAACCTTTCCCAATGGCTTTCAGGAATTCAGAACTAGCCAACTAGCAAAGCGATGTTATCTTTTGTTAAAATACTTTTTAATGCTACTGTAACAGATTTTTCCCCCTTTAATATTGACGTTTGCATCTTTGAAATGCAATTGCTGAATTTAAAAAACAAAAAGTTATAAGATTCGAAATTTGAATATCTATGCTGATACAGATATATTGGAAAGAAACAAATGTGAACTCCAATTCACAGCACAAGGTATATCTGCTTTGATAAAAATGGAGAATGAAGATATGTTGATTTTCAACACCTTGAATAGTACTGCTGACTCATATAATCAGCTGAAAAAAATTTGCTATTCTTTCTTTATTCAGGTCTACATATTCAAGCAAAAATCAATTTTAAAGCATGAACCCTTATCAAAAGTAAATTGAGATAGCATTTTGGGATAGTGTTTGTTTAAAAAAACCTTTCATAATGAATCAAGAAAAATCTTTTCATTATGTAGATAGTCATCTATTAACTTGATTTTAGCATTATTCGAGATTTTTCTAGAATGAAAGTGAGAAAATTTGAAGTCTCTATGGGATTTTTTTCTTAATATGTGTTCTAATTTTATATATTTATAAATTTTATTTATCTGTACAAGTACAAAATGTTAAACTCACTCATATGTGTAAACATACCAAAATAGTATAATGACTAACTTTAAAATTTTGTCATTATAGTATTGCAAAGAGTTAAACCATTTTCTAAATCAAACGTGTTGTTGCATTAAAAGTAGATTTACAGTTAAAGTTCAAATGAAGGGCAGTTCATTTAGTTTTAATGAGGGTGGGGTAGGAGGGGATGATGAGCCTTGGAAGGCAGTCCTGGTAATTCGGCGACCAAACTTGGCAAGGTGTAATAATTTATTGTTTCCAAAATTTAGAAACTCTATCTTCAATAAAAGCTGAGTTATTTCATTTTCTGAATTCATCAATTGGTTTTTGGTACAGATTAACTTCGAAAGTTAGCCAAATCATGACAGAGACTATACAAAGAGAAGAGAAATTTCCATAGAGTTCAGTTATGTTCGGACATCTGTTCTGAACGGTTTGTCTCTGAGAGATTTTTGTTTAAATGGTTTGTATTTATTCCTAAATCAGTGAAATTCCTTCTGTGTGGTGTATTTTACACCGTTTAAGGAGTTTTTGGGGTATAAGTTTGAGTAAAATGTTTTACTGGGTTGTTTCAAGAATAATCTTTGTACAAAGTGCATTTGTCGACAAGAAACTGCCTGTTTCTTTATGAATTATTTTTTCTCGTAAGAAAGTCAACATTTTGGATAACAATGTGGATATAGACGAGTATTTTGGATCAGTATGATATGCGTAATACTCGCAAAATTTATAATAAAGGGAAGGAAAGTTTATTTTACTAAGAATATTTTTTATGTTTAAATATTTATTTAACATTACTTAAAAATTTGAACTAAACAAAGAAAAACGTTTACACTTACAGTTGTCATCTATGCCAACTAATGCCACAACATGGCATTTCTGCTCTCACATTAACAATAAATCTTCCTATTTTGTTTTCCTCTATTTGCCTTCACAATTGTGCCACATGTTTTTGAGACTCCCTGTATGAGAATTTTCCCTTACTGCAAGATGCACTTTTTATTTGTTTCTTTTTAAATTTCATTTTATTTAATACATTTCTTTTTTTAACTATTCAATAAACTTATTAAGGTTCGACATACAGTTGTTTTGCTGAATGATAACTTTTTATAAAACAATATTTTTTTTTTTTTTAAGAAAGGTAATACACTGGTTCTCATAATTATAAGGACACCCGTTTTTCTATATTAACTAAACACTAAACACTATTATTTAAACAAATATATTTTTTATTAATTTGAATTTCATTAATAGACTATATTTAAAAAGTTTTATCGTTTTTCTATCTTAAAAAACTTTAAATACGGTAAAAAAAATGCTTTTTCAGGTGTTCACAATTATAAGAAAATCTCAAATCTTTGTAATTTTTTTCAGTTATTCTTTAAGTTAATATTTTATGGGGTCTCTTTTTAGGGTGAAACAGTCAGACATTCACTCTGATATGTATATATATATATATTTAATATTTAGTTTCAATACCATTTCATACAGCATAGATGATATTCTGAATACATTTAAACTATTTAAAATTGCTTTACACTTGCATGCACTTTTAAGCCATGGGAAAGGCAATAATACAGAAGTTTCTTTCTTCAAACTATTTTCGATTACTCTAGAAGTAAAGCAAAAATGTAAGTCTTGTGGGAAAAAAAAATATTACCCCCCCCCCCCCCCCCTCTCTAAAACCTAACAAAAATCTGAGAATTCCATGTTTAAAATTTGCGGATACTCTCTTGATGTTCATAATAATAGAAAAAGTTACTAAATTCATTCTGCCTTCAGTAGAAACAGCTCCCCAGAGCACCATAAATCCACTTTTAAAATGCCCGATTTATATCTGCCTTTAAAAAATCTGCTCGGTCTTTCGCTATCTTCAGATCGTGCCAGTAACTGTTAAAACCATTTGGTTAATCAAGAATAAAATGTTTTTCATCCGAAAATGCAACATTTTACCATTTCAAATTGTCTTTGTTCAACTTTAACACAGACGTTCTTCCCTCCATTAAATGCTTATTGATTATTACAGGTTTTTTATTCATTTTAACATATTAATTATTTTAAACATGCATAAATGTAAACCCCAACCTTTTGTTAAAAATTACGAGCAAATTCAGCAGCAGTCATTTTGAGTAGAACAGTAAGAGGAATAATGAATCTTCTATCTCTGTAAAACAACTCTGATTTTGCATCAGATCTCTCTCCTATCGAACCAGCAGTTCAATGTTTGATAACATTTCCTTCAGCGATTTTAGATCTTCGAATTTCATTAGAAATACGGTGGATTGAAATTATCCTTCCACTTAAAAAACACATTTATCATACTTCACTACATGAACGTTCTTTTTTTTTTTTTTTTTTTCAAGGAGTTATCAGTAATGTCCGTCCAAGAAAAAATGAAATTAATCTATGAAATTAATTAATGAAGATAAATTAATCTAGCCCAGTAGTTAACAAATTCATATGTCAACTGTAATTTATCCGCTAGTAAGTTAAATAAAATGAAAAAAATCTTGATTGTCCCTATAATTATGAACATCTAAAAGTGTGGAGAAAAATATTTTGCACTATTTTATTAATTTTATTTCATATTAAAAGAATTATAACAGTTTTGTTTTTTAGAATGCTAGATATATTAAGTGCACTTAATATATCTTGTTCGCAATTATTTTTACATTAGTTATTTCAAAACATAAAGTGTCCTTATAAATATGAGAAGGAGTATATAGGGCCCCAACTAAAACTCTGCACACAGGTGTCTGACAATGCTGGTGCACCCCTGTATATTTTTAAATAATCATAGTTAGTAAATAGGATGTATTTTTAAAGTGATGAAAGTTAAAATCTTTATCAATAATAATATATATATATATATATTAATTATAAACTTAATGGAAGGATAAAAAAATGCGAGGCTATTTCAAATGGCCTAAACATTGAGATGAAATAGCTTACAGACATAAAAAATAGTGAAAGTTATTCCTGCACCAATTGCTGCTAGAATAGAGGTTCTTAAAGATTTCCAGATTTATAGAACTATATATTCATCTTTTAAAGCAAAACAATGAAACTTCTGCTTTCATTAAGCTTTTTAACACACTTTTATTAGCTTCACCTGTATGTATGTTTGTATGTATGTTTGTAACCGCTCTGGGAGCAAACGAAAAATCTATATTGTAAAAAAACTTTCCCTATATGAACGCTGTGGCTGTGAGGTAAAGCGCCAGGCTACGAACCTAAAGGTCTAACGTCCGAGCCCAGTCAGGAGAGATTTTTTAAAAATGGTTTTTGTTTAATTCTAAATTATTTTTATTAAAGATGTAAATATTATGGTGTGTCACTCACACGATATTTTCTTACCCTGCATTTTAATAATATAAAGATAGATATTTTGTGCTTTTTAGTTCACATTTCAATGAAAGTGTGTTCTTTAATTTTTTAAAAGTATAATATTTTATATATTATTATCTTGCTGAACTTGGTTTAAATTAGCGCATTTTTTGGAATTTATATTTGGTTTCCCATAACGAATTAGAGATTTCCTAAAATAAATAATAAAAAAATACTTCTTATAATTAATAAGAAATTGTTTTCTTTTTCTTAGTCAGAAAATTGCACTGTGTCCTACACGTCATATTTATTAAAAAAATTGTGTATTAGATTTCACTTTTTCAATCTAATAACATAATAATTAGTGGGAAATCAGTGTAGTATACATTGAAAAAATTTTCAAATGCATGAGTACAGTAGATTCAGAGGATTTTTTGCTAAAAGTTAAATGTTTGAAAACATGTGCCCAGTATTATGTCTGACACGTAACAGCTAGATTTCATTAAAGAATTTATAATTAAAAAATACGATGGAAAAAATCTTGTGCTTAAAAAATCATGTAAGTAAAGTCATAGCCTCCTTAACTAGATGCCTGTCGCGTGGCTCTTAAACTTGGCAACAGGTCGAACGGTAGGCCGCGCCACCTGGTACAGATTGCGCAACTTTTTTATTCAACTGTCTCCAATAATTTTAAGAAGTGATATGGGATATATATAATCGACGTTTCTTTGATTCTATTCGCCTTTTTTGTATTTCAAATCCCACTTTTAAAAATTTTTGGTGACAGTTAAATAAAAAAGTCGCGCAATCTGTCCCAGGTGGTGCTGTCTACCGCTTGAACTGATACCAAGCTTAAGAGCCACGCAACAGGTATCTACTTAAGGAGGCTATGGTAAAGTGCTTTCACTAAGTCAACAATTTTCAAACTTTTAGCTTTAAGTAATTTGTATACCTATAAAAATGTTAATGAAATTTCAGTCTACTTGTCCCACACGTGACAGTGGAATCACCCATATGTATATATATATAAAATAACTAGCAGACCCGGCCACGCGTTGCTGTGGCTATGTTATACGTTGAATTATAATGTAGTAAAATATTCAATATATTAAAATTATTATTTACGAATAAAGACCATCCTTGATAACATCCTTGATCTTAGCAGACTTAGCCCGCTTCGCTGGTCCCTATTTTTAAATGATTCACTATAATTAAAGAATTCTCAAAATTGCATTAATTTTTAACATGTGAAAAAAAAAGAGAAAAAAAGAATCTGATCGGGAAAAATGTTCGACACTCATAATGAATCCATATATTATCGAAAGGAAAATGATATAAAATACAAAAAAATCTTCTCTCATTGGTGGAATAATCTGTTCGGACCCCCACTGCCTGCGGCAGTGTATACCTGCGCAAACCATGCGCACCGTTTCTTCATCCACCGTTCCCGCCCTTCTTAATAACTCTATACTTTCGAAAATATCCGCAATCGATTTATCGGGCCTTAAAACTTAATAATACTAATTTTCAAAGTTCTAACTCTTATTTCTATTATTTTGCCCCTTTGCCCTCCCCCCTCCCACTATTCTAAATAATTTTACAAATTCGAAAATATCTACAGTTTATTTGTAGGTGTCAAAAACCTGTATGCACCAATTTGAACTATCTAACTATATTTTTATTTTTTGCCCCTCTGCCCCCCTTCCCGCCCCTCCTAATAAATTTACAAATTCGAAAATATCCGCAATCGATTTGTTGGTATAAAAAATTCTATGCACCAATTTTG
Source organism: Salticus scenicus (assembly GCA_963930645.1). Classification (NCBI taxonomy): domain Eukaryota; kingdom Metazoa; phylum Arthropoda; class Arachnida; order Araneae; family Salticidae; genus Salticus; species Salticus scenicus. The sequence goes on from OZ005657.1 coordinate 47,366,111, forward strand.
AATGATCTAACTCCATTTTTATATTTTGCTCCTCTGCCCCCCCCCCCCCTTTCCCGCTCCTCTTAATAATTTTACAAATTCGAAAATATCTGCAATCGATTTGTACGTATCAAAAACTTCTATGTACCAATTTTTAGCGATGTAACTCTATTTTTATTTTTTTGCCCCTCCGCCCCCTTACCCGCCCCTCCTAATAACTTTACACTTTCGAAAATATCCTCATTCGATTTGCAGGCCTCTAAAACCTCTCTATACCAATTTTGAACAGTCTATCTGCATTTCTATTTTTTTTTTTTTTTTTTTTTTTGGTTGTTGTTGTTTGTTTGTTTGTTTGTGAAATCACGTTTTGGCCCCTCCCCCCCCCTTTTGGGAGGCGAATTTTGCAATAAAAACTATCCTATCTCTCAAGTTGGACCAAATTGCACACAGTGTCCAAATTTCATTAAAATCGGCTCATTAGTTTAGGAGTTCATCGCGGACAAACATAATAAATTTTATATATAAAGATATATATATATATATATTATATTAAATTATAAAGTTTTGATCAATGAAGCACAAATAAGTAAAAAACAGGATTAATTTCACTGTATTATCTTCATTATAATATGAATTCAATTTACACTTCAGTCTAAGTAACGCGTGGCCGGCTGTGCTAACACCAAAAATTTAAAAAGTGGAAATAATTGAATTATACGAAATTTATTAATAGGTTAAAAAGTTGAAGATTCTTTGTGTAGATGGCAGCACCAAATATATTTCAGCTTTCATTTCAACCCAGTCGAAAGGTATCGACATCTGTTAAGTGGAAATAATTGAATTATACGAAATTTATTAATAGGTTAAAAAGTTGAAGATTCTTTGTGTAGATGGCAGCACCAAATATATTTCAGCTTTCATTTCAACCCAGTCGAAAGGTATCGACATCTGTTAGAATCATTTGGAGTTAACAGATAATTGTGACTGTCAAATAATAACAGACAAATAATTAGCAATAAATTAAAATTGCGACTATAATTTGAGATTTAAACTATCCTATCTCTCAAGTTGGATCGAACTGCACATGGTGTGCGAATTTTATTATAATCGGTTAAGTGGTTTAGGAGTCCATTGAGGACAAACATTGTGACACGAGATTTATATATATTAAGATAATAATAATATATGTTTGGTATTATTTACTTTGCTTAGCATGGTTTAATACATTGGTGTAAATTTCTAATATTTTTTCCAATAATAAATATTCAGAGTGTTTAATCATGATAATAATGATCACATTTTCAAATTTGTACTTGAAAGGGGCAGCTTTCTTTTTTTTTAAAGTTTTTAAAATTTCATAAAAGCATTTTCTTATCACAATAGGTTATGAAGTAACTACATTTTTGGCCAAAAAAGAAGATTTAACAGAGGTTGTTCCTACCCATGTAATTGAAGGAGATATGCACAACAAAGAAGCAGTCACTGAAGCAATCAAAAGCCATGACGCTGTAATATTAGTTTGGGAAACCCCACGTGACTTAGGTATGATTTTCATTATCACATATATCTCTCTCTTTGAGCATTTAATTTTTTTCTCTCACTTAAACATTCCTTTGATTAAAATAAATAAATAATAATTTAAAACTTGTTTGTTTTCATCTGTGTCTTATAATTTTAATTTATAGAAGTTTTTATTTGTTTTCTAACAATCACTGTCAATATTAAAAAAAATGAACAACTTTCTCTTGATAATGACATAGTTCAAGTGTCTGTCTAGAAAAAAATTGTCTGCTAACAGAACATTCACAAATATCAGTAAATTGAAAACTGACTTTTCACAAAAGTCAGCAAAGTTTAGAATGACCCTTCACAAAAATTGAAGGGCGTTAAGTTTTTTCAAAAAGTTTGGATGAGAAAATAGCTTTTTTCAGCTATCAATCAGATAAAATAGAACATACTTCTGCAATAAAACATTAAAAGAATTTGCTTTTTTTTTTTTTTTTTTTTTGCTAAACAATCACTAATTTAAAAAAACACTTTTGGAAAAAGTAAGAATTTTCTACAGTTACCCAAGAAGTAATTGGATATTTCAGTAGTTGACCATGAAAAATGATTATGCATTTATCGAAATGCAATTAAATGTAAATATTGTCAATCAGCGATGAAGCAGATCCGTATTTTAACAATCTATTGCAAGCATGATTATTATGACATTTTTTCCCTTCGTTGTTTTTCTTTCTTAAAAATAAACAAAATATTTGATTAAAATTTATTTATAATTGTTGATTAAATTAGTATTTTTATTTCTTTATGATAGGCATTTTTAAAACTATATCATTTAATATTACATTGAGTTTCTTTTTGATCTGTATATTTTATAAGAATTGTTAATATTATGCGATTATACATAGAATAAATAAATAAATAAATGAATGATTTTCATCTAAAATATTAAAATTATCAAATAAAATATAAATATTATAAAAGGAAAAATGAATATGTAACAATTATCTACCTAACTGCTAGGTACCTTCTTTTTACATTAAACTTTGAGGAGGAATGGGTAAAACCATTTATAAATTTGTCAAACATTTGCAGTCCTAAGCTAAATAATCTTATATTTGAATCTCAGCATGATCATTTTTCAATCTTATAAAATGAACCAGCCTTTCTAGAAAAAATTTGTAGGTTAATTGTATTTGTGTTAATGTAAAATTTCAATATAATTTGAAAAAAATTGAAAGTACGCAAATTAAGAGATATAACAACTTCAATAAATTTTAAATTAAAAAGATATAAAGTTTCTCATACTGTTATAATTTGTTATTAGTAATTTTGCAGTTTTTTTTTTTTTTTCCTTATTTCAATGAAATTTTGGATTATTCTAATAAACAAAAATAAGTAAAAATAGTAAATACTGATATATACATTAATTACAGGAAAAAAAAAAAGCGCCACTATTTTTATAATACATTATCTCTAACTAACATGTTACTTCTTTATACAACTGTTAAATTGTTACATATCCTTGCCCATTTAGTAGAAAGATGTCCTTATGCTTGATTTTGATATATTAACATTGAACAAATTTTATTTCTTTTGATTTCCAGGTCCTGCTACTCATATGCGGGATTTGACGGAAAGCATCTTTGAATGTATGGTGCAAGTGGATGTCAAAAGAATTGTCTTATGCTGTAGTTTTTATCGTAAGTTGATTAAACTAAAACATTTTACTTTGACATTAAAAATGAAAGGGTTCTGCAGAAATTATTGAAATTTGATGTATGTAAAAACCCAGTGGCAGAAACACGGCGACATAGTCTGCGGACACAGAAAAACGGCTTGCAGATGGTTTTTGTCTGCAACTTTCGGATAACAATTCACTTATAAAACTTTCTGTATCAAAACTAAAACTAATACTTGTATTATTTGTAATTATTTATATTGTGTTGTGTCAAACATTGCTATAAAATATTTAATTGAATGAGATGAATTGAATGAATACAGTTGTTTACACTATATCGTTCTGTAGTAAAATTGTATTCGTGTATTGTTGCACAAGATCACCACTGATGTTAAGCCCCCCCCTCCTCATCCCGTCCCCATCAGCTTTCAGGCTTTTTGAGTGTAAGCCATTTTCACCCCTGATTACACGCAAATTTTGCAGACAGATTATGAAATTTTAAAAGCCTGTCACAGACAGCTTCAAAACTTTCTGCCATTGGGTGTAAAAATATATTAAATAGATTAATAAAATATAATACTATAATAATAATATTTTTTATAGATTTTATTTATTTTTATTTTTTTAAATAATTTAGAATATTAACAAAATAAAGAAGAGAAAGCTTTGTAAGTAAACATTTTTAATTATAAAAGCATAACAATTGTTTGAAATTAGAATAATTAAGCATAATCTTTCATTAAGCAGGAAAATAAAGACACAAGTGCAGTAAGAAAGCAGCAATATTTTCCTGTTTTAGTAATGTATGGTGTTTAATTCACCATTAACACCAGATACTCAATACATTTTATTGCATTTTCCAAATAATTTTTCAGGATATACAGAATTTCTACAAAGCTAAATATTAAAAAAAAAAAAGCATTGGTATTTTGTCAAATATACTATTTAAGAGTTGTTATATTAAATTGAATTTTCAACAGTGGTACTGAGACTATAGGAGGAGCAGTTGTCCTCCAGTTAAATGAAAAAATTCCCTCATCAAAGTTTGATATGTATGCTAAAGATTTTAATGTTAGTAATCTGCATGTAGAATTAATTTTTTTTAAATTACACCTAGGATTACACAAACATACAAATCAGTGTTAAATATAAACATGAAACCTTTAGGAAACTTCAAGAAAGTTATGATTCTTTTAAAAGAAATATCTAGATTAATTGTATTATTTTTGGCAATACAAGTCTCTGTTGACCCTTCAAAAAGACCTTTTAGTGTTTTGTGCTATCTGTAAGCCCATCTATGTGTGCTACATTGATGCAGAAGTGTTTGCCACAAAAAATATTATTGCTTGTAGGAAAAAATTATTGAAAAAAAAAAAACACTTAAAATTGAAGACAATGAAATACATAGAGAAGATTCAAGTGAATGTTAATTTAGAAAATGTTTTATAAATGTACTACGTACTTTAATGTAATGTGATATATAATGTATTGTTGTTAGATTAGTTAAAATTGGGGATGAAACGGATATCCGGTAACTATCTGGTATCCGGCTGAGTTTTAAATATTTGACGGGGTACCAGATATCAGCAGTCTGGATACGGATATCCAGTAATTTTAAGCTGGATATCCAGAGGAGTAAATTCAAGCTTAAATTCGGTACCATTTTGAAACAAGATGGCAGATAAAGTCATGAACTTGGCAGAGACATTGACGTGGGTGGTGTACGTATGGAATTTTATGCAAATTATTTCATAAATACCATTTTTATATGAATTTGAAGTTTTGAAGTAGCCAACACTTTTAAATAGGATGGAGGATCAATTTGGCCAATGAACATATCAAATGCATAAGAAAAGTTTACAGTATAAATTTGGTTTGAATTAATTTCAGTATTTTGAAAGTTACTGTAATGACCAATTTTCAAGTGGCTGCCACTTGAAAACAAAATAGTGGATAAAGTTAGCGAACTAACTCTTTGAAAGTATTTGTAAGGTAAGTCCACTGTCCAACTTTGGTTAGTTAAAAAATTATCATGAAGAAAAATTTTCAAGTGACAACCTGATTTCAAGTGGCTGCCACTTAGAAACAAAATGGTACAGGAAGTTGCTCAGAAAATTTATTCAAGATATTTGATAGATAAGTTCACTGTCCAACTTCCGTCTGAATTAATTCAGTTATTTCAAAAGTTATCATAATGACAAATTTTCAAATGCAGCCTAATTTCAAGTGGTCTCACAAAAGGGCTTATCAAGTTCTCTACTAAACTTGGCAGAAGCCTTATGTGTTTATCAAAATTTAAGTGAATCTGATCTTAAATACACTTTTCACAATGTGGTTTTGAAAATTTCAACTGGCCCCCACTTAGAAACAAAATGGCAGAGCAACTTGTTTAAGGAACTCTTCCAAGATATTTATAAGATGATGTGCTACTTTCCAATGTGTTACTTTTGCTTTAATTGTTTCATTATTTTGGAAGTTATCGTGATGACAAATTTTCCATTATATAGAGATAGATAAGTAGATAGATAGATAAACTAAATTATTGCAACAGAGCAATTTCTAAAGAAATTAACCAAATAATAAAGTAGAAAATAAATTAAAAACATTAACAATGAAATAATTAATTACAGCAACAGGCTTTATTAGTTAAATGTTTAACCTTAAATATTTACTTATTATATTTTGCATAGTGATGAGGGAGGAGGAGTCAAAGCTAGGGTGAATAACACCAGGGTCGGTGACAGGAATTACGGGCCCGTGGGCAAATGAAAATAGTGAGCTCCCACTTCGTCTCACTATTCAAACGAAGAATAGTGCAATTTAAAGAAATTTTCTAATTATAGTGCTACTTCATGAGTTGTACTAAAAATAATTGGCATAGATGGACTACGCTCAGTTCTCCATATATTTGTTCTTGTAAATTTCTACTACAAAGCATTTTAAAAGCAATGAAAACAGCCGAGTCACCAACTCGGTCACCGAGAGCCAGGGTTGGGTTTTTGACATGACAAAGGTTTAAACCATCAGAAACCTCTACTGTCAAAAACCTGAAATAAACATCTTTGTTTGAATAATTAAAAAAAAAAAAAAAAAACAGAATTTACATTACAAACTTTTTGAAAAAATTACCAACAAATTTAACAAAAAACTACCGTGTTTCAATATTTAATGTAAAAAAGAAGAAATATATTTATCTTAATTACTTGCAGCGAAAAAAATTCTTATAAATTTCTTCCCACGCTTTGGTGCCTAATGGGTTAATAAAAAAATAATAATAATTAAACCTCTTAATACACACTATTGATAAAATATGTAAATTATAAAAGTGAATTGATAAGTAAAGTCGAGTATTGTTAATCCACAAACCTGTAATTTGCGATGCTTTGCTAAATGTAAACAAATTTTGTTCATAAGAAATATTTTTTTATTAAATAATTGTAAATTTATGAAATATTTTTATTTAAATATAAATATATGTATTTTTGGGATATATATCCTTTATATTATTAAATCTTAATTTAAAGGGAAAACTACAAAATCAAAATACATATTTAATTAGCTTGAAATTAAAATTTTCAGTTAAAGCTATTACTGAATAATGATAATTTTTCTATAATTTTTCTATAAGCAATACACTTCAATCTGTCATTATATTAATGGATTAAATTCTTCCATAATTAGAAAAGCTGAAATAAATAAATAAATAAATAAAAATTTTAAAAAGACTAGAAACTTTTTCAAATATTATTTTGTATCTGAATGTATCTTATATAACTACAGTTTTACTACATTATTTCATAAAATGTAAACGAGAGAGTGTTTAATAGTATTTTTTACACCAAATGGCACCACCAAATATTTCCCTGACTAAATCGTTAATGGTCTTTAAATATGAACAATCTTTTCTGCAAATCCTATCAATGCAATGAAAAGGTTTAGAAATAAATATCAAAACATTAGAATATGAAAACTTTGTTTTCATTTCAATTTTTCTTATTTATTTACAACTTAGCTCTTTATTCTTAAAACTGATTTTTTTTTTTTTTTTTTTTTTTTTTTTTTTTAAACACAAAGTTGCTCTGAAATTGTTTTTTCTACATATTCATTTTAGTAGAATTCTTATTAGCAGATGAATTATCTAAAAAGCAATAATACGATGCATTAAAATTAAAAATTTAATGCATTATAAATGAAAATTTTAAAAGAATCTTAATAGATTTTATTTTCCTTCCCTTGATTAAAGCCTCAGTTTTTAAGGTAGATGTTGAGTAGGCTTGTACAAAAAGCTTTCAAAATCATAACTGTAAAATATCACAGATAGTTCCAAATCAAATAGGTAGATGGCACATTTAATAGAATAGGTAATGGCACAGACAATGATGCCAGACCATATATTTATACTAGGTCTGCTAGTATAAATATATGGTCACAAAAACAACTTTCTTGTGTATGGAAAAGTGGATTGTAAATAAACAGGCAGGTTCTAGTCAATAAATGCATATTATTTGACTCATTGTCGAAACAATCTAACAACTTTTACTTCCAAGACTAACACTATTACTAAACATTCTCAACTTATTAAACAAAAGTCATGAAAACAGAGTTATATGCACTGCAGAGGATGAATATCATTTGTTCAGGAACAACAATGAATAGCTCTTTTTATTGTTATGGGGAAGATTAGGGGGAATGTTATAGATCACTCTGGAAAATCCTAGCTAACTCTGCACATAATTAAAATAGGCTTTCTATATCTCTTAAACCTGAAGCTACTTTTTGCTAAATTTGCTTGCTAAAGTGGCCAAATTCGACTTTGCATTTTTTTTTTTTTTTTTACCTTCTTTACAAGCTACAACTGATCTAAAAAAAAACTGGTGCAAAATTTTCATCTGAGGGGTACCCACTTATTGAGTAAAATAGAAATCAACTTATTTTCCCGAGTAAGTGAAAAAGACTTTTTTCTTTGTAAAATTAAGATAACTCCTTCTATTCAGCGAAATATGTATTGGAAGTAGGGGTGGGAATCGATTAAGAGTTTTAACTGGATTAATCGTAGTTCATAAATCGATTAATCAGTCGATTAATTGGATTTTTAATCAATTTTCACTTTTCTTTTTATAATTTTATTTGAACTTTGAACAAGGAATAAGACTCTCTTATGTATACATATATATATATATATTTTTTCTTTTTTGTCTCTTATGTATATATATAAATATATATATATATATATATTTTTTTTTTTTCCCAGATAGTACCCAACAAACCATAATAATAAACATACAGATAAATAATAAAAAAAGAGAACCTCATAATTTTTTCTAATAAATGAAAAATTATTTTAAATACGAAGATAATGCAACACTTTGAAAACCAACTGCAAATATTCATACGTGATAGAGCATTTATAAATTATTTTTTATCTTATGAAATACATTTCCTGGTTAAACTGAGATTTAACTGTGAAGATATTTAATTAAAAATATTTAATTTTATTGCCTCTTAATTATTGATATATAATAATAATGAAACGTAATTAAAAAATATCTAATAAATATTAAATTGTACTTACTCATACATAAGGAAAGATCAGAATGAAACTCACCTACATGTTTTTTTCCAAATATTATACAATAGATCATAAAAAAATGTATACTATTTTAACCAATCCCTTAAACATACAAGCACATTGACATTTTCGGTATCTAAGCTCGATCTTTTCTTACAAGGAAACATTCAAAAGGTGTTGTCTTCAAAGAATATTGAAAAAAAATATATATGTGATTCTACTCGTCATAAAACACCAGGAAGTGAAAAAATTATCAGCTGAAATGAATTATAGTGACCACAAAAAATTATCAAAATTAAGCATATTTGGCGATTCAGCGCTGTTAGGTGTTCAGTTCGCTATCACCGAGATTGTCGTGTACGAACAGAACCGTGTTTTGTTTCTCCGCCAAGTACTCAAAATCAATCAACAAACAATGTGAAATTGCCAAATATGCTTAATTTTGATAATTTTTTGTGATCGCTGTAATTCATTTCAGCCGATAATTTTTTCACTTTCTGGTGTTTTAGGAAGAGTAGAATCACATATATTTTTTTCAATATTTTTTTGAAGATGACACCTTTTGAATGTTTCCTTGTTAGTCACAATAAATTCCGCACTACTAAATACTTTTCTACCAGTACAGATGTTGCAGTTATGCATAATAGTCTTTTTGCTAATAATGATAGAGTTGGAAATTTTGCATTTTCTTTTTTCCACCAGTCAAGAGGATTAATAAAATCATCATCAAGTTCAGCCATTTCTTTATATAATTTTAATTCATTTTCATACAAGGGCAAAGTTTGAGGAGTTTCTGTATATATTTCACTGCATGTTGAGTCAAAATAAAAATTTCTTTGTTTAGCTTTTGCATGATTTTGTACGTTTTGAAGCTCAGTAGTATTTTCAAATTCTTTCATCTCCTGAGAAACATTTTCCCAAACAATATATTTTCGTTCCAAAGACATACAATTAAGAGACTTAAACTGTGGACAGGGCCGCCGCTAGGCATTAAACAACTCAGGCAATGCCTGAGGGCGGCAGTTGTCTAAGGGCGGCACTCGAATCATTAAAACGAAGTACATACCTGCCACCATTTGAAAATTACAATTAGTAGCACATCAATTTTAAAAATGGATTGGATGGTTAGTTGGTTCATTTTTATCATGCAACACACGAATCCTAAACAAATAAATGTATGTATGTTACCATATTTTCTTGTGTATAATCCACGGGGTACTATTTTCAGCCCTGATGAAAAATTTTCCACAGATAATACGCACTGCTAGATGCCAGACATCCGGCTTTTATTTGCCACAGAAATCTGGCCACATTATTTTAAATGCCCCCCCCCCCCCTGCTTAGGGACTAAAGCCCCCTCAAAAGCATTGGCATTCACAAAAGTTATAATTAAAGGAAAACCACTTAAATTCATATTGGAATGATTGAATAACATTTTCAGAAAAATCAATTTAATTAATTATCTGTCATAGTTAAATCAGCAATCAAAAACCTCTCTAAACGTACACCTCTGTGGGCCACCTCCTATAAAGGTGAATTTTTCTTGCCCTCAAAATTTCTTTTTTTTTTGGCTATAATACTGATTTACCTTGATTCAATGCTCATGTATAAATGCTTATCTCTGTTAAGGGTTATGTTTTATCAGAACAGGTAATATTGTTTAACTCTTGATATGAATTGATCACTTTTTCTATGTAACTCCTTTCAAAAAACCCTCTTTTTGAAGGCAGTAGACAAAACATTTTTTGAGGGAGGCTTCAAACTTTAGTAGATAGTTTTGAGTGTTAAAAGTGAAGTTTATTAAAAAAAAAAAAAAAAAAAAAAAATTAAAAAATCTGCAACATTTTGAGGATTGTTTAAACCCCCAACTCCCCCCCCCTTCTCTTTGCTGCCTTTTCCTGTATTTTTTCAATTAAGAATATAAGATTGATAAATAAATCTAAGATCAATATCTAACAAATTAAAGCCTTAAAATTTTTCAGACATCAATTTTTCTGTGTATCTAGATTTTTCAGACAAACTGTGTATATAGAGAGAAGGAGAAAAATTTAGTGTTTCTTTTTCATTATTTAAAGTTGAAATCAGAAACTTTATAAGTTCTTTATTAAATTGTTATGGACATTATTAGCTTTCATAAATTGCTCTTTTTATAGAATTGTTTTTAAACAAAAAGTTAACAATTTTCAGTATGTAAATATTTTATTATTATTCTTAATGAGTTGAACTATTTTTGAATATACTATGAACAGGGAAATTTTATAACCAAACGAAAAAAAAAATTGTGCATATAAGTAAGATATTTTCTTATATATATATATGTATGTGTGTGTGTGTGTGTGTGTTTTATAAATATGCCAGGTGCCAGGATTTGCAATGTAGGCATGGATATCCATAATGATCCAGAAACTTTTTTAAACTGTATGTCCAGATCTAACTGGCCTTAACAAAATGACTGCAGAACAATGACTGTATACAGTCATCCTAAATACAACTACATCCTAAACTCCAAAAACTCCTACTTTTACTTCTGCTTTAACTCCTATTTTTTTTTTTTTTTATATATAAATGAAGCAAATTTAATTGACAATTTCCTAAATTAGCTTTTATTCTCATTCTGTTATCCTTTTTATATAAAATAAACACAATCACATTGAAAAGCAATCATTATATTTCTTAATGTGTTACATTTAAGTATGACATTTATGAAGTTTTATTATGTTCTCACATTTACATTGAATTTTCTGCAAGAAACCTGCTCTGTATAAAAACTTATTAAGCACTTGTGATAATGATAAACATACATTTTACATTTATGATTAAATAAAATGAAAGTACATTTAAAGTAAAATTTTTTATTTGTTCTAGCTTATTTGTTTTTAAGGAATGAGAGAGTGCCCGCCGAATATAAACCCATAATAGCGGATCATCTGAGTAATATAAAATACATAAAACATTGCTCTTTAGAATCCATAGAATGGGTCACTATCGTGCCTCCAAAAATTTTGGGTAAGCTATTCTAATGCCTTTCTATAACAATTATATTTTGTTGGTGTAATATTTATTGCTCTAAAATATAAGATTTTAAAATGATAGATTATTTTGGTAAATCAAGTAACTTTTCTGCAGGATAAATGGTTCAGGTAATCTTTCAACTGAGTTTACAAAAAGAAAATGATTTCATTTGTAAATTAGGGTTTTTCTTCCTATTTACAATATAGCTGCTGTTTTTTCACTTTAACTTTTTAACCTATCTTGCCCAAGAACTAGCATAAAAATTTTCAGCCCTGGGCATAAAAAAAATTATTTTAGGCTGTAATAATATATTTTTATTCTAAGTGCTGTGTAACATATATGTATTCTTAAAAATGTATAAATGTAAAATCTTAAAAGAAATTTTGTGTGCATAAATTTTATTTTTATTAAAGTAATTTTATTTTACATAAGTATTGGGTGATCTATCAATAATTGACCACTTACGCTTAAAAAAAAGAAAAAACAGGAATTAATGAGAGGATTTTTTTTTTTAATCTGATTAGTAGAATACATAACTAACAACTTTTAAAATAGTCTGCTTCAATTCCAGTAGCAACTGATGTTTTAATTCTGAGTTAACAAAGAACAATTACAAAGTTGTCCACAAAGCTTAAAGTAAATAGCTGTCAGTATTTGCCAGGTGTTAGGAGATGTTTAATTCAATCTTAAAACATGAAGCTGAATTTGATTCCAAATGCTTATTTTCTGAGGTATGTACAGTCGGTAACAAAAGTGTCCAAACACTAGCAAAAATTCCTTTATAAAAAAAGTAGACTTAATACTGTTTTGTTAAATAAATCCTTGTCGAATCATGTTCTTCATTAGTCTAAGAACATGATTCGACATGGATTTAATTAACAAAACAATATTAACTCTACTTTTTTTATATAGGAATTGTTGCTAGTGTTCGGACACTTTTGTTACTGACTGTAGGTAATTACCCATGATAATAATACTATCGATATTTATCTGCTACAACATTTGAAAAGAAAAACTGCATTGATGGTGCCATCTATTGTTCAAGCAATGTTTTAACTATGTGAGAACAAGACTAAACACACTCACATCGCAGCATAGGATGGTAAGAAGCATTTCAAAAATAAAACATCAAATAAAATAATAAATTCTTTGTCTAGGTAGGAAATGAAAATAAATAAATAAATAGCAAGGACACTTAAGTAATTTTAAGAAATCTCATTATATTCTTTTGCCAATTTAATTATAAACAGAAAAATTAAAATAAGTCTTACTTTTCTTTACAGAAGGAAAAAAAAAAAAATGCAGATGAAATGTAAAGCAAAGTAATTACTACTTTAGCTTGTTTAAAACGAAGCATAATTTCAATAAATTTAATAAGTTACCTTATTTTTGCTTCATTCCTTGTGAGCAGCTTTCCGCTCAGGGCCCCGAACCTTCATCAGACGTTGCTCGAGTGGCAAGTTGCCGCTTGAGCAACGTCTGATGAAGGTTCGGGGCCCCGAGCCGAAAGCTGCTCAGAAGGAATGAAGCAAAAATAAGGTAACTTATTAAATTTATTCAAAGTAATCACAACTTAATTCTTTGTGCTTTTTTAAAATTATTATTTATAAATCAGCCTGTTAATTTTATAAGGGGAAAAAATTACAAAAAGCACTTTCAAAATCAGATTAATCTGAATCGAATAATTTAAAAAAAGTTTCACAAAAAATTATAGAGTTCTGAGGAATTATCACTTTCAACAACATCTAAATTAGTATCTAGCAGTTCACACTTTTTGAAGGAATTCTCTATAGAAGAAACTTTGCTCCATGCATCTTTGACCCCTCTTGCAACCTCTGAAAATGAAGCATGTCACATTTTCTCTCCTTTTGTATGTTTGTGAATATCATTCAACATCAAATTCTCCCATGAAGCTCTTATTACTAAAATAAAAGATATGTTTTGCACAGGATAAAGAATATTACAGTTTTTGGTGGCGCCATCTGTTTAGTGAAAATAAAACTTATTTCTTTTTTCTTTTGTTTATGTAGAATGAAAAATGAAAGTTACAACTATGGCTCAAGTAAACAGTCAACAGATAGTATGCATCAGTATATAATACGCATATTGCATATTTTTACCTTTTTTATCAGATAATCTGTGGATAATGCACCGAAAATTATGGTATATTTGTTTTATGTATATATACACTAAGGGACAAAAAAAAAAAAAAAAAAAAAAAGCCGCACTTGGATATTTTCTATTTTTTTTTTTCTGCAATTGCCAATTTTAAAAGTAAATTTTTGAACAGATTTTATTTTGTTGTGTTCCACGTACAATTTAAGATTGAGGCAAATATTAAAAACAAGATTCAATTGTTTAAAAAATTGTAATTTTTGAAAATATTTCAAAAAGGGCAAGAATAAGGCAGTTAATTGTCGTGAAACACGACAGTGTTTTTATTTAATTTAATTATTTTTCAATCATTTTAACAAACCCAAATTATTAGATCGCATTTTATCCTAAATTTATTTAAGTTTCATTAGTTTCCCGTTCGCCCCTGTAAGTTTACTTCGCGGCGGCGCGAAAAATTCTCTCAACGCTTCTTCCTACTTTTCCCCTCCTTCCAGCCGGTTTTGGAGGCTTGGTTTCATCCTGCCGTGAGCGCGCGTTCTGATTGGCCGCTAATGCCGTGACGTTTCGTCGCTCGCCGACCTGAGAGCGGAAAGACTTCTCTCTTCAGCACTTGGATAGCTGAACAGCCGGAGTTAACACGTTTTTGTGGGAAATCGCCGCGCTTCGGCGCGTGCGGCCCACGTGCCTTTAGCGGTATCGCCGCACGTATATCTACGGATCTAATTTTAGTGTAAAATACGCAGTAATACTTAATATTTCAAAAAAAATAAGGACATAATTACATTCTTAAAGACTTTTGTAAACGGATTCCCTAACGTTTGCGTGCATTCGATTTCATCGGAAACAGATGCATGTGGATTATGTCATCCAGTCTCGTAGTCGTTGATAGAGTCCGGGAGATCTTCATATTCCAAAATTAATTACCTTTATGGGAAAATACACACGCCATCTAAACTAATAATTCACATGCAGAAATATTTGGTGATTACTTCCCACCTTCAAATTACCAGCCCCACGATGCACATGGATCCTGATTGGAGTTTCCCAGGAGTCAGATCTGCTAAAAACTTTGGAAAAGACGGTCCCACGGACGAACGTTCCAAACTTCCCTTTTCGAGGCACAATAAAAATCATTTGGTATTGTACATCCTATGGTGTTGTTACTTTCTTCTCAAGACCTTCTGGTACGTATGGTTATATTTTATTCTTCCACTATTCTTCACCGCGTGATCCTCTCCAGCGATGTTCATAATCACAGAACCTGGAGATCGATCATCAGTTTTAACTATTCACTGAAACTTTCTAGGTGCATCTAAGCTCAATATGCAGTGCAACTCTGGAACTTAATTTTGGTGATCGTCATAACTACTATAGTTTATTCATATTCAGTTACTACTACAGAATATAAGCTTAGAAATTACATCCTTATGTCGAGAGCAGCCAGAGTCTGCTTTACGACAATATGGTGCCGTGTTTAGTTTCGCACGAGGCATCACGCGTATATTTCATTCTTAAAAGTCACCTTATGGAAGAATAAACTGTATTTGACAAATTAATATTATATAAGCTGAACTATTCAGGAAAGAATTACTGAACAATATGTGGGTCCGATTTGGTTGTTTGCCGTTTCCTCTCCAGCTGAAGTCTGTTGTGTTTTTAAATCAACAAATTTACGTTACCCTCATGCTTCACCAGTGTAGCATCCATTAATCGGAGGACGTTCTTGATAATGGACATGCCGGACAGATTTATACAATACTGTACTTATGCAGTGTGAGCTAGGAATGACTGACATATTATATCGTTTAATTCCACAACCTTCGGGAAATATATCCTTTTTATGTTTCCACAGAATTAATTTTTCTCTAATTTTTTTTTGTCCTTTAATGTACAACTTATTATTAGGACTGTGACCAAAGGTTAATGAGACGTAATCGTCAATATAGAGATAAGACTCCTATTTTTTTTTGTTTTAATTTTTTTTACAACTATTTAAATTACCAAATCACATTACTTTTATATCCCATAATGTTGGAATTTGATGACTCATCTTTATATTTTTTTATTTTATGCATTTATTGTTTTATTATTTACAGTTTGGCCAATAATTTTTGTTATATGATATATGTGTGGTATCTATTTTATGATTCTTCTTGTTTTCAGTATTAAACTAGTATCATACATTTTTTCAGATTTTGCCAATACTTTTATATATCTATATATTTATATGTTCCTTTCTATTTTATTTTCATTACTAATCTAGGTATATTACAGGTATTATGTTGGATTCACAAATAGTGAATGTTTGTTTATGCTTCGCCCAATATTTGGGGAACGTGATATATATAGTAACTCATATATAAAAATTTTTTAAGTATTTTTGATGCATTTTAATCCTTCTTATCTGTATTTATAGTTTTTTTGTGTATACTTATTTTTTCCATTTTTACAAAAGTACTTTGCATGTCGTATTTTAATCTATGCAATGATGATGAAAGTTCGTCATATTGAACCAGTATTAGGACATATATTATTTATCTTGTATTAAATTATTGCATTTATTTTTTTAAATTTACAAATGATTACATATGTTTTTTTTAATTTCCTAATTTTCATGGTATATGTCTGTTTATTTATTTTTAATAATTCTCGAGTGGGAATTTTAGGTCATGAAATTTTTCTTTTCACTTACGATATTTATGCACATATGATATAGCAATAAGAGTAAATTTACACTAAAATATTCATCGCATTGGATGGATAGGAAGTATCTACATAAGTTTTATGTTATGTCTATTACATTTTTATCTCTTTAAAAAAAAAAAAAAAAAATTATTTAATCTGGTTACACAAACAAGTCATTAACATTATTTGACATTTTTTTTTTGTGCATTTACTTATGTTTTTTTTTGGTGTGTATATCAATTCGTTATGCATAACACATTCACAGTTTGTTTTGCAGACTTAACTCAATAGTTTTTTTTCATCTCAATTTTTACACATGTGGTTTCCTACAAACGTTTATTTTTTCCACACGACATTTTTTAGCATTGTGTTTAGTGTCACATCTCATTTTGTTCATTTTTACAAGACTTCAAATTTTTTTTTGCATTTTTCATAACTTCAGTTTATTTCTATAAATCTCCATATAACCTGCACACCATAATGCATTGGGTTAGGAGGCATCAATTTACATTTTCGATTCACAACTATTTACATTCAGTTAATTTTAGTTATGTTTTATTTAATTTACACACTTTGAGGCTTGAGTTTATCTTGTTCTGTGTTGGATTGTAGACTTCAACTTGTTCAACTATGGTCAATAGTTTATTTTCACACTTTTTGGACAGCGTTTATTTTGGCGGCGTAAACGACTGTACCGTTCACAATGGTTACACTTTACACATTTTCACTCACATTCACCAGTTGTTTTGGAGGAGGCAATTTGGTGGTGAGATTTCATAGATTGTTGCGGGTTGACTTCTGTTCTCTTTCATGGTTCTTGATATGCTTTTGTCTTGATTTATTCAATAGATGAATTTTATTTCATCATTTATTACATACACGTTAATTTTCGTTCATTGCTTCAGTTGTTTTTTTACCATTCAGGTGCTCTTGTTTACATTATTATAATAGCTCTTCATGTGGTTCTCCTTTCCTGCACTCATTGGCAACCCATCAATGGGAATGACGGTTCCTGTTTATGGACAATACACGATGGTACTGCTGGACAGACCTATGCGGTATTGTGTCATTCGTGCAGTTTAGGCAGTGACCACCGTTTAATATTGTTAACATACATTTTTTATTCATTTCAATAGTTTTTATTTATTTTTTTATAACCTTAGGGTGTTTTTATTTTTTTTATTTACTTTTATAGGGGAATTATGTTCCTTCTCACTTACACATTACTATTCACACATTCAATAGTTGTCTTATTTAATTGCTATATACAATTAAATTTTCTCTTGTTTGATTCATATGTGGTTTGCAATGTTCAATTTGTTTTGTTTGTTTTATTCACATATTTTCATTACTGGTTACACTCTTCAATAGTTTTACTTACTCTACATTTTTGTGCATTTGCATTCTCACAGTGGGTCAACTTGTTGATTTAATTTTTGTATTATTCTTCATACTAAGTTATTTTTTTTACGTGACTTTCATATACACATCCACACTTTTTAACTTTATTTTTGAGATGGTGTTCACTTTTCACACTTCATACATCCTTATAATAGGTTGTTTGCTCATGATCAATAGAGTTATTCATATTATAGATATAAAAATTTTTTTTTCTCTCACGTATTACTTTACACTTATATTTGTTTTTTTTTATAACAAACATATATTTTATCACGTGGCCTGGCAAAATAGTTTGCAGGTAGTTTCGCATTTATACACAACTTAACTGTTTTTGTTTCTCTATGTTATTCAATTCATTTTTCTACTCGTATGATATATTCAATAGCCATACTATGTATACACAATTTCCTAGGTACACTTACACATTCTCATTTCATTTTTGGCTTTGGGTTGATTACACGTCACACAATTTAACCCAAATGTAGATTCACATAACCAATAGTTTTTTTAATGTGACATTTTTTTTGTTTATTTTTTTACCTTTCATACCAAATTATTCAAGTGTACCTCATTGTTAGATGTTACGCTTTGCTTAAGGGATGGTTTAGTTTACCATTGTTTCCATACAGTAGTTTTCTGAACTTTTCAAAAATCTTTATTTTCACAATGTGTTGTTTTTTTTTTGTATTCAACAATAGTCATTTTGTTTATACATGATTATCACACTTACACTTACACACTTTTCCATGTTATTAGTTTTAGTGGGTGTTCAATTGTTTACACTCAACATAACCTCATACAATTTTATTTCTGTATAATCAATAGATTTACTCGGATTAGCTATGTGACAGGTTGTTTTGCTGCACTCTCATCACAATTACTCACATACTATTTTAAATTTATTTATCTTTTAAGACACATAAATGTACATGTTGTCTAGTAATTTTTTTTGAGTACAATATACAGAATGAAACAAAACTTATTTGTTTTTGTGTTCAAATTTTCATTTTCTTATTTACATTTTGAATATACACAAAGATCATACTTCCATACTCACATTATTGAATTTACATTTACAATAAGTTTTTTTAGCAATTATATTCTATGTATGTATATATGCATTTGTTTTTATAAGTTATATATTAATTTTTATTAAAAAAAAAAAAAAAAAGAGATTGTATTTTTTCTTACATGTGTATTGAACAATTTGACCTCTCTATATCTTTGGGAGCATTTTAAAAATTTAAATATTTGTCATTTTTATGTAAGGCTATGCAAATTATGCATATTGACTACCATGGTAGCTGTATCTTTATTATCAGCAAATACTGATTCAAGGCCTGTATTGATATATTGACTAGAGACATGTTTTTATGCCATAGCATTAATGCTCACTTTAATTTCACATAGTCGACTATATAAAGAAAATGATTCAAATTTTGGCAGATATTTATAAATAATACTCATGAGTTATATAATTTTTTAAATGGTGAGATATCTCCTTGGCAAGAGATAATGTTTTTTTTACGATTGCTATTTTAAGTGTTCTCAATTTTTTTGCATTCATTTACATATCCCTTCCCCATTGTGTTAGTTACTCATTTTACGACTGTTACAGTCATTTAATTCTTACAATAGTAATAGTAATTCTTACTTACCTTTAAAAATTTCTCCTTTGGTAGTATCGAGAATGTATCTTCTGCAGGGATACAGTCCTGATGCTTGCCATTCCCCCCCCTCGTCAGTCTGGGAACATTCCGGACCCTGTTCTTGAACTGATGACTTTATTTTTTTTAATCAACATTTTTATTTACCAATACTTGTTTTTTTAAGCTACTTGTTTCTTTGTTGGTTAACGTATTTCTAATATTGCACATCAATTCATTCAATGATAACAGTAATAATTTCAACATTTAGCAATTGAGACTTAAAATGATATTTCATATAAAATTTTTGTCTGTTTTTGTTTTTTTCAAAGCAAGGTTGTAGTAACTAATCATGAACTTTAAATTTTCTACAACAATGTATATTTCTAAACCCTTACATTTTTTTTGTACTTCACATTTTCTTTTACAGCGTGATATGTAAATTTAGTACTTTATTCATCACATGCAGTCAGCAGGTGTAAGTTCAGTTACATGTAAAATAGTCAAGGAGAACACAAAAATCTGTAGTTGTAAAAAAAAAAAATAGCTTTATTTTTATTATTTATACAATCATGTATACTCACCTACTTCTTGTAAAACATCAAGCTCTGTCAGCAAAAAGATGTTGAATTTTTAACAGACATGCTGTGTGTCTTCCTGTAACCCTCTGTAGGGGACAGTTCTGTGGCCGTCTGATCCATCGTCTTTGCGTCATCTGCTCTTGTTCCTTTTTCCACCTGGTGCTTTATTTTTTTCAAATCCCTTTTTCGGGGAGTGTGTCGTGAAACACGACAGTGTTTTTATTTAATTTAATTATTTTTCAATCATTTTAACAAACCCAAATTATTAGATCGCATTTTATCCTAAATTTATTTAAGTTTCATTAGTTTCCCGTTCGCCCCTGTAAGTTTACTTCGCGGCGGCGCGAAAAATTCTCTCAATGCTTCTTCCTACTTTTCCCCTCCTTCCAGCCGGTTTTGGAGGCTTGGTTTCATCCTGCCGTGAGCGCGCGTTCTGATTGGCCGCTAATGCCGTGACGTTTCGTCGCTCGCCGACCTGAGAGCGGAAAGACTTCTCTCTTCAGCACTTGGATAGCTGAACAGCCGGAGTTAACACGTTTTTGTGGGAAATCGCCGCGCTTCGGCGCGTGCGGCCCACGTGCCTTTAGCGGTATCGCCGCACGTATATCTACGGATCTAATTTTAGTGTAAAATATGCAGTAATACTTAATATTTCAAAAAAAATAAGGACATAATTACATTCTTAAAGACTTTTGTAAACGGATTCCCTAACGTTTGCGTGCATTCGATTTCATCGGAAACAGATGCATGTGGATTATGTCATCCAGTCTCGTAGTCGTTGATAGAGTCCGGGAGATCTTCATATTCCAAAATTAATTACCTTTATGGGAAAATACACACGCCATCTAAACTAATAATTCACATGCAGAAATATTTGGTGATTACTTCCCACCTTCAAATTACCAGCCCCACGATGCACATGGATCCTGATTGGAGTTTCCCAGGAGTCAGATCTGCTAAAAACTTTGGAAAAGACGGTCCCACGGACGAACGTTCCAAACTTCCCTTTTCAAGGCACAATAAAAATCATTTGGTATTGTACATCCTATGGTGTTGTTACTTTCTTCTCAAGACCTTCTGGTACGTATGGTTATATTTTATTCTTCCACTATTCTTCACCGCGTGATCCTCTCCAGCGATGTTCATAATCACAGAACCTGGAGATCGATCATCAGTTTTAACTATTCACTGAAACTTTCTAGGTGCATCTAAGCTCAATATGCAGTGCAACTCTGGAACTTAATTTTGGTGATCGTCATAACTATTATAGTTTATTCATATTCAGTTACTACTACAGAATATAAGCTTAGAAATTACATCCTTATGTCGAGAGCAGCCAGAGTCTGCTTTACGACAGTTAATGATATCCCAAAAAATATTAATTTCAGCGTGAAAAAAAATATTTTAATACACAGGATGTCAAAATGATTAAATGTTGATGAAATATTGGTGAGCTGGAGCAAGATATACAATTTTTTGGCTGTTTAAACTCTAAATTTGTCTCTAGGTGGCCACGTTGCTCCTCCAATTGAGATTGCCACAAGTTAAAAAGCCACTGCTTAAAAAAATAGTTTGTATTACATTTAGAAGAGATTCTGAAAAAGTGTTTAATAACATAATTTCTTTAAATACAGTGCAACAACGATTAAACAAAGCAAGTTTAAGTGCCAGAAAATCTAAAAAAATTCATTCTTAACGAAAATAATTAGGAAAGTAAGCCTTCAGAGGTTAAAAAAATTTAAAAATGATCAGTTAATTATTGGGTTGAAGTTGTTTTCTCTGAGGAGTCAAGTTTAACTTATTTCGAGCTGACAGAGACAAGCAGGTCTGATGACGAAAATCTGACCGACTTAATGAAAATCGCACTTTTACAGGGCTCAAAGTGTTCCTATATTTTCTATTTTTCCTATATATTTCAAAAAATCATGTGAAATGTCCTATATTTTCCTATATTTTATAATTCTTTACATTTTTCCTAGATTTCAGAAAATTTTTCCTATATTCTGCTACTTCAGTTTAAGTTTTTCTTACTTGTTTTCTGCTTTCCCTGCTAGGCATCCTATTCAAAATTTCTTATCTTTTCAAAATACCATTCATAGTGAAAATAATTGCTTTTTCTTCTCGACATTCACTCTGCTAATGCGATTGGAAATCATATGTTGCATAATTTGTCATATGTTAATATTGTACACGTTATAAGAAAGTAACAAGATATTGAAAACTTTAACCATAAATTAATTTTATTTCCAATATGTAATTTAAAAAATACAAAAAAAAAAAAAAAAAAAAAAAAAAGCTTTTAGAATAATCAGATTCTTTTATTTTTTAAAAATTATCAAGATTTCTCAAAGTTTTTGTAGTATTTAAGTTATTTGTTCATGATGCTCAAATATCAGGGTTATTGATTTTTTTTAATTTTTTTTTAAATAACTTAAATCTGTTATTTGTGATTTATTATGTGTATATATAAATGCATAATATCCACCCACACTATCAATCATCTTTCCTAAATTTAAAAAATATAAATATTCCCATTAAAAACAATCCGTGTAGGCATTCAATATAGTACTTTCATAATAAGAATTGACTTAACTTCGCAAACAATTCTTATGATCCAATTAACTTGAGACTTCAACTTCATAGCTATAACAATTTATCGATAAAAAAAAAGACCCTTACTGTGGTATGGAAGGCATAAAATAAATTTATTTAAAGGATAATTTAACATAAAATATGAAAAAATAAAGGAATTTTTACCCATGTCTTCAAATGAATAAACTAAAAAGGTAATTTAAAATAAAACTAATATCTAATATAAATATTGTTACTTAGAGCTTAGCGAATATTACTTGAAAAAAGAAAAACAAATTATACTGTCAAAAGAATTCATAATTCCATTACTATGTGAATATTTTTCCCTTATTTTTTTCACTTTTTTTTACAGGGGAGGGGGGGGGACACAATTCATTAAGTAGGCACTGATAGCAGCCTCAAAATGTATACAACTAGTTACATGTAGTTACATTGAAGGGTTGTGATTTTTTTTTTTTCTTTTTGACATTTTAAACATTATGATATATAAAACAAAGATGTCATTATTTAAAAAATATTATGTGGACTGATGTTAAATAATATAAACTTATATGACAGCTAGACAAGCAAGAGATAATAAATTTGGAAATATGTTCTTTTCTAAATAATATGAAAAGTAACAGTAATAGATCTGTTCATTTATTTTATCTATTAAATTAGATGAGATTAAATCAGGACATTTTATTTACAACGTCATTTAATCATTCCGAGATTACAAAATAATGTTAGAGATAGTTTGTTTTTACTGAATCTTTCAATCTTCGCTTGAAATTATGTTCCTATATTTGTATGAGAAAATTCCTATATTTTCCTATTTGATTGCTTTGACCCCTGCCTTTAAAACACTGACACATTCTCCATACATTATGATACAAAAGTGAATAATTTTTTAATGAGTCGGGCAAATTTTGATGTTCAAGGGATCTGTTAACCTAGAGTAAAACTCGGCTATTAAAATATTGATGCCTAACCAACTATTTTGGAGGTATTTCAGACTTTTCCACAATCAACATTTAGAGATGGTAATGCACCTTGTTATAAGGTGCCAGTTAACGAGGCTAGTAGACTGTAATTAAAAGAGGTTTCATTTAAATCATAAGATTATTAGTGTGCTCATTACAGAGCAGAACAAGCGTCCACTAGCAGCAGAGTACAAGTATATTCTGATTAATAAAAAATTGGTGGTGCCCGATAGATGGCGCTTATACACATTATTCAAATGACTTTAACATATTTCAGCATTAAATAGGATTAACATAAGAACAATATTAACAGCGCCTGTGGTACTTTTATTTGATTCAAGAGTTGTTAAAATTACATATCCATTCCCATGAGCATCTATAATTTTGTAAGTTATCATAACTTCTTTTATTTAAAGTTAAATCCCACAAAGAATATCATAGAATTTTTTCTTTACTAGACCTGAAAATAGTTCTAATCTCAATTTGCTCAAAAATGTTTAGTCTAGAAAAGAGGGTGGGGATTCGGAATTTGTAGCCTACAACTTTACAAGATCTAGAAAATATTATTTATGATATTTCGCACAGTGAAATTTCTGATTTTCATGTTAAAAAACTGTAAAATACTATGCCATTGTGCATTAAAGCAATAAATGACACTGACTGCTCTTCTGTTGATTTCAACATCTACTTCTGTGGTGGAAAAACTTGACACTGATTGCTCTTCTGTTGATTTCTAGAAATCAACAGAAGAGCAATCAGTGTCAAGTTTTTCCACCACAGAAGTAGACGTTTCTGATGAGGACCGGGTACCCGGTTTCGAAAGATCTAAAATGGCACAACGAAGTAAAGCTAGGTTTTCTATCTTAATATTTAGTTATTATTATACTTCGTTTTTTCCTTTTTATTTAAAGTTACAAAATGTTTAAAATCAAACTTTTCCAGCCATTTATGAAACGGTAAGCTAGAAGAAATAAACAATGTACAAAAGTGTATATTCTTCACTCAATACAGATTTTTTGGGGAATTTTACTAATGTACAGAAAAAAGTCAAATGATCAATGCAGCTGATTTTTTTTTTTCCATTCTACAATGTATATATAAATGTATGCAATTGAATGTATAAATGTATACAACCTTATTAATGTGAACTGTTTTCACATTCCCCACTAAAATGAAGATTAGTTTAGTTATATGAAGATTAGATACTGATAGCGTGAACTACTGATAACATTAATAACTTTTTTTTCCCCCTTAAGATTCATGTTAACGAGGTTCAACTGTATGTAATTTGTGTAATTGTACAATAAAGTTAAACAATTTGGTTTGTAATAATCACAATTATATATATTCTTAATAATTATTAAACAATTTTATTTTAATTAACCTTTATAAGGTTGATTAAAAAAAAAAAAGGAGGTGTTTAGTTTTCTTTTCTCAAAATTCAACTTCATAAAAGGGAACCTTACACAAAAGTAAAAGTCACAAAAACTGTCCTTTTATAAAATTTAACTTTATAAAAATGATTCCTTTATAATTTTTTTCTTTATATAAATCTAGTTTTTATTATTATAATATATCGATATATATAGATACTTCATTTAGTTAAACGTAATTAGCTAAATTGACAAAACTTTAAAAAACTTTTTTATTTTATTTATTTATTTATTTTTAATAAAATTGTGCTTTAAAAATCAAAAACTTAAATTTTAAATCATTTATTAAATATATATATATATATATATATATATATATATATATCTGCTTAGTATATATGAATCAAATGATTTTAGTGAAAAATCAGTGATTAGGATATATATGTGTGTGTGTGTGTGTGACACTCTTAAAGTACTGTTCACATCAGTTTTTACCCCGGTCATACCTGCGTTAACCTCCACGAGGCTGTTCACATGCTTTCTTTCTGGGTAAAAAGAGGGTAAGACTAGGCTCATCTTCCCCCTAAAATCGACCCTGCAATTAAGTAGGGTATAACCTGCGAATTACCCAGAATTCCTTTCGCTTCTGTTTCTTTCTTTCAGTTTAGACCGCAACAGCAAATTGCACAATCTTGAATGTTTAAATCAAGAGCTAAATTAACTGCATTTTTGTATTTTTTGTATGTGTGTCTCTGTAAGTATGTATTGCTATCTAAGAGAAGTTAATTGAACAATAACAATGCAGGAGAAAGGAATTTAAAGTAATGTGTGGTTATATCAATGAAGAATATAAAATAACACAGTATTTTGTTCTTTTCTCTTTCCCCCTTTTAATTGAATTTTTTAAAATACTTAGTAAAATAAGTTATAGTAAATTAATTATATTTTACAGTATGAATCTTTTTATTTTATTTATTTATTTATTTATTGTTTTGTGGTAAAGGTTATTCAAGGAAATGGTGGACGTTAAGATATTTTTTTGGCAAATAACTATTTTAGAATTATAAAACTTGTACGCATGTGTATTGGAATATAACATTGAAAACTATTTAAATTCAAATAAATAAAATTAAAAATTTTATATTTTTAAAAAATTAACCCAGTTAAAAAATTAAAAATTTTCCCCTTCAATTTTACATTATTATAATTTATTTAACAACATATTCTAAACACATACATTTGAATATTTTTTCTCGAATGATTGATTGATAAGTTAAATTTAATTTTTTAAAAATGTTTTTATGTTTGTAGATTAAAAATTTTCATATTTCCAGTATTTAAATAAAAAAAAAAAAAAAAAAAAAAAATTAATGATTTAACTCACCAATGAATCTACAAAGCAGGGCTTGAAAAATCTCAAAATTTTTACATGCCCTGCCGAACATACTAATCTAAAAGATACATGCCCAAATGAAATTTTTACATGCCCGAATATCTTATTCAATTGCATATTAATGAAACACGTATGCATGTACCTATAACTATTCTGTTAAAAAAAAAAAAAAAATTAACAAGACAAGATCTACTCCCACTATCACTGCAGGATTCAGATATTGGTGATTTGAAAAATTGGCGTATATCCATTTTAAACAAATGGATGATGCAAAACAATTGATAATTTTGAAAATAAAAAATTTAAGAAACTTCTATACGCTAAAACTGCAAGTATGTTTATATTAGCGGCATTCATTTCGTTCAGCCACATCGCTGTTGCACACTCCCGTTTTCTAAAATCTGGGTTAACGCCCATCTGTAGGTGAAACGTCATACAGCGACCAATGAGCATTGATCTGAAGATCTGGGATAAAGCTAAACGAGATCCGACACTTGCTTGTGCAGCATTCAGTGTGATCGTCAGATCTAGTTTAGCCTCGTCTCAGGCAGGATCGTTCAACTCATACAAATAATGTTGGCTGAATGTTTACATGTTAATGTGTGCTGATTTTAAGTGAAAAGTTGAAGTGAGGAGATTATTATTTCCATTTAAAAGCAGGAGTGTAAGGAATACTGGTGATTTTTCAGAGTAATGAAAAATTTAATTTCTGAAAGATATATATATATATTTAATATAAAGGTAAAAAATACATGCCCGATCTGAATTTTTATATGCCCCGGGCATGTCGGGCAATATAATTTTCGAGCCCTGCTACAAAGTAATACTCAAATAGGTTTATAAAATATTGTTGGTGTTACTGTAATATATAAAGCCCATTGTCCACATTAGAATCTGGCCTAAGTGAAATGATTAGCCCAAAGATATTCCAACCCAGGTTCAAACCCAACACCCATATTTATTTATTTAATGTTGTATTATTACTATTATTATTATTATTATTATTTTTTTTTTTTTCTGGAGGAAAGGAAAAGAATAATTTTTAATTATATGAATACAACAAATTTATAATACTTATCTTAAATTCACCAGACGTAAAACTTTTCAGGGGCTACCCCTAAATTCAGTGTTTTTAAAAATTTTGCTGCCTGTGAGTTTCATATTAAATTATTTCATTTTTATAGAAATTTCTCATTTTTAATATTTAATTTGCCTTATAATATTTTAAGAACTTTATAAATATTACTTATTATAGGTAGCTATGTGATATATCATTAATAAGTCTCTCTCCCCTATCAGCATGTAAGTAGCAGTTTTCAGGGGTTTTGTATGTTAGGTAGTTTCACCCCTGATTCACACATACATATTACTTTAGAAATGTGTCAGAAATAGAGAGACTATGCAGGGATGAGATTTTTCAGATTTCAGCTTTTTTATACATTTAGCTTTTTAGCCTCTTTTAAAATTTTTCAGCTTTTTTTATACTTCTGATGTGAATTTGTTCTTTTTTATATATTGAAGATTAAAATAAATATTTATTACTGTGATATAATAGATTTTCTCATCAAAATTCTAGTATTTCATTTTAACGTCTTGCCTTTGCATACAGTTTCAGCTTTTTTGTATTTCTGCTAATCTCATCCCTGTTACAAACAGATATGAATAAACAATAACATACACTTCATAGTCAGTTTTATGTTTTATCATTATATTGGAGATTTCATTGAAATTTAATATATGTATATTGTAGATATAGGCTTCTTTATTACTACTGCTCTTATGTATACAGAACTTTTTATCGGCATATTTAATCACATAAAAGTAAAAAAAATCAGGTAGTGGTACGGGCATTAAAGCTGATTGATATCACGAGGGCCTTAGGCTAGGTGGTTCCGCTGAGTCTTTCTAAACTGTTCTAGCCAGTTAGAAGAAAACCACAGAAAACTTCGAACAGCTATGTTGATAAACACAACTTGGGTTCTAACCTACTCTCTGTCTACCAGGACAGCAAAACATCTTGATTACTGGTGGGACAAAAATAATTTAGCAATTTAAAAAAATTAAATATGATTAATTTATAAAAGAAAAATATAAATTCATTTCGATTCAATTGTACTATTATTATTAGTTTGACTTTCAATACAGAAACAGATTTACACTGATAAAAATGCATAAAAAAGAGATATTGATTTTTTGTTTAATGTTTCATATTACAGAATATTTTTAATCATAAAAAGAATTTTAATAATTAAATAAATAATAAAATATATACATGTAAAAGTCCAGTTTATAATTTTTATTACAGATGCATAATAAAAGATAAAGATTTATTTTAGTATATTAAAATATTTTTAAGAATATTTATTATGTATACAGTGAGAAATGAAATAAGCATCTGATTTATTCTACATCCATTAATATAGTAATATCATCTTAAGTATTTAAGGCATTAAATTTTTAATTATTTATTTTATTATATAATGCATATTTAATTTAGTACATTTATAATAAATAATTTATTCTAATTAATGTTTATTCAAATTAAATTTTAAGTATATTAATTATTAGTATTTCAATTAATATTTATGTGTTTAATAATATAAATAGAAGTAATATAAAAGATATTTCATTTCCCGATCAATATTAATATTTAAAATAATATCAATAATAAAATTTCTAATAAATAGTGTAACCTCGATTCTCCTCCATACAAAATAAGATACTGAAATTTTCAAGTTTTGAATAAGTAAATTAAATTTAGATTGATTTGTCTGTATTATTGAATTAATATTTACAGCTTAATAGAAAATTAAATAATATATGTAAGTTGAAATTGCTTCATGTAAACGGTGCTTAAATGAAGGGTGGCCAACCTCGGATTTAGATGAAATATAAAAAAAATATATTATTTGTTCTACTTCTTGATTATTTGCATGTATTCACGTAAATCTGTGATAATTTTGCCAATCTATATACGTATATATTATTTTAGAGAAACCTGCCCGAGGACATTACGGGGTCAGAAATGAAAGACCTATAGGAAAGAAAATCGTGAAAAACGATCTTGCTGAAATTGTCGTGAGATTACTCACAACAGTTAATCATGTTAAGCACTTTGTTGGAGTTGGTTATCCTGGTGATCCTGTTGAAGAATGAGAATTAATGGACATTATTTGCTTTAATTAAATGTTAATTTTTATTCTGAATTTTATCTGTAAGAACTTTTGTACTCTTCTTTTGTATTCTTCTTTTGTACTCAGAATTTTTGTACTCTTCTTTTGTATTTTTCTTTTGTACTCAGAACTTTTGTGCTCTTCATTTTTTCAAAATTTACTTATTTGTATTAAAAGAAAAAAAAAAAAAAAATACTTAATAAAATATTGAACATCAATAATTTTTTGGATCGTATTTTCTGCTTTGAAACAAGCTAAGCATTTTTGTCATCTGCTTTTATACGTCTAATTTAAATTTTAATAACTTTTAAAAACTTTTAGTGAAAATGATTTAATCAATAAGTTTTAACAACTAGTGCAGAACATGATGGGGAAAAAAAAAAACACTTCTTGAAGACACCATAAAACTAATATGTTGTGGCCATCACAATTTTTCTTCTGTATTTTCCTATACATATTAATGCAGAACAAATTATTTATTAAAAAAATATTAAAATTATTTTCTATGATGAATGAAGACAATTTTATCTTGGAGAAATATAACAATAAATATTGAAAGAAAATCTATTTTCTACTGGCATCTGAGGTTTTTTTTATTTTCCTTTTATTTTGATTAATGAAGAAATGAATTTTTTTTTTTTTTTTTTTGTTAGAAATGCATATCATAACTTCAGGTGGTGAACCAGTATGCAGCAACCATAATTTTGGCTACCTTAAAAGCTGCATTACAGTCAAGAGCTCCTTTAAGATGTGATCAACAATGAACCTTGATGCAGGAAGGGTGTGATGTCTTTTCAGACACATAACAATTCTGTTTACAGCATCTGTATTTAGTGGCATCATGGAAAATGTGCATTGCCATTTAACATTCAACATTGTTATACTAGCTTCTAAGATTCTGAGACGGAAGGAGGCCACTCACCACTATGCAGCGGTTTTGAGCGGTTTTAACCTTTAAAGAGGGGCTCCAAAGCCACTGTGGCGATTCAGAAGAGCCCGTCTCCAAAGGTTAAGCCTTCCTCGTTGTTTATTGCATAGCAAAAAAAAAAAAAAAAGAAAAAAGAAAGAAAGAAAAAAAGGTCGCCAGAGCAGAGCTCTTCTGTGACAAAATTGCATGAAAGTGAAGAGGACCGGAGCCAAGTGGTAGTCTGTTTACAATGTTCATTCAGGTAATGTACAAATTTCACAGTCTTTATACAATGTTCTCGCAGTCTTTATATCAAGCCCAAACACCCTATGAACAATGTTGGTTAATAGAAACATCATGCGCAGGATGATTGCTTCCCGAGAGCACTTCCGTGGAATACTGTAGCATCAGACATGACCAGTATTCGCTATGTAGGAGAGGAGGAAAAATTAAGGAAAGATAGAGAAAGAATTTAGTTTGTTGAATTTGATAAATCTTAAAGGAAGGCATAGATGTGCTTTAATCTGAGATGTAGGGGCTTTCTAGTTATTATATTGTTTAGCCAAGTTGCTGGTCTAGGGTTAGGGTTCCTTAAATGGTAAGGTATTGTAAGTTGACAGTGAAAGTAGTAATGTTGTGCAGTCCCCTCCTCACCGCATGAGCATAAGGGTGATCGTCGGCAATGAAATCTGTGAAGGTATTTGGGGAAGGGGCCATGACCTGACAGAAAGGCAGAGATTTCCGGGGAGAGGTCCCAAATATTGAGCGAGACATTTGGTATTAGCTCGTGAGTGTATCTCCCTTTTGGAGACACACTCCAGAGACCCTGCCAGTCATTAATTAGTTTTTGATTTAGGTGATATTTTATGTAGGAAGGGGGAGCTGGGAGTGAATAGGCTATGTCACTAGATTCTGTTGCTGATTTTGCAAGAGTGTCCACTAGTTCATTTCCGACGACCCCCTTATGGGCAGAAACGTGTGCCAGGGAGATTTTAGTTTTTAATTTTGAGAGCTTTATTTTAATTTCAAGTACTTGTGGGTGTCTGCTCTTGTGGCAAGCTATGGCCTGCAGGCTCGAGAGGCTGTCACTGAAGATTGAAATTTGATTGTAGTCTGGAGAGTTTTTTTCTGACCGCTCACCTGCCTTCAGGATGGCAAAGAGCTCAGCCTGAAAGACCGAATTGTGGTCTGTGAGCCTGCCTGCCCACTGAGGGAGAACATACTGTTATACTAGCTTATCACCTGGAGAGATAGAATGAGGGTACCATTGGATGCATGTCTCAATCACTTCTTGTTTGCATTTCCTATACTCTGAATAACGGCCATTACATTTCTGAAGGGTGTTCTATATTTTCCTTGTATTAATGCAGTACAAATTATTTAAAGAAATTATTATTAAAATTATTTTCCGTGATGAATGAAGACAATTTTCATATCAGATAAGTATAACACAGACCTGCCAACTACTACGAATAATTCGTAGTTGCTACGAATTTGGGCCATAAACTACGATGCTACGAAAATCGGCACAAAATTACAAATTTTTATCTAGCACCAAAACTGCAACATTTCGGACTATGTTTTGCTTTGGGATTTTTAATCTTTTTCCATCCACTCCATAAATGTCAATTTTCATTTTAAACTTGTTTTATTAGATTCTAGAA
Organism: Salticus scenicus; assembly: GCA_963930645.1. Classification (NCBI taxonomy): domain Eukaryota; kingdom Metazoa; phylum Arthropoda; class Arachnida; order Araneae; family Salticidae; genus Salticus; species Salticus scenicus. The sequence goes on from OZ005657.1 coordinate 47,398,347, forward strand.
TGTATAAAGAAATAGAATTGTTAAATATTTCTCATTCGTGTATTATTTTGTGTCCTCCCTCGCGCCTCACCCCACCCCCTAACGATCGGCAAACAAACGCCTTGTGGCTCCTAATCTTTTTCCATCCACAACAAAAATGCCTATGTTCTTTTTAAATTTACTTCATTAGATGCTAGAGCCTATAAAGAAGTAGAATTGTTTAATATTTCTGACTGTTTTTTTTTTTACCTCCCCCCTCCCCTCCCTTAACAATCTATGATCCAACGCCTGCAGAAGCCTTTGAATGTGTTTAATATTTATATTTTAATATTTTAAAAATAATTATACCAATGCTAAGATTAAATTTTTTTGCAATAAATATAATTTATATTTAAAATTATGCACATAATTAAACACACAACAAAAATATTTATTGATTGGCTAGCATTTTTGCTGAATTTTAATAATTGGTTGAATATAGTGTAAAAAGAGTAATTCTGAAATCTAGAATAAAATTATTTTACACCTGATTTCATAAATCGTGTTTGTTTCTTAAATAGTACAGTCTTTCATTATATATGGACACTATGCAAATTATTTCAATAAAAATAATAACTTTAAAAATATTTAATCTGAGGGGGGGGGGGGGGGGTAAAAAACATTTTAACATAATGTGGCTGGATTGCTGTGGCAAATAAAAGCCGGTAGTGCATATTATCTATGGAAAATTTTTCATCAGGGCTGAAAATAGTACCCCGTGGATTATACACAAGAAAATATGGTAATATACATTTATTTGTTTACATGTGTTGCATGATAAAAATGAACCAACCAACCATCCAACCCATTTTTAAAATTGGTGTGCTACTAATTGTCATTTTCAAATGTTGGCAGGTATGATAACAATAAATGTCAGGGGGGCGGGGGATATGCTGCCATTTGAACAATTTTTTATTTTTATTTTAATTAATTTTAAACCATTGCAGATCTGTGATTCAACTATTCATTTTTAAAGTATAGAGCAAAAGTGAGAAAATTCATTAGTTGACTGTAGCCATAAGAAGCAGTGTTTTTACTAGCCACTTTTTCTTTTCTTTGTCTCTTTTTCATTTTTTTTTTTTTTAAATTAGAAATGATAAAGACAACAATGTGTTTTAGAAATTTCTCTATAGATTAGTAGCAATATAAAATTAAACAATCCAGATAAATATGCCAATATTTGTAATATAATAGTAATGAAATTATAAATACTTATAAAAAATTAAATTACAATTCCATTAGTAACTTTACATTCACAAAACAAAACAAGTACACTACTAGACATTAAAATTGTTAGAACAATAAGGAATTCATATAACAGAATAATATTTATTGGACACATACATCGTCGGGGGAGGAACAATTGATTAAAATTTCAAGAAATTCAGAGATATATATCCTGAGAAATCGGTACATAAAGCAGCAACCTCTGGTAGCAATAACAACACTTATCTGAATAGGCATTGAATTGAACAGTGATTAGATGGCACATATGGGTACAGCACTCCATATATCTTTAACACGATGCAACACGTCATTGACCGTAATTAATGTTGAGTGGTGGCGTACTAGTCACTTGGAAATGATTGACCAGACATTTTCAAATGGTATGAAATTAAGAGACCATGCTGGCCAGAGCAACAATCAAGCATATCTTGCATCATAGAAGGTTTAGATAACATGCAGTTATGTGTTGTCCAGCCTAAATGATGTATTATAAAGCCATCAAATACAGGGCAGAGCTACAGACCTCAATCTATCAGAAATGTAATGGCCTCTATTCAGATTGCCTACAATGCAAATAAGAGGTGATTGGAATATTTATCAAATGACACCACATACCATCACTTCAGGTGAGGAGCCAGTATGTGGCAACTGTTAACTTTGGCTATCCTATAAACTACATCACAGACAAGAAAAATAATGTAAATTTAACAAATTAGTATATATTAAATTTAAAAAATACAGTATTTTCTTCAGATTTGTATTTTTGAAAATTCATCTTTCAATACTTAGCATAGTTAAAAAAATTTCTAATTGCTTTTTTAAATTTACTACTACTAGTTGATTTCCTTTTTAAATTTGTTGAACTGTGAAACATAACTTTATTTATGTTTATTTTTATCATTAAAAAAACATTTTGTTGTTTTTTATTTTTAAAAATGTAAATTTGCAAGCACGGTGAGTTTTTATACACAGTTTCTATTGATCAAGATTTCTGATATCCGAGGTACTAGTAATCCCAATTAGTTTGGATAATCGAGGTTTTACTGTAATTGAATTTAAAAATACTTTTTGGATAAAATTTTATAAAATTAATAGACTAGGGTTTCACAAGATTCTGAAAAGTAAAGTAAAGGAATGAAGAAGATTATTTAAAAGCTATGACAATCTTCTAATTTTGAAATGCTAATTCAGCAAATAGGTTGCTTGAAACAATTGCAAACTTTTATTAAATAAAAGAACTTTTTGAAAGTAACTATACGTATCAATATACAGATTTCAACCCAAATTAATCACCAGTGGGAAACTGACAAATATTTAAAAAAAACAATGCAGCAGGCAGCCAGAAATTGGCTACCAATAGCAAATTCGCCACTTTTTAGCAGTAAGTGACCATGTGGCTTGTGACTAGTGTTAATTTTTATATACAGCATCGGCTACTTATTAAAATCACAATCGTTCTGTGCCAAAGTGATTTTATTAAGCAGTTGATTTTTATATACGGCGAATGCTCCTGCACTCAAGAAAAAAGTATTACATCCCTAAATCTGGAAAGAAATTGCAAAATGTAACAAATAATGGAATTAATAAGTAATATTACAGTAAAATACATTTAACACTTAACATGAAAAATAGGTTAACACGAAATGATATAGCGGAACGGATAGTGTACTATGCTATCTAAAACATTTTTGTTTCTTTTAACACGAAACAAAAATCGTTTAACACGAAAAAAAACTCGCTTTCAATCTTCAGTGGCATGTTTGCTACAACAGAGATGCCAACATTTTAATTTATTCAGGAGCATTTTTAACCCTGCCTTTATTCCCATACCATATTTTTCTTAAAAGTAATATTTCCTTATTTTATCGTAGTTATATATTGAAGGAAAATAGTCTGTAAATAAAATGGTGCGGGTTAAAGGCGGGGATAAAAATGCTCCAGAATAAATTATAATGTTGGCAACTGTGCTACGATATGTTGCCGTCAATGATCATGTGTGTACAGCAACCTGTGCTGTATACACATGATCATTGATTAATGAGATTTTTGACATCGTTCATAATTGAAATGATTCCACTTATGTAAATTTTGATGACGAATCTGACAACTGAATCCACGAAGCAGTTCCTGTCCCCTCTGCTTCAGAAATGAAGAAAATAATTAGTATCTGCAGTTATTTAAATGCGCATTCGAGTTGAAAGATGAATAAAACAATGGATGATCTCATTCAACTTTTTAAAAATATGGTGCTGAAAAAGACATTTGAGTAAAAAATATTTGAATTTCCCCCTCCCCCCCCCCCCCCCCCCCCAAAAAAAAAAAAAAAACAATAATAATTGTACTTGATTTTTATCCTAATGGATACAAGTTAGTAGTAGTTTTACAGGAAATGGAAATAAAAATTGACGACATAGAAAACATTGGCGAATTTTGTACTTTTTCTACGAATCTTTTTACACGAAATTCTTTTAACACAAAAAAATATTTCGGTCCCCTCAGTTTCGTGTTAAACGTTTTTCACTGTAATTTAATTTTGACAGATAATTAATTAATTGTTCCTTCAAAATAAGTAAACACATACCAAGTGCTAACGTGCTTTCCTTTCAGGAAGATCATAATTACTTTGCCAAAGGTTCATGCTTTTCTTTTAAATTTAAAATATTTCCATTTAAACCTCTTGCTTCTCAATTATTTCAAAATAAGAACTAAAACTTGTCTTTTAATAATTAAAAAATTTAAAAAAGAAAAAAACTTTTTATTTGTGAATTAAATCAAATTTGGAACTTATTATCGTACTTTAAAGAATATGTTCCTTCAAATTGCTATTAGGCAAATGATGGGGCTTGTTTAATTTGTAACTACGCTGCAAAAGTAAAATTTTTGACAAAGAGTAGAAATAACAGAGAGATTACTGTGTTTTCTTTTCTTTTTTATTAAAAAAAAAAAAAAAAAAAAAGTGTAAATAAAAATTTGTGTAGATGACATTTTGACATTTTTGCTGCTGTAGAGTTTTTTTTTTTTTAGTTTATTAACCAGCAATGCTGATTTTATTAAGCGGTGGTTTTAAAAGCAGTTCATATTGATTTCCCTAACAGCACAATTAGGGTTAACTTATCCACAGTACATCTTAAGGACGTTTCTGGGATGTCTTTTCATCCAGAAGACATCTTGAAGATATCCTGGGGAGACGATGTGCTGTCTGGGTTGTTTTCATTCCTTGCAATTTGATCAGATTAAGCAGCTGATTTTATTAACTAGTGAATTTATTATGCGGTGGTTTCTGTAATTCAGAGTTATTGACATGTTCTTTTGAAAAATCCCAAATTGTAAATTTACATCTTCTTGGGAGGGAAATATCCACTTCTTCAGGGAAAGAAACGATGCTGATACATGTACAATTTTTTTTCCTGGTTAACTAGACCATTACATATATAAATATATATTGTTTTTTAATTTCACATTGAAAAGTTAAAAATGATTCTCATTATATCATTTATACAAAATTTTTTCGTACACTGCAATATTAAAGATTATGTAAAAATGGGAAGAAAACACCGCCTGTTGTTTGATCTCAAAATATAATCAGTAGCAATTTAAGTCAAGGTCCAACTAAATATCAAATTTGCTTAAATTTCGTGCATTAGTTCATGAGATACAGCATCTACAATTTTTTATACACATACAGAGAGACAGACAGACATTTCCTAAAAATAGTCAAATCTTGTTCAGGATATCTCAAAAAGTATAAATCATCAAAATCTATAAGTAAAAAAATTTCACAAATCCAATGTTTTCTTACATAATATATCTGTACCTCGGAGGTAAAGGACACCATGTCCATTTTGTGAAGAAAGTTACCGCCATGTCTATGATGTGTTGTAAAGAAATACATTTGTCATAAACAAAGAAAAAGGACATGGTTTTATTTTCCACTGTCTTATCTCCTTTATAGTAACTTGACATTAGTGCTTAATGCCTCTATATAAATCAAAAAATGCACATAAAATACATGGTGCTAACTCCTTTCACAAAATGGACATAGTGTCCTTTACGTCCGGGGTAGAGATATATAGTGTAACCACATTTCCACCTAGCAGTGAGGATTCCAAAAGCTTCAAGGGGTGCCACATTGACCAACAGGTAGGAATTTAGTAAACATCTAGTCATTCAGTGCTCCCTTATTGCTTATTTTCTTTCAACAAGAAGAGTTATCACCACCTATTTTAACATTGGACTCGTTGAATTCGTACTTACATAGAGCCTCCCATGGGTGTAAGAAATATGGTTAAAGAATATATATAGAGAGAGAGAAAGAAAAAAAAGTAAAAGACTTTCTTCATCAGGTCCTACCACTGCAAAAGTCCAGAAGTTTTACTGTTGCAGTAGTAGAACATGTTTTCGTACGCTTCTGATGGATAAAGATGCAGACATTTGTAACAAATTGTGCTCTGACATTAATATGTATGCATTTTACTTGGCTGTTTTTATCAGCATAAAAATAAAAAATACATTTATATTTATACAATTTAAACATGATTCAAATTTGATAATGAAAATAGTGCAGTAAAATATCCAAAAATTGGTAGAAAAAAAAAAAAAAAAATACATACTGTGTTTGAAGATTAAAATCAGATATCTTTAAAAAAATATATTTTTGATAGAAAAATAAATCTTTAAAAGCCATACTAATGAAGTTACAAAAAAATTAACAAAAAAAAAATATATATATATATATTAATCATTTTGTTTACAGCCTTTACAACTTGATTTAGAAGGAAAACCTCTCTCTGAAGTTAAAACTATAACAAATGCACATATGATTTCAATTTTTATGTACAACATGCAAAATTTTATTCTATTTTCAGTATAACACATAATTCATTCCAGTATAACAGACTAAAACATAAGGTAAAACTAATTTTTAAAAAATTACAAGGTCTGACTTAAAAAAGAAAGAAAGAAAAAAAAATAGTCAAAACAAAACACTGTTGCAGTACCAGAACATAGCTAAACATTGTTTACGCACATATGTGGATAGTTTGAAGTATAAACACTTTCATTCATTAATATAGATAACTATAGTCTTCAATGTATTTCACCTTCATGGTATCATCTTAAAATTCATTTTGTTTTGATTATGAAAGAAGAAATCTCACAAAAACTATTTATATAGCTTAACATTTCAAGAAAAAGCACGCATTATTATATAAGATATTTCAGAAAGGCCTCCCCAACTTTGAAATGACATAACTGTAAAACAGTCAGTAGTAGAAATGTGACACATGTGGTATTTTGGATGAACAGGTCTGGAATTTCTTATATACCGGCTTGCAGAACTAATTCCAAGAATGGCTAATAGATGGCTCACAAACATATGAAGCTTTGAATAGTACTCAAGAAGCACAAAAAGTTCATTCATTCATTAGTCTGTTTCATTGCTGACATGTATAAGGGAGTTGTATCGGATTAGTTATTATAGGAATTTAAAGAACATCATATAATATTCCTTTGAGCAACATGTTTTTATTGTACTGGAATTCCACCAATTAGGTCAAAGTCCAACTATGACAAGGCAGAACTTTCAACAAAAATTCAAAGTTAGAAAAGGTCTAAGCTTGAAACTATTCCTGGAAACTGGCATACAGCAAATTCCAGACCTGTCTGTCCCACATGTCACTTGTTCCAACTTTCTCTGTCTCACTATTTCACTGTTATGTCACTTCAAAGTTGGAGAATCCTTTCTGAAATACCCTGTATATATTTTTGTAATTTTGTTTATTACCTTAGGGCTGTAAAAAATTTGTTTTGTTTCTGGGAATAGAGAAAGAAAATTCTCAAAATTTATCTAAAGAAAAGACATACAGCAGATTCTTTTGTATAGCCCTATATGTTTTCTGAAATCAGTAAGACTACACAAAAATGTTTGTTTTACTATGGAAGAAGAAAAATCATAAAAACTATTTTTATAACTTAAAAAAAAAAAGAAACATAAAATACATTTCTTTTGAGCAGCTCTGTACATAGTCTAAAAACTGTATATACACTATAATTGTGTACTAAAAATTTGCATAATATTCAAAGCTTACGTTGAGCAATTTTCACATAATCGAGCAGTATATCATAATTTATCTGAACAACTTTATGAGGCCCTGTAAACCATCCCTTAATACCAATTATAGTATATGATACAGGAAATATGACATAGTGCATCTGAATAATGTATGTTAATTTTGTTATGTTGTGTGCAGTGTATGAAGATATTAAAATATGCTTTAAAGAAATATCTGTCATAGATTGTGATGCTTTTTTTCCCCTTTTAATTCCATCTTGACAATCAAAAAATTCGCAGCTGTTAAATTAATACTTCTATTAAAAAAAAAAAAATTTCTTGTATTCTTGTATTTTATTTTAAAGCAATAAATGTGCGAAATTTATTCTTAGTTCTTTTTTTTTTTTTTTTTCACACTTTAGCTTCAACATGAAATATTAAAATATCAATTTTTGGAATATAAGAACTAATTTAATGATTTTAAAATTTTTCATTCTGAAAATGGAATTCATTTTCATTCTGGAAAGGAAGAAGTTGCATGTGTTGGGCTGAACAGAAGTCTCAAACAGTCTATGCAACATGTGGGCGTGCATTATCCAGCTGAAAGATAACTCCAGGAATGCCTTGAATGAAGGAACGACTTCGGGCTGTAGCACTTCACGGACATACCTGTTGCTATTGAGATTACCCTCAATTTGTAGCAAATTGGATCGTCCATGATACGATATCGCACCCCAGACCATAACTCCGTGTGTTCAGCCACTATGTCGTTCGATAACGCACTGTGGAAGGTAGCGTTGGCCGGCATAGGGTCTAACACGAATGCGGCCATCTTGGTCTCTCAGATTGAAGCGTGATTAATCTTAAAAGACAACTTGGTGCCAATCAGCTTGCCAGGCTCTGTGCTCATGAGCCCATTGCAGACGCAGCCGTCAATGGTTTGCCGTGAGGGGGATCCTGTATAAAGGCACCCTTGCACGCAGTCCACGGTGCACCAGACGTCGACGAATTGACGAAGGTGACATTAGTACACCTGTAGTAGTAGACCAACGTGCTGCCAACTGCCTGGAGGAAACTTTACGGTCATTCACCGCCATGCAGAGAAGGTGTCGATCGTCGCACGCTGACGTCACCTTCCGTCGTCCACTGCCAGTTTTTCGAACTGTTCGGTGCTCGTCGGTCCACTGCTTCCAAACTCGCATCTCTGTGGAACTGTTCTGCTGCACACGAGCTGCTATTGCGCGATAGAAAAATCCTCCTTCTCTAAGGCCGATAATTCTCCCCCGTTCAAACTCCGTAAGTTGTTGGAATTTCTCCTTCCGTCGTGGAGACATACTTAGGTCTCACTAAACGTTCGCCACTAACAAATAATCATTAACTATTTTCAACGTCCCGCTAATTATGAAAGAAGAAATCTCACAAAAACTATTTATATAGCTTAGCATTTCAAGGAAAAGTACGCATTATTATATAGGATATTTCAGAAAGGCCTCCCCAACTTTGAAATGACATAACTGTGAAAGAGTGAGTAGTAGAAATGTGACACATGTGGTATGTGGGATGAACAGGTCTGGAATTTCTTATATACCGGTTTGCAAAACTAATTCCGAGATTAGCTAATAGATGACTCACAAACATATGAAGCTTTAAATAGTACTCAGAAACACAGAAATTTCATTCATCAGTCTGTTTCATAGCTGACATGTATAAGGGAGTTGTATCGGGTTAGTAATTATAGGAATTTAAAGAACATCATATAATATTCCTTTGAGCAACGTGTGATCGAATTCCAACTATGACAAGGCAGAACTTTCAACAAAAATTCAATGTTAGAAAAGGTCTAAGCTTGAAACTATTTCTGAAAACAGGTGTACAGAAAATTCCAGACCTGTCTGTCCCACATGTCACTTGTTCCAACTTTCCCTGTCTCACTATTTGACAGTTATGTCACTTCAAAGTTGGAGAGTCCTTTCTGAAACACCCTGTATATATTTTTTATAATTTTGTTTATTACCTTAGGGCTATAAAAATTTTGTTTTGTTTCTGGCAATAGAGAAAGAAAATTCTTAAAATTTATCTAAAGAAAAGACATACAGCAGATTCTTTTGTATAGCCCTATATATTTTCTGAAATCAGTAAGGCTACACAAAAATATAATTTGTTTTACTATGGAAGAAGAAAAATCATAAAAACTATTTTTATAACTTAAAAAAAAAAAAAAAGAAACATAGAATACATTTCTTTTGAGCAGCTCTGTACATAGTCTAAAAACTGTATATACACTATAATTGTGTACTAAAAATTTGCATAATATTCAAAGCTTACGTTGAGCAATTTTCACATAATCGAGCAGTATATCATAATTTATCTGAACAACTTTATGAGGCCCTGTAAACCATCCCTTAATACCAATTATAGTATATGATACAGGGAATATGACATAGTGCATCTGAATAATGCATGTTAATTTTGTTATGTTGTGTGCGGTGTATAAAGATATTAAAATATGCTTTAAACAAATACCTGTCATACATTGTCACGTTTTTTTTTTCTTTTAATTCCATCCTGACATTCAAAAAATTCGCAACTGTTAAATTAATACTTTTATTTAAAAAAAAAAACATTTTCTATTTTTCTTGTATTTCATTTCAAAGCAATAAATGTGTGAAAATTGTTCTTAGTTCTTTTTTTTTCACACTTGTAGCTTCAACATGAAATATTAAAATATCAATTTTTGGAATATAAGAACTAATTTATTGATTTTAAATTTTTTCATTGTGAAAATGGAATTAAAGAAAAAAGTGGCCATATCCATCTCGGTTCAGACAATGAAAATGAAGAAATCACTATTTCAGATTTTTTTTTTTTTTTTTTTTTTTTTTATTGTAATATGTCAAATTACACTGCTCAGCATGAAAATTGTATCTGACACCATTTCAGCATATTCTTATGTAAAATGACCTCCTGAATCCGAATATGACCACCATTTTACCCCATCACCCACAGTTTTCTTGTTACGTCCCTTCCCCCATTTTTATCATTGTTTGGTAATTTTATGTGTTGATTATCAGTTTGATTTGGAGAGAAACGATGATTATTTTAACCGTTAAATGTCTTCTGACCTGAGGAGCTACAGAGGTAGAAATTTCTAAAACACGAACATTTGTAGTAAGGAGTATATTTGAGGGGATTTGTGCCCAGAAAACAAAAACAAATCAATAAAAACAATCAGTTTCTGTTTCTTCTTTTTTTTTTTTCGTAATATTTCTCTTCTTTTTTATATATTCCAGCTTCCAGTTTGCCGTTTTCTTACCAAAACACCCCAAATAATAAAAATTATACTGTGAAAAATTTTATTTTTAATGTTGGTGAGTGGAGTAAAGGCAAGAAAGTTTGACTGATTCACTGTACAACGTTTGCTTTCAATAACTCCCACGTTAAATGTTTTGGGCAGTAAAACATGAACAGTAAAATCTCCTGCTTTGACACGTGTTAAAGGTCATTGTTCTTATCATTGTAGTCATCAGTCTATCTTTAGTATCCGTTTTGGGATAAGAGAGTGAACTTTATGGTGTTTTTGACGATGTTGATCTTGTGTGGTGATCTTTAACACGCGTCAAAGGAGGATATTTTACTGTTCATGTTTTACTGCCCAAAACATTTAACGTGGGAGTTATTGAAAGAAAACGTCGTATAGTGAATCAGTCAAACTTTCTTGCGAGGGCTTTGAGACTTTTAACTCCACTCACCAACATTTTGCAATAAATTTCACTGTTTAATTTTTATTATTTGGGGTGTTTTGGTAAGAAAATGGCAATTTGGAAGCTGGAATATGTAAAAAATAAGAGAAATATTGCGGACAAAAAAAAAAAAAAAAAAAAAAAAAAAAAAAAAAAAGAAAGAAACAGAAACTGATAGTTTTTATTGATTTTCTTTCGTTTTCTGGGCACAAATCACCTAAAATTTCCTCCTTTCTACAAATGTTCGTGTTTTAGAACTTTCTACTTCCGTAGCTCCTGAGGTCAGACGACATTTAACTGTTAAAATAATCATCGTTCCTCTCCAAATCAAACTTATGAGAATAAAATTACCAAACAATGATAAAAATGGGGGAGGGGGCGTAACAAGAAAACGGTGGGTGATGTGGCAAAATGGGGGCCAGATTCGGATTCAGGAGGTCATTTTACATAAGAATTTGCAAGAATGGTATCAGATACAGAATTTATTATTATTATTATTATTATTATTATTATTATTTTGCAGAGCAGTGTTATCAGAGGATATGAGAAAAATAATTTTTGATTTTATTTATTTTTAAACCCAAGATATTGCTGTTCAAAGTTGGCTTCACTGATGATATTTTAGACTGCCCCCCCCCCTTTTATTCATTTTTCAAAAATTTTAAAGTTGAATAACTTTTTAATAATTACAGTTATGTTCATGTAACTTCTTTTTTTCTTGAGGTAGGTGCAAATTGTTACTATATAAACAAGTACATTAAGACATTTACTTCAATCTAGCAATATTATAGTAAATTTTAAAAGCAGAATAAAAATAAAAATAAACTTCTCAAAAATACAAATCTTAAAAAAGCTTCAAATTTTATAAACTGCTGTTTGTAAAAAATGCAACACCATGAAGGAATCATCAGAATTAAATGAAATTTAATGCACAAACGACTTGTATTGGTACAAATAAATGACGAAATTTTCAAAGCAAAAAAAAAAAAAAAAAAAAAAAATACGTGTCCGAAATCAGTATTTGGTGTAGTCACCACGCGCTGCAATAAGTGTTGCTTACGACATTGCATGGAGTCAAACAGATTTTGAATGTCTGCTTGTTGAAGAGAATTCCATATTGCTTGTATGCGCAGCGAAAGTTCGTCTTTTGAAGCTTCAGGACGCGGATAACGAGCGAGACGCCGACCAACCAAATCCCACACGTGCTCAATAGGCGACATATCCGGCGAATAAGCAGGCCAAGGAAGAAGTTGCATGTGTTCTGCTGAACAGAAGTCTCGATCAGTCTTTGCAACATGTAGGTGTGCATTATCCTGCTTAAAGATAGCTCCAGGGGTGCCTTGAAGTAAGGAACGACTTCGGGCTGTAGCACTTAACGGACATACCTGTTGGTATTGAGATTACCCTCAATTCGTAGCAAATTGGATCGTCCATGATACGAAATCGCACCCCAGACCATAACTCCATAACCAAAACACAGAGGAAGAAAATGAAGTTGTCTCAAGCTGCTGCTGTGGATAGTGGTGATGGTACTAAAAAGTCATGGTCTGATGGTTCAACAATATTCCCCAATGCAAGCGGGAAAGAAGTTAAGGAAGGACGTTCAATCTCGGAATAGCGTTCTAACTGGGAAAAGTGTTCAACTTAAGGATATTCATTTTCTGGAAAGAGTTCAATCTGGGGGATGATCAACATTGTTCCTATGTCCATGATGTACGGTCAGTCAGGATTGCTATTGCTTAGAAGAATTTTCTCTCTAGCAGGCTATTGTGAAAGATGCTGGTATTATTTAACGTAATATTTCAGTGCTTATTGACTTATCTTTCTTGAGCCAGACTATATGAAATATTCGGCAACAGCTTAGCCAAGGGAACCGGATTCTCTAGTGTGGTAATGCTGCTACACTGGAGTGGATTAGGAGAAACATTGATAAGAAGGCTTTGTGCGACTTAGCACTCAGGTTCTGAATGTCGACGAGTTGACCAAGCCTGTGAAGGTCACTTCTCAGATTAAGGTCAAATTCTTTGGCATTGGTGCATTTCTTAGATGTCTTCAGTGTTTCAACCCTGATTTGAAATCTATGGAGTGGCAAAACAAAATGCAAAACTGGTGTACAAACGATAAATAGACAATTCTTCACACACCATAAATTTTAAGCCAGCACAACCGGTTTCGAAAGGACGTAGCCTTCCTTCATCAGGTGCAAAAAACACGTGCTACTGCCTTGGAGGCAAAAGCAAGACAGTCTTGCTTTTGCCTCCAAGGCAGTAGCACGTGTTTTTTGCACCTGATGAAGGAAGGCTACGTCCTTTCGAAACCGGTTGTGCTGGCTTAAAATTTATGGTGTGTGAAGAAGTCTTATTGTCTATTTATGGAGTGGCAAGTTTTGCAATTTGCTGCAGGATCGAGATCTATTAGGATGGATTGCCGAGGTTGACTCCGAGGATGTCGAGGCAATACGAAGGATAGTTTTTGTAATTTCACCAGACTGGATCGTGGAGTCTTTAAGATTCTTCTCAATCCAAACTCCAAACAGGCGAGAACCTATGGATGTCGTGTTTACTGCTTCTGTGGGCTCCTTTGATGTTTTCGATGCCCCGGACTCTGCTGAGTCATTGTTCCTTTGAACCTCTCTATTTCTGAGATATCTCTCTAAGTTGAAGTGGCTCCTTCCTTTTTGGCTTTCTCTCTGATAAGTACCTTCAATATACTGATCTAAGTTTATCTGATCTTGCGCTGGATTCTGAGTCAGAGGACACCTTGCAACTTGACTCGTTGCCGTCTATGTTTGAGATTAATAGAGCTTTAGAGATTTTACAGGGTTCTCCACCTGAGATGGGCCATACTGATTAACTCCACCTGACTGCCTTCTTTGTTTCTCTTGCTATGGATGAGATTAGGGCTGGTCAATTGAATCTCCATTACTGCAAGTGTGCTTCGGCTCTTCTCACAAAGAAGCTGGCTGATAAAGATCTGAGTACTACTCTTATTCAAGAGCCTTAAACCCGTGATTGTAAAATCATTGGTCTTAATACCAAATGTTTCAGTATTTTCTGTGACACCTACTGCGATACTCCCAGGACTTGCATGTTGCTAAGCCTGAGATTAATGCCTTTAATCTTGTTAACTTCCTGAATAAGGTTTTGATATTTGTTAAAGTCAAACAGAAAGACAAGGCTATTAATGTTAGATTTGTCTTTTCCTGCCTCCCTTCCTTATAAGGAACTGATCCCATAACTGATTTGGCTAAGGTAATTTTCAAATATTGTGGTTCTGGTTTTAGGTTCATCTTTGGTTATGATGCAAATGCTCACGACACTGTGTAGGGTAATAATGATTGCAATAATGCTGATTTGCTGATGGATCACATTTTGTTTTATAACTTATTTCTCCTTATCAGAGGAAATGAACATATTTTTGTTACTGTTAATAGAAGGAAGATCGTTGATCTGACTGTGTGTAATTTCATATGTTTTGATTACATTTCTAATTGGAATGTATCTGATCACCAATTAATTACGTTTTCTTTTAAAGGCTTTTTTCTTGTAAAAGTTGATAGGAAGAATCCTAGATCAACTGACTGGGGTTCCATCAAAAACTACTTAGAAGGTGAACTCTGCACTTTTCCCTATAAATTCAACTGCGTTGATGATGTGGAGTAAGCTGCTGACAAGTTGCAACAGCTCATTCTCAATTCATATCACAGTAGCTGCAAAGTTACGTCTACTAGTTCCCCAAAGCACGTTCTTTGTTGGTCTTCTGAGCTTAGTCCTTTACGTAAGAGTTATGGGAAGATCTTAGTAAGGCTGTGAAGTCTGGTATGTAGCAGGCGTATCGGGATGCCTTCACAACCTATAATAAAGCTATCAAACTGCTAAGCGATACTCTTGGTAGTACTTTTTATGACAATATTAACGATATTTCAACCACTGCTAAAGTGGTTATAATTTTGACGAGAGATACCAATTGTAGTCTCAATGCTATTCGAACTCCTGATGGCAGATATAATGAGTCGAGTGAGGAGACTTTGGCTGAATTCCTACGAGATCATTTCCCCGTTTCTTGTTCTGTTATTTGTAATATCCATAGCTCTTTCTCTTTACTTATTTGTAATAAAGACAACTGGGAAGCTGCTAAATTTATGGTTACTGGTGATATGGTCATCTAGTTCGTCTTAAAATCTTTGAGCAATTTAAGTTGTCAGGGGTAGATGGTATCATTCCTGCACTTCTTATCAAGTGTATTGATTTTCTTCTCCCGTATTCTGCAGAATTTTTCCATTAATTAAAGGTAAATCTCATTCTTGGAAGAATATCAGAGTGGTTTATATTCCTAAGCCTGGGTATGGTATTGGTATTAGGATTAAGGCCGATCGACTTACTAGATTCCTAGGTTTGAGAGAGTCGTGCTTTCCGTGGGGAGTCTTTCTAAGGGGTCTTAGCCCGTATTTACGCAAGTTTCGGAGAAAATCACGGAAAACTCCGAACGGCTAGGCCGGCGTGCGCGACCTGGGATCAAACCTATCCCTTCTCGTCTATCAGCTTCGAGGGCAGAACATATCGCCTTCTAGTGGGCTCCTAAGCCTGGGAAGATAATTATTTTGAGGCTAAGTCCTTTACGCCTATCAGCCTCTCTTCTTTTCTGTTGAACGCTATTGAGATTCTTGTTGACAGGTATCTTAAGGATTATGTTTTTGTTGGTAGGCCGATGCCCTTCTCATAGCGATTGCATACCACGCTTATCAACCTGGTAGGTCCGCTAATACTGTGTTGTATGGGCTTTTCTTTCTCTTGGAAAAGAGCATTAATGATAATGAAATTACCCTTGTTGCTTTTCTTGATACTGGTGGGGCGTTTGATAGTCTCTTTTGATACTGTGTCATTCGTGCTCTTGACTAGAAAGTAATAACTCCATCATTACTAGATGGATTACTAATTTGTTGTCTTCTAGATATATTTGTGTCTCCATTATGGCGCGTGCATGAAGTTTTGCGCTATCTCTGGTGAGGGCGGTGCTTTTGCCTTTTCTAGGGTACATTTGTGTTGACTTTTTGTTAGTTCACCTTGCGAACTTTGGCATTAAGTGTGTTATTATGCTGACGATATGGCTGTTGTTGTCAAGGGGCAAATTTTTTAACTCCTTCTCCGATATTGTGAATGACGCGCTTTAGCATGTTGCCCATTGGTACTTTGATTCAGACTTAACTATGAATCCATCTGAGATAGGCTTTGTTGTCTTTTCTAGGCAAAGACGTCTGTCTAAATCTTGGTCTACCTCAGTAATTAGCTGTTTCTTTAAAATGAGGTGAAGTTTTTGGGTGTGTTTTTAGACATTAACAAGGAGAGGTCACGACATGGAAAACTCAGATCAGGACGAAATTGCGCAAAAATTGTAGTATATACTATGAAGGTAACAACATCCCAGCTAAAAAAAATCTTCAAAAAAATCTATAAAAAATGAAGAAAAACTGCAGATAATCTAAAGGTATTTGGAACAATCCCAGCTTAAAAAAGGTCTTCAAAAAAAAAAAAAACTATTGTAGATAAACTGAAGGTATTTGGAACAGCAAAAATTTGCAGGTAACTCCCCTAAACATTTACCCCCTTAAACTTATTATTGGTCCAAATACCTTCAGTTTTCTGCAGCTTTTCTTCATTTTTATAGTTTTTTTTAAAGACTTTTTAAGCTGGGATTGTTCCAAATGCCTTCAGATTATCTACAGCTTTTCTTCATTTTTTATAGTTTTTTTGAAGATTTTTTTTTAGCTGGGATATTAAAGCAATAGCGCGCACTAGCCACACAGTTTTGAAAAAAAAAAAGCCTTTAAAGTTTCAGTAATCTTTAAGTACAAGTTATTTGACAAACGACTCAACGTTCCCGTGGCGTACTTAGTAGAGTAAGCGGCTGTCACTCAGACGACCTGAGGTCGATGCTACCTACGGGAATCTTTTATTTATTTATTTATTTTTTATTTAATCAAACTTTTTATTTTCTTTTATTTCAAAATTTGAAAATTTTATTAAGTAATAATTATTTAATTTTCTTCAATAATAATAAATAAAATAAATAAATAGATTAATTAGAAAAAAAGAATGTGTAGGTTTCGAATTTTTCTATTTGTAATATTTATAATTTTCTATAACTGAAAAAATAAATTTTAGCTTTATTTTAACTATAAAATAAAGTGAAAATAAAGAGAACTTTTTTCTTTTTTTTTTTCTTTTTTAATTTTAAATATTTATCTAAACATTTTATTTTTACTTTATTTTATAATTTATATATATACTAGCTGACCCGACAAACGTTGTTTTGTCATATAAATTATTTCTAGAGAATATTTTGCTAGAAAAAAATAATTAACTTATTGTAAGTGTGTAAGGATGTGGTATATAAATGGAAGATGTATGGAGCGCTGTGAACGGTGAAAGAATATAAAAATAACAAAACACCAATCATTCAATTTTTAATTTATTAAAATTGATTCTTTAAAATTATATACATATCGCTACTTATAACAATATTACTAAAAAACAATATCAATCCCTTAATGCAACAGAAACTTGCGTAAATACGGGCTAGGACACCTTAGAAAGACCCCCACGGAGGGCATTCCCCCTCTAGGCCTAGGACACATCAGGAGTCAATCGGCCTTAAATCCTACAACCAACAACCAACCCTTAATGCAACAGAGTGTACAATATTTTTAGTTATCCCATCTTTCGCCAATACAAACAAACTGGATGGTTTGCCCACTCGAGAGCCACGTATAATTGTCCATGTGAAAAACATGATGTGCTCAAATCTAAGCCACAGACAGACATCGTTTGGCCCTGAGACTTATTGATAGTCATTGCAAATGCCAATCTAATTGGAAATTGAGGGCGTTTAAATTGAATTGGCACATCTGTGGGTATAATAGGGATTCGCAGTAGTAATATATTTTCACCTCGGAATTTGTCATTTAAAATGATGGCTTCGATAACATTTTTCATTAATTTTTTTATGACTGATCGCGTGCCGTTGCACAACCGTATTGGGTTCAAATTACGAAGCAAAACAACCGGAGATCCAACCTTCAATTGTAAAATATGCGGTGGCATGCCTGGTAAATCCAATGAGTTTAAAAACTTTGTTGGATAATTTACAGCTTCGGTGGCATCGCAAACTGTATCATTAGATTTGTATGACACCAAGTCTCCTGGTAACAAATGTTGTACTCGTATCTTGAGATTCAATTCGTTGACGTCCACCTTTTTTGCTGCTAAAATTGCTCTTTCTGCCAGCCACTCATGATTTGTGTATCGTCTGTGTACATCGGGAAATATCTGGTCAATAAGAGCATCTTGAGAATCAATGATTGTGCAGAAATCGGTCGGTAATTTTATGCATCCAGTTTCATCTGTAGTAAGTTTTCCATCGCCGATATCTAACAATTGTTTTGAGAATGTTTCAGCTAATGGATCTTGAAACTTTTGAACGCACAAATTTACTTTCAGTTGTACTTTTTCAACACTACGCCACAATGACGATGACTTTAAGCACGCGTTGATCTCATCAGCGTATGTTGAACGCGGAATAACGGGAAGTTCTTGTCTGATATCACCTGAAAAGAGTAACAGAGTGCCGCCAAATAGTTTGCCGTTGTTTTTTATATCTTTCAATGTCCTGTTCGACGCCTCAATCGAATGTTTGTGTGCCATAGTGCATTCATCCCAGATAAGAATTTTACACTATTTTAGCACTGTGGACATGGACGATTGTTTTTTTATGTTGCACACTGCGTCTGGGTTATTTTGAATATTTAGTGGCAGTTTAAATAATGAATGAGCTGTTTTGCCTCCATCCAATAAAGTTGCCGCAATGCCGGATGATGCAACAGCCAATGCGATGCCATTATTTGATCGTATTTCGGCGAGAATTAGCGAAATAAGGAATGTTTTGCCAGTTCCACCTGGTGCACCCCCCCCCCCCCAAAAAAAAAGAAGAAAAAAAATAATCCACCTTGTCCTGCCAAAACTGCGAGCATGATGCGGTCGTAAATGGTTCTTTGTTCTTCATTCATTAGTGGGACATTGCGAGCAACAATCGCTGCCACTACAGTATTGTATTGTAGTTCACGATTCAATTCAGTGCTTATTAAATCAGATGCATTTCGATTTGTTGAATGCATACCGAAATGACTGAGTGGTAAGTTGGCAATGATAATGCAAAAATCTTCAATAGCAATCAATGCTTCATTGTACATAGCGTCACTGAATACTATCGTTAGATCGTTGCACCGTGAACGATGTTGATCCAATATATCATCAGTCATTGAATCTTTGTGATTATCCCATAATGTCTCTGCTCGGGCCGGGAAACATGTAGTCAACACTATAGCGAATAGTAGACGAATTTGTTTTGCTGTACAGTTCAGTCCTACTTCAGCAAGCATACACTCCCACTGATTGTCGTCTTCCAGCAAGCCGAGTGCAAGGCATGCATCTTTATACATTGGATACTGTTGTCCATTCACTTTACGTAAATCTTGAAATGACAAAGGGCCGATGACATTAACCAATGACAGTCGAAGATAAAAGCACTCAGTCTGCCTTGGATTGACCGTAAATACTCGTCCCAAGGTGTTTGATTTGAATAAAACGGGACATGCATCAATCGGCGTGCTTTGCTTGCGGGGCATCCATTTTTTTGTTGGAGCCCATGTGAAATAGCGTGGTACTTCTGAATAGAGTAATGTCCGTGCAAAAGCACCAAAAGCATCCGCACGATTACACAATTCAAAAAATTCGGTGAGTGTAGATTTTGGTGGATTTATAGCACAATCAATCGCTGTCTCGCTCGTGAAATATACGCGCTGGCCATTTTCAAGATGGACGGCTAAATGAAGAACTGCTGGATCCCGTTCATGAATTGGGAAACCAAAGATACGCCAAACAGCTTCATTCGAGCTAACGTACCGGCCAATTTGGTAAACTGTTATTTCATCGTTGTTATTCACCGGAGGAGCATTCACATTGGTATTTTCAACTCGAAATACGGCCATTTCACTGCCTTTATTCACATACTTGCAAATGCTTTTGATGCTCTTCACTGAACTGCAGAACTGAACATTAATATGAGCATTGAATGTTTTGCTCAGCAGAGGCGAATATGGGACCACCCATCGGTTATCAATGTCAATATCTATGTTGTTGACATAGATGACCGCCATAGATGATAAGATTGTCCGCCAATATCGGGAATTCTTCGACGATATATTGTATATCCGTCAACATTTGTGATCGTGAAATTTTTCGGAAAACTTTTAGTACATTTTCCATCTGCACAAATAATAATGGCCTAAAAATTCATTTTTCATTTTAACATAAAATAACTCCGTCGGATATTGACGAATTTTTTAAAAGAATATACCATTTTAACTAATTTTGACATTTTAACAATATTAACGTTGGAAAAATATTTTAAACACTTACGGTTAAAAATTCATTTTTCATTTCAACATTAAATAAATTCTGACATCGTGTTTACGATTCTAAAATATTAACTTTGAAAAAATATTTTAAACACTTCGTAAGATACGGTTACAATTCTAAAAATATTAATTTTCAAAAAATATTTTAAACACTTCTTAAGATACGGTTAAAAATTCATTTTTCATTTCAACATTAAATAATTTCTGACATCGTGTTTACGACAACTCACGCCATCTAGGTGGAAAAGTTGTTGAAAGAGTTGGTTAAAAATTAATTAAGAAAGAACTAATTAAGTTACAACTTTCATTTGTAAATCTAAACCATTCTAGAATCCACCTGAAGACACACAAAAAATTTCATTAAACTCAGTCCAGCCGTTTAGGAGGAGTTCAGTGACATACACACGCACAAAAGAAATATATATATAAAGATATATATGATAAAAAAGTTATAAAAAAGTTATAAATATTTCAAATAGAAAAATATAACTCTATAACCTGCATATTTTTTTAATCACAAAAAATCAATAATTATTGTTTATTAAATTTTTTAAATTGTGGGTTTAATTATTCGAAAGATTAAATTTTACAATCATCCATCCTTACAAACTTTCAACTGTAGCTTTAATAGCAAAATAAGTAAATAAATAAAATAATCAAATAAAAATAAAATAAATATACAAGCAAAACCCTAAATAACAGAAATACACAGCAAAAACAGACAAAAAATAATATAAAATTAAATTAAATTAATTAATTAATTAAAAAATAAACGAGTGTAAAACAGTTAGCAGGTAGGTGTACTTAAATATTGGTTTGAGTTTCCTAAGTTGGTTTTAATATGTATAAGTTACGTAACCGCTTTTAGCTTGTTAATATTAGAGAACATCTGAAATTTTATTTCGTGCACAGAAGGATAAAAAACAAGTCATTGTCGAAGAAAAACTATGTTGATTAACATTTAAAGATATCGTATATTTGGAACATTTGTTTGTCTGTAATTTAATGGCATCGGAATCCTGTACTACAATTTTTCAAGAAGCTGTATTGATTGGAGAAGTAATTATTTAATTTGTTTGGATTGTAATTATATATGTAATTATAAAATCATTATTTTTCTGGAATATTTTATTTTCTGTAATTTAAAAAACAAAATTTAGTATTGTTTTAAATATACCTAAAATAAAATGAAATGCTTACATGGATAATTAAAAAAGAAGTTTCTTTATTTTTACCTTATTTTATAGTTAAAACAAAGCAAAAATTTATTTTTTCAGTTGTAGAAATTTATTGTATTTTTAAGTTTTAAATATTACAAGCAGAAAAAATTATTTTTTATTCAAGAAAATTAAATAATTATTTTTTAAAATTTTAAAATTTTGAATTAAATTATAAATGAAAGTAAAAGTAAAATGTTTAGATTAAACAAATAATTAAAGAAAAGAAAAGAAAAAAAAAAAAAAAAACTCCAGTGGGTAGCATCAAACTCTAGTCGTCTGAGTGACAGCCGCTTACTCTACTAAGCACGACACTGCAGCGTTGACTCGTTTGTGAAATAACTTGTACTTAAATATTACTGAAACTTTAAAGGCTTTTTTCTCAAAATTGTGTGGCTAGTGCGCGCTACTGCTTTAATATGTTGTTACTTTCGTAGTATTCTACAATTCTGCGCAATTTCGTCCCGATCTGAATTTTCCATGTCGTGACCTATCCTTGTAAGTTGAAATAGAGTAAATATGTTGAGTTTTTCTTACTCAAGGCCATAAAGGTTTTTAGGCATGTAAGAATTTGATTATAAAATCTTATGGTTTATGTCCCAAGGCGGCTCATTGGATCTACTCCATGACTATCTGCCTTGTCATGGCTCTATTGTCTAGTGGTCTAGGACTAGGTTGACTACTGTTAGAGCTAGCTTTAATAGGTTGCAAAAGACAACCCGTGTAACTCTTTCGGGCTGCATTAAGACTAATCTCACGGCTGACCTCATATGTGCTTGCTTGAACTGCTTCCGTTTCCTTTGAGTATTGAAGATCTGAGACTTTGACTTCCATGAAGCGGTTCAAATGTCTGGGCTTGATGAAGTATTATTCTAGGCACTTATCATGACGTTCCCTCACGTCACATGTGGTGGATTTTCCTTCTTTCATTATGTCCAGTGATTGCATGACTATTAGGTATGCTTTTCATTAGCCCTTTGTAACCTTTTTGAAGATTGGCTTATATCTCCTGGTTGGCTTAAAGGTAATTGTTCTGTTTTGTATAATGATGACTTTAAGCTTAATTTTCATTCTAGGCCTAGGATGGGTGTTTTCTGCCCCAAGGATGAAACTCAGATATGTTTTGGAAAGTTTGCCACAGTCTTCCAAGCTGAGATTTTTTTCTATCATCTTATGTTGTAAGAGGTGTGCTTACGACATGACTTTTAGTAATTTAACTATTCTCTCTGTTCAAACAGTCAAACTGCTCTCCTATGATTGGGGAGGTGTAGGTTCACCTCTTCTCTTGTATGGCAATGCTTCAATGTACTTTGTGACATTTCTTCCTATAATAAGTTTAGCCTTTACTGGGTGCCTGCTCCTATTGTCATTCCTAGGTAATGAGTTTGCTGATGAACTGGCTATAGGTCTGGCTCCAGCACACTTTTGTGGCTCTGATCCTGTTTTGGATATTCCTCCTGCTATTTTCAAGTTTTCTATTTTTCAGCTCCCTGGTAGAGAGAATTATAAGCATTGGCGGAGTTCTGATAATCAAAGGCAGGAAAAGGAACTAAATCATGATTGCCCTAGTCTGTGTCATAAGGAAATATTAAAGCTTAACAGAAATGATTTGAGGAAGGTATTTGGCCTTCTTATTTGTCATTATAACCTTAAGTGGTATCTGAATATTATAGGTATTGGTTCTGAGTCCATTTGTCGTGGCATCCCTTCCGTGGAGAATCAATATAGTGATGGCATGTGTTCGTACCACCCTTAGGTGGGGGAGTCCGAGACTGTCACCAACTGCCTATATTATAACACTAATGCAACGTTAAAACCCACTCAACTCAATTCAATAGAACTTTTAATATAGGTACTGGTACAGCGCCAAATCTCAAATGTCGCGTTTGTTGTCTGGGAGAGGAGCAGGCACATTTTATAAGACTGTAAGGCCTTTTCTGCTTATATATTTAAGAATCTTGGTCAGCATATTATTGAGCGTTGCTAACTGCAGGATATTCCTTTCAGATGTCTGCTGAACTTCGCTTGCATTAATTTTCTCTTAAGGATGTTTTTGGATTTGTGTACAATAGAACTCTGGTCGTTGTGCCCAATTCTCAGTGAATTCTGAGGGCTGCCTTTCTCTTAAAGCATAAGTAATAACTGAGGTATCAAATATTAGTTATAGTTACAGATCTAATTTAAGAACAGTACACAAAAAATAGCCAGAAAATGTTCTTAAACTATTCACAACCAGCGCACTTGTCCTAATATTTAAATTTTTATGTCTAATAAATCTTACAGCACATTTATGAACGGTCACAATACTTGTTTTCAGGGATAAATTTTTATGTTTATCGTAATAAGTCTTTAAAAGGGCCCTCCATGGCCGAATACGTATGTCACCAGAAAGTGTAGGAGAGTGGGTTCGACTCTTGCGTTTGCCCAACATCCCCTATAATAATGCCTCTGAATTGTGCTTTACGTCACGAAAGATCGGCCGATTACATCCAATCAACACTCCCTATAACATCTATAAGGTGGTGTGGCTTAGATGTAATCGGTCGATTTTCTGTGACATGGAGCTCAGTTTGGAGGTATTATTATAGGTGTTGGTTGGTCCTGGCTTTTTTCTCCATTTCTATTGTAGTATTGTCAAGCAGTATCTGTCCTCATCTCGACAAAGATTTATAAGCAGATTTCGAGTCAGTCACACAAGTCTGATTTATAACAATATCTTTATAAACCATAAAATTACACTTATAAACCATGAAAATATTTAAAATTTCGCAGTATAGTACGATATAGTTATCATATCTTAGTATTTAATAATGCTGTCTCAAATGATTAATAAAGGAATTCAATATTAATGGTTGTTACTTATTACAGTTTACTGAATATAGGTAGAATTGTCTTACCTGTAATATTATATCTGGCATCTGATCTTTTTATTAAGTATCGTAGTTAACATTCTGCTTTGCACTTTTGATTTAGACAAAAACTATCATCACCGCAATGTAGAAATATATTAGTGAAAATGAAGAAAACACATTTTTCTAATTACGATACTTGGATGATTTTTGATTATTTAATTTAAGGAATTCTAGTTTAACATGTTTAAGTAAAGTTAAATATTAGGTTTAAAACAAAACAAAATTTTCACGGAGCATTGTACAGCAGTCCGTTCACAATGAAAGTTACTGCTTAGCCAAGGATTAAATACGGGTCATGTGACTTGGAGGTGGGGAGAAAACGAATCTATCCAATATAATAGGATAGGAGAGGAACGACAGGAGGATCTTTCATTACTGGTTTGCTGAGAGGGTGACTTTTCTCACCCTTTCAACGCATGTTTCTTTGCCTCCGGAATAATCCATTTTTTTTGGCAGCATGCCAAGGTCAGTCTTTGAAATCTAGCTAAGCAGTACATGTCGACTAATTCATCTACATTTATGACGAAGCACATCACATCAGAGGTGGTTAAGTTGCATAAAAGTTAGTTTTAGACAGCATACGCAGATGCTGGGTTTTCTCGCTGAGAGTTTTTTGGGAAAAAATAATAGTTCCGAAATTCTATTAAGTTTGTATATATTGGGCAGAGAATAAGTTCGGATCACAAATTATGCAACGCTCCTGCTTCCACAATATATACTAATGTTCCATAAGTTGCAATTTATCACTGTGTTTTTAAACACTGTCTTCGGTAGAGCCTTTGTAAGGATATCAGCAGTCATTTACATACTCGGAATGTATTTCAGTTTAATGATTTCTTGTTCACATAGTAGTTTGATCAAATGAAATTTTACATCTATTTGTTTTGTTCGGCTCTAACATTTTTGAGATTTTAAAAATTTTATACATGCTTGATTGTCCTTAAAGATAGTAGTCGGACAACTTTGTCTAATATCAAAATCTTTAAGTAATTTTAAGATCCACATTATTTCTTTCGTTGCATTTCCAGCTGAAATATATTCAGCATTCAGCTGTGGAAAGTGATAAACAATTTTGTTTCTTTGATATCTAGTAAATGGAATTTTTCGCAACAAAATATACATTTCCCATAGTTGACTTTCTGTCAAGCGGGTCATTAGCCCAATCCACATCGGCACAAATCTTTAAAACAGGATCTTGATCTATGTTATATTTTATTTTGTAATCCTTAGTTGTTTTTGAGTAGCGTATTACACGTTTTAATGGCTGTTCATTTCTACAATTAAGTATGTTCGCTGCTGCAGAAATATCCGGTCTACTGACAGTCGCTATATACAGTAGAGCTCCTACTACTTGGCGATATTTGGTATTATTGGGCAAGAAATTTTTGTTTTCGTTATCTTTCTGATATCCTGGATCAAGTGGAGTGTCCACTGGTTTAGAATCATTCAAGTTACAGTCGGCAGCAAAATTATTCAAGCACTAGCAATAATTCCTATTTAAAAGATGGGCACCTAATGCTGTTTCGTTAAGTAAATATTTGTCGCGTCATGATCTTAGTCTTATACTGTTTTTAAAAATGTAATTTTGTGATAAAAATTAACGATCAAACTGAAAAAAAAAATAAATATGAAAAGTGTGGATGTGTTCTTCAATAATTTTGCTGCCGACTGTAAATTTGTTCACTAACTCGTTTATTTTACTTCTTTGATGAACTGATAACGTTCCATTTTGATTTCTTACGACAGTAATTCCTAAATATTTGTTTACTTGATCTAGATTTATTATTTCAAATTCCTTTACAAGTTCATTGATTATTTCATCAATATCGCTTTTATTTTTGCCAACAATATATAATCTACATGCACAAGTAAATATCTTGTGATATTATTTTTTACTCTTTTATACAGACATTTGTCTGATTCGCATGCTGTGAAATTTAATTTAATTAATGTATCATTTATTTTGATGTTCCAAGCCCTTGCTGCTTATTTCAGGCCGCATATAGCTTTTATAGTTTACAAACCTTTTTCTCTAGTCCTGATTCAATGAATACCTCAGGTTGGCTTGTATAAATTTCTTCCTGTACTTCCCCATGAAGGAAGGCAGTTTTGACATCAACATGAGTTAATTGCAAATATTTATGTAATGCATTTATCAAAAAGGTTCTAATTGTAGTATGAGATGCCACCGGTACAAAGGTCTCATCATAATCAGTTGCAAATTTTTGGCTAAAACCACGCGCAACGAGTCTTGCCTTATATTTGGCCTTAGTTAATATATTTGGCCTTAATACCCCATTTGGAACCCACAATGTGTCCATTAGGTGAAGGGTCAATGAGTCCCTAAGTGTCATTTTCATTTAAGGATTTTATTTCTTCTTCTGTGGCAGAAGCCACAGAAGAAGAATTCTAACCATTTTTCTTTTTGAACTGGATTTTTCCTATTTTTTTATATCCTCAAAGTATTTTGGTTGAACAAAATTTGTGTCGGTTGACAGAAAAATAAATCGATCCGGTGGTACGCCTTTATTAATTCCTTTCGATCTTCTTCGAATTTGTGTGTTCTTTATATGACTAGATGGATCTATTCCTTCATTTTGATCATTAAGTATTACAGAAAATTTAGATTTCTGATTAACTTTCTCTTTCAAATTTTGTTTATTATCTATTAGATTACCATTAATGTTTTGAGATATTTCGTGAGTTCCATGTTCTTCGAGAAATTTGGCTGTTCTGCAAATTTTTATGATATTATTTACATAAATGTGGTAACCCTTCTCATATCATAGCCCATAAAATTTCTTGGTTTGGCTTTATCATCTAATTATCTCGTTTCAGTTTTATTTATATATATATGTATACCTTCCACACAAATGTTTTTATGTTCGAGAGATTTGGTTTCTCTCCCGTCCAAAGTTCATAGGGCGTGGTTTCACAATCACTTGTTTATAGTCTGCTTTGTAAATAGTTAGCCATCATTAAGACTTCTCCTCAAAAATTTTTATTTAATTTACTTTCTTTTAACATATGTATCTGGTCATTTCGACCAAAGTGCGATTCTTCCTGTCTGCAGTGCCGTTCTGTTGAGAACAATGGGGCACAAATGACTGATTCTCCCCTCATTTTCAATAAAAATTTCAAATTTTTATTCAAATATTCATCATCATTGTCAGAACGTAAAATTTTAATTTTTCTTCCGAATATGTTGGAAGTTAATGCATAATATTTTTTGAAAGCTTCTAATACTTTGTGTTTATTTTTCAGAAAGAATACATATGTGTATCTGCTATGGCCATCAATAAAAGTGAGAAGCTCCTTTAAATATTGAATGTTTTTATGTCCTAGTCTGCGGTGCGACAGTTCAATACAATTCTTATTATCCCACGTTTCTATCATGTTTATCTTTTCTTGAGGTTGCCCGGAGACATGCCATCACAATTTTGATCTTCCCCCATGATATAAAAGGAGATGACATGTTCGGAAAAACATGAAGTCAAAATCATAACCGCGGAAGCCATTAAGTAACACAGTTGTATAAGAAATTATGCATTGTTATTGTGAAATTATGTATTATGGATCATTAGAGACAAAAGTTATTGTAAATATAGGTCTCAAAATCTGTCAAATAAATAAAATGACGCAGTACTAGCGATTATTTTGGTAGATTTGATATGGAGCCTGCGGTAGCTTTGATTGTTATTGCTTCAGCCATCTTGAGTAGACAAAAGTAAACTTCATTTTTCCTGCATGATGATACGCCGTAAGCCAACTCCTCTTATATCATTCCTGTAAAAGATTACCCCAGAGGGTGAATCTCAGGCCATTGCCAATTGCTCACTGCGTAATGCTTGTGAGATTTTAAGCTCACTCAACATTAACTACTTTATATTATAAGATTCTTTCTGAAGCTATTTCTTATAAATTATAGACGCATAATATAAATTTTTCCCATATTGCTGATATTTGTATTATTCTTTACTTTGTGAACTGAAACCTGTTTTTTTTGCTTTCGTATCGAGTTGATATCATTTACCAAAACTGTTGCATGAATTGTAAATCTTCGAATATTGGCGAAATAAATAGACTATGAATTTAGTCTATTTATTTCGCCAGTTTGTTGAATGGGAGTAAATCACACTAAAACTGCACCTTGGGCAATTGGTAACAGTCTGGAATTCACCCTAGGGATTGTCCAGAGGCATGTCATCACAAGGTTCGAGTATCGAATTATCGATCCTTTCGAATACAAATTTGATACTCTACTACCAGATTTACAGTGTTTTCCTGTAAATTTGGTGAAAGATTCAAAGAACATAAAAGGTCTAGTAAATTACAAATTTGCGTTCTAAGTTGTTTCAATACAATGTAAGCTAGAGTGACCATATTTTTTTCATTGAGTTTGAGGACAAATATGGCGGTGTCCTCGAATTTCGAGGATAATAAATAAAAAATTAATTAAATCACCTTAAACTGTAAAATTTTAGTAATTTTTATGTATAAAGCACCTAAAAGAACTTACTGGCTGCCAACACTTTAAAACTCTCAGCTGTGATATATTCAGGATTAGGTACAGAAAAAATGTGCAACTTTTGTTAAAAGTCAATCTTATGATTTTAGTGAAACTAAAAAAATAAATACTTTTGTACAAACTTAACAAAACTTTAATAATATTACAAACTAGTAGTACATAACTACTCTTTTTAACATCCTGCTCATACAGGAAATTCATACAAACATGCATCACATATATATGTGATCCCTAGCATGTCTAAAAATTACAGAGAAGTTCCGGAGAACGATTTCTCTCTACACAGTAATAATCCAAGTCTCTCGAGTTATTATCTGAATTTTCAGTTCTTCAAAATTTTGATGATATTCAGAGGGGGGGGGGACTATCTTCCCACCAGATAACCACAAATCAGACAGTTTTCGGTCACGTGAGATACATAAGTTCACACCTAGTTTAATAGTTTATTGGTGTTTCCTCGGTGACAAAATGTCTGGGTACCACCTTCGCCTGGGAGCGCAAGGCGGCAATATCAAAGTCAAGCGTGAAATTGCGGCGACTTTGCATCTGGGAGTGTTAAAGGCTGCATGGAATGTCCGGTTTCATGAGTCTGCAGACAGAGGGGCACTTTGGACCTCACACTGGCAGTCGAGAACAAAAGAAGAAAACCTTGACGATGTCACACCCTCCAGTGTTGAATTACAAAAATCTAGATAGCAAGATAAAAGAATAACAGTGATAATGATAATAATAAAAATAATAATAGGGGTAAAAAAAAGTGTTTCATATTTAAGAAAAAAAAAATCTACTTCTGTTGGGTATATTTTTATTTTATACAGTAAGCCCCGCATGAAAGTGTTACTATAAAGTTTTACATTTAATCTGAGGCGTACAAACCTACAATATACAATATACAAAAATATAGATAACAAGATTTAAAATAAAATCTGAGAAAGGATATTTAAAATTCAATAAAACGGAGATACGGTTCAATATAATTCCTATTTGGGGTAATAGGTCACGCCTTCATACGTTTCTCTAAAATATCAAATTATTTAACAAAACTCATGATTAACACTTTCGCGATCGCATGCTTTCGTCTTTTTGACAGTAAGGTCCGCCTGTGGACGTTAATCTTCGAAGTTACAACATTTCAGAACAAAATTTTCTGTAATCACATTATTTATATTAAAAATGGATATACATTATAATTATGTTTTTCTAATCAAAGTAGTTGTATCCATTTTATATTTCATTGTAAAAATACGAATTTTGGTTATATACTTAAGATAATGCATAAAAATTTCGAAAGAAACACCAATTGGCGGAGTTACAGATTTTCAAATGTCGTGAATCTACGTCAGCGGTCACGAAAGTTTTAAATAATTGAAATTTTGTCATCAACAATCAAAATAGCAACTTTCACACGTTTATATATTCTAGAGTTCTATAAAGAGTCAAACAAACTAAAATTAAGGAAACAAGAAATATTTTTTAAAGTAAAGTATTGTTTCAGAAAAAGTCAGAGGGCGGGGTTTATTATCCGTTTGGAATGCAATCAAAATTTCGTGCCTGGAATGCGTTAATCTTACAAAAATAGACTAATTTGTAAACATCGAAACCTTACTTAGAAAACAATAAAAAAACAAAACAAAACAACAAAATTAAATTAAATAAAAATTTTCAATGCTGGACTGAATTGGTCTGATAAAGTATGTCCCATATAAAACGATTTCCTATTGCCCAGAAAGAATATCCGCCGTTATATAGTTGTCTACTGTATTTGAATTCTTAATTTTAAATGTGTAAGATTTATATTTTTAAAAGTAACAAGACATATTACGTTGTTTTAAATTGTTTTTCCATAATAAATGTGAATTTCACGCCGTGATTAGAATAATCGAAAATAAATAACATTGCGCTTTGTTTCAATAATATATTTAATAATAATAAATAATAATATAATAATAATAATAATAATAATAAAAATTTAATATTATGTTACGTCATGCGATAAAATTTAAATAACTTTAGCTTACAAACGGTACAGTAAACAAATGCGAAAATGCCACAGCAAAATTAAAGCAGAAAATTCGTTTGAAAAAATCTTATAAAAATTATTAAATGTAAATTATAATAATTTAAAAGAAGAAGAAAGAAAAAAAAGATTGTTCCCTGCGTATTCCTCTTTCAAACAATAATTCACGCCTTACCGCGTTTCCTAAATCATGATATTTAACTTGAGGTGTACGAACCCTACAATATTCAAGTAAAAAAAAAGGAACAACAGGGTTAAAATAGAATTTTAGCAGTGAGAAACTAGGAAAATTTATGTAACATTTAAGAAGAAAGACCTGACATTTCAGGTTGGAGTATATTCCTTTTTGCAACGGAAGCTACGCCTTTACACAATTTTCTAAAACTTTACATTATAAAACAAATTTTTTTTACATATTTGCAATTAAATCATTTAAATTTTGTCTTGAGCATTCGATGTAGTAAATGCCATTGATATTTATGCATACCAACGTCCTATATGGAGCCAAATACGAATATGCAAACTAGTTTTTTTTTATATTGTTTCCGCGATATGGAGGCGGGCTTCATTTCTTTTGGAATTCTTTCACAAACTATCGCCTTCATTGCGGTAATTTTCTAAAAATTAGCCAATTTGTATGATAAACATCGAAATGTTGCTTAGATAGTAATTAGAATAACAAAAATATAAATTCAAATATAATTTTTCGTCAAAATATATACAGATATTTACTCACAGAGGATACAAATTATAACAAGTGACGCCCCCCTAACAGCAGTAAAAAATGAAATATCACTGTAACTGAAAAAATAATGTTAGGTACGAGCTGTAAATTTGGAAACCTATGTTTTTGATGATGCCCGTTCTATTCGTGCAAAAATTAACATAGGTCATAATTCATAATTTTTTCAAATATGAATATAATAATAATTTTCATAATTCAAAAAATGTTTTTTTATCAAAAATATGCTTGGAATATGTTTGGGTCACTTCATTCTAACGCATAAAAAATCAAACAGAATTTGAATATAATAATTTTTTGGGAAGATATGAATGGATGTTTGTCACATTCATTTAACATTAGCATCCCTATACTTTGACAGCTTATAACTCCATGAAAAGTAGAGCAAAATATATAAACTATACCATTTTCCGCGATGATTTGATCCAAAGAATTCAAATAAATTATAAAAAATGGGAGTTGCTATTGAAAAAATGAAGTCGATGTCAGTTTTAATATGTAGACGACCCCTAAGCAAAATGTAACTATATCATTGTAAACTAGACGTTATTACAAATCGATTTGTACCAGACGCATGTTTCTACGACAAGTTACGGCTGAATTAGGTATGTGTGTGTGTGTGTGGGGGGGATTATTTTATTTATTTATTTATTTTTTTTTTTTTTGCCTACTGTACAATCCACTACCTTCATGAATATAACAAATAAAAGAAAATAATAATTCACACAGCTAAAGCGAAAAACATATCCTTTAAAAGTAAATACATTGGAAGCTGAAATAAATTTACGTAATAAAAGAGCATTATAATTTAGCATATTAACACATATAAAGAATAATATATTATATCTTATCAGTTTAATCAAGATGAAATGTTGTTAAGCACAGGTCTTGGCACAATAAGAAGACGTCACTAATAGATATCATATCTGTTTGCTTGAAACTTTCTTTCTCATATTTTGTCTTTAGAAACCAAATAAACTAGCTGGAACCTGTCGAATTCGACGATGACTTTATTAACCGTAATGTTTAAAAAATCATCGCTCTTCGATTGTTCCTGTCAGTTTTTTAAATCCGCTTATTTAAATGTCTCCAAGGTCTTGGAGAAAACGGACAGGAGCAATCGAAGAGCGACGCGGACTTGAGATGGCTTGTGACAGAAAGTAAACAAAAAATTCCGCGTCAATTAAGCTTACTTTAGCAACTCTACGCTAGATGGCGATGAAATGATTGAAATCTTTAAATTTTGTTTTTAACTATCTTTATTGAGTAAAAAAAGAAGAGTACAAATTTAATGACGAATAAGCTCAAATACACTTACAAATTCTAATTGAGTATTTCATTGAAGACAATATTTTGGATCCAGTCATCGACCATGGGACGTCCAGGTTAGACCTCGAGAGTGATCTTGACTGCCACGGCACCCAAACCTGGAACCCGTCGTGTTCGACGGTCACTTTATTGACCGTAATGTTTCAAAAATTGTCGCTCTTCGATTGTTCCTGTCCGTTTTTTAAATCCGCATATTTAAATGTCACTAAGGTTTTGGAGAAAACGGACAGGAACAATCGAAGAGCGACGCGGACGTGAGATGACTTGTGACTGAAAGTAAACAAAAAATTTCTCTCCAATTCAGCTTGCATTAGCAACTCTACGCTAGATGGTAGTGAAATGATTGAAATCTTTAAAGTTTGTTTTTAACTATCTTTATTATACGGTAATAAAAATCCTTTAGCTGCTAAATCCTTTAGTTGCACTTTCCACCGCCAGGGGACGCAGTGTGTTCTGTACGAACATCACCAATGGTCAGGAAATACCAAGTCCTTTAAAATAGGTGTAACATGATATGGTCATAACCCATTTAACCCGGGTAATAATGGTATGTAAAGGTAAGTTTATTAACTTTATTATGCGTTCCAAGACCTTTCAAATAAGTTGTCACAGGGTGGTGTCAACTGCAAAATCTTTTAGTTGCACTTTAGACCGCCAGGGGGCGCAGTGTGTTCTTGTACGAACATCACCAACGGTCAGGAAATACCAAGTCCTTTAAAATAAGGTGTAACATGATATGGTCATAACCCATGTAACCCGGGTAATAATGGTATGTAAAGGTAAGTTTATTAACTTTATTATGCGTTCCAAGACCTTTCAAATAAGTTGTCACAGGGTGGTGTCAACTGCAAAATCTTTTAGTTGCACTTTAGACCGCCAGGGGGCGCAGTGTGTTCTTGTACGAACATCACCAACGGTCAGGAAATACCAAGTCCTTTAAAATAAGGTGTAACATGATATGGTCATAACCCATGTAACCCGGGTAATAATTGTATGTAAAGGTGAGTTTATTAACTTTATAATATGTTCCAAGACCTGTCAAATAAGTTGTCACATGGTGGTGTCAACTACAAAATCCTTTATTTGCCCTTTAGACCGCCAGTGGGCACAGTGTGTTCTGTACGAACATCACTAACGGTCAGGAAATACCAAGACCTTTAAAATAAGGTGTAACATGATAGGGTCCAGAACAAAAATCACCTAGTTCTATTTTTCACCACCAGGGGGCACACTATATTGTATACGAACATCACCAATCGACATGAAATTTCAAGATCTTTAAAATGATGTGCTACCTGTGTAGGTCTAGAACGGATGTTCCAACCAAACTAATGTCCCCCCTTTCCCCTCCCCCAAATCAATTTTTTCCCCTTTTTCCCCCTTTAAGAAAAAAATTCCAAATTCGCAAAAAGTGATTTTTTAGTATTCGAGTCTAGTCCCCCCATGTGCAATTTCTTCATCGTGAAGTAATTTGAGCTGAGTTATGCCCGCCAACGTGTGTTTAATCCCCCCCCCCAGGGGGAATCGTTCGACTTTTTTTATTTTTCTCATTTGATGACACATCTACAGACCAAGACCTTTTATTAGACGTGTCAACCAAATTTTTACACATAGCCGTTCTCTCAATTTAATGGAGACAGACAAAACACATTTCAAATTAATATATAGATATGGAACAGCTTATGATGAACCAGGTTTAACAGATGATAGTTTTAAAAGTTTTAAAAATTGTATATTTTCCCCTCTCCGACAGAATGCCCCTCTCAAAATTCGGAGCTCTGCAGTTGCTGTATTTGTCAAGCAAACTTCACAGTCTTTGGTAAGAAAATTAAGTTTCGTATGTAGATTTCGAATATAACTTTAGGTCTGTTCTAGTTCTTAAGTTTTTTTGGTTTCTCATCCGTAATTATACTTGTTTTAGGAATTTTGTATGACAGGGAAGTGTAACCAGGTTATTTATCAATATTTACACAACGTTAAAAATGCCAAAGTAAAAAACTGTTAAATGCAAACTGCAGTTTCGGTAGCGTAACAATATGAAACTATATATATATATATATATATATATATATGGCACAATATATATACATACACACACTGGCCAATGAATTATAAACCTGTAAGAGTTTCTACAAATGCTCGTTGGCGGCGAAGGTATGCGAACCTGTTACAAACCTTTAGGGAATGTTTTGCTTGTACGGAAGTAGTCCCCTGGTGTTACTTGAAGATAATCAAAAAGCCATGCAGCACCTGAACATATTGATAGACTAAGTGCATCCCTCAAAGTTACATTTTTACTCCAAAGTTAACGGATACTTTGTGCTCGATAATGCAACTATACATCGTGGCAGAATCGTTCGAGATTGGTTCAGTGAACACCAATCTGACTTCTAACAGTTTCCCTAGATGCCACAAAGCCGGGATCTTAATCCAATAGTAAATATTTGGGACATGTTGGAAAGGGGTATACGTCAGCAATCTCCCTTTCCACCCAATTTACAGGATCTTAAAGTCTGTGTAGCCAATGTATGGTAAACTCTGGACATAAATGCACCCCAGAAGCTTGTAGAATCGCTGTCCACACGAATACTGTAATTCATGCAAAAGGAGGTCCAACGTGCAAAAGAAGGTCCAATAAAATATAATTTAAAGGTTTCTAATTCATTGGCCAGTGTATATATATATATATATATATATTCTGTAAGCGGCATTTTATTAAGTAATGAAAGTCACATATTTTTGAAAGCCTATTAATTGTAGTTCATGCTTAAAAATTTTCAGAAGTGTAAGTATAATAGCAATTGAACAAAATGAGATCAAATTCGACAATGCCAAACCGTTGTCAGGTTTACTTCACTTCAACCTATAAGACGTGATGCAAGAATTTTGCTGATAAGCTTTAATACTGGAAAGAAATAAAACGAAAAAATTTCAATGATTTTATTTATAACTTACCGGTCTTTCAACACAGTGCATTGCAGTTTTATTTTTAGAAATATCGACATTTGTCTATTGGTTGTAATTGACGATTTTTTATTTCTTCTATTTCTTTATTTATTTGAATGTTTGGATAAGATTCCAAACTATGTTTTGATATGAAGTAATTATAATTAATTTTAATATCAGCAATGCTTTTTTTCTATGTGCAGTATTGAGCATATGCATTTTTTGATAGAAAATTTGTATTTTTATTCCTTTATCGTGTAAATGGGAAAAAATGAAAAAAAGTTGCTATTTATCTATTTATTTATTTATTTTCAGAAAATTTGAAGTATTTATGAGGAAAATAATTTTATGCTGATTTAAATTAGCGTACGTTATAAAAAGTGTTTATAAAATTTTACCTTCGATTTTCGCAATTTATTATTATCTGTTAATTTATATAAAAATTCTCAAAGTTTGAAAACGATATTCAAAAACTTAAACTGACAATGCAAAATTCAGTAAACTTATCGATTGGCTTTCAGCAGTGTTGCGTAACTTTTAAAGCATGTATTTCTCTTGTTTCTAGGCAACACGGAGCGGCAAGATGCGCGAGAAATAATACTCCTTACACTGGCGCAGATTTTTTCGAAAAATGAGGGTGTTTCTAAGACTTTTAGGAACTTTCGTAACTGTGCAGCGAAATTTGAGTTACTGCTGAAAATCCCAAGAAGTAAAAATAAATTTAAATCCCTGCTTCCCCAGGATGAGAAATTTTCGTGTCTGTTGCAATTATTATTTTTATATAATATTCACCACCATACTTATTCGCCAAAAATGCCATAAAAATTTCTGTATATAGTTAAATCTGTTACTTAAAAATACAGAACTTTCTTATTATTGTATTGCTCATCTAATTATTTTACAAGAAATATGAAAGTGATTATTAATGTCATTGACTGACATTTTCGAAATTTACATGTAGAAAAATATTCGTATTATCGTATGATTCATAATTTATCCAAAACCTGTAAATCTTGCTTATATTAATAAAACTTTCTTAAGTTTTTATCTCCGGAATATCGGCGTGAGACTTTCACAAGTATAGAATAGGTAAGCAAATGACTATGATGAATTTAATTAGAAGCAAAAAATTGAGAAAACGCAATTCGATTTTCACAATTTAAAGCTTTAAAATGAAATATATAAAAATAAATAAATAATTTTGGCGAAACTATTGTTTATTACTTTCTTGAATGATGAAACGAAATAATAATAATATTAATTAATAAAGAAGTCTTAGGTAATAAATAATTCTGATACCAAATTTCCCCCTAGAATAACATGAGGTTTGTCTGCTGGTGATGATATGTAATGCGTTTTCTTATCAGCCAATTTTTTAAGGGTTTGGCGGGAGTTCTAAAATTTTCGCTAATTAAAATCTTACAGTTATGGAAATTTGCCTACACAAATATTGAAATGCAACAATAGTAAATACATTAAAATTTTGCAAAAACTGTTTTATTTTATTTATTTATTTTTAATTTCAAGATGTCCCATTCTATCTACTTTTTAATTTTAGATTTTTTAAAGCGGTTTGCCGTTTTTGACAGACCTTTGTTTTCAATACTGACCAAAATTTATAGTCGAGTGGATTTAAATCTAGAGTACTAGAAGTCCGATCTTTGTTTTCTATGATGTCCGGCACATTCTTTTTCAATCACCGCTGTATCGATTTCGACTAATTCTCTCAATGACTACTTTGACGAGAGTTGGTCTCATCGAGCGCTGACGATCGTTTCTAGTACGGTCTGCAATGCTGTTGGTCTCAGCAAATCTGTTAATTATTCGATAAATGAATAACCTTTTGATGTCTCCATATTTAAACCTTTCCCTGCCACTGACGAGTTATCTCGTCAGTGGTTTGCTTGCTTTAACTTGCCACTGACGACCGACGAGATAACTCGTTTTCAGTGTTTGCTCAATTCTCACTCATGATGTCACAAGCTGTCACCAGCTGTGTAGCAACTAAACCACACTTTTAGCTAGTGATTAGTTATAAAAATAGGCAACAGATGGCGGACAATATTGGGGGGCAGTGAAAGGGTTAAGAGCTCCGACGAACTCTTTTTTTTTGATGCAGTTAAATGACTGCTGTACTCTTCTGTTCGACGTTAATTCTACTTTGTTAAGCTCTGACTGATTTATAACAAAATGTGTGAATGACCACTGTTTTGAAAATTTTTGCACATTATCTCCAATGACAAAATTTAAAATAATTTTCTGCATTTGAGTCACAGCAGACGATCTTAAATTTTTGTATCAAAACTTACGGTCCGACTAGGTATGTATAAATCCTATAGTACAGTTGCGTGCAAAACTTTCTGACCAAACATTTTTTCGTTAATAATTGTCATATGAATAAAGATTAAAAAAATGTAGTATTACCATGTAAAGGTAAATCAATTGCATTGTCGAACTAAATGGCTTACAAATTTTGTTAACAATAAAATATTAAATTATAACAAAATATGTAAAATTTATGTGATCAAAAGTTTCTGGCCAAACAAACTTATGAAAAACAAACTATCAAAACAGCAAAAAATATTGTTTATAATGGATCAGGAAAGTTAACTAATATTAATATCTTGTTGACATGCCCTTTAAAGCAATCACTGCTGAACATCGATGAGGTATCGACTCTATTAAAGCACTAATCTTTGTATGGTCAATTTTTTGCCATTTCTCTTGAACTTTTTCCAATAAATCATTTTTATTTAAAGAATTAATAGCTCTTGTTTTTACTTTTAGCTCTTCCCGTAAATGTTCAATAAGATTTAAGTCAGGAGATTGACTTGGCCATTCAAGGTTACGAAATTTTTGCCGCTAAAAAGTCTTGAACGAGTCCAGATCGAAGTTTGGGATAATTATCTTGTTGCAAATTCACCCTTGGGGCATATTTAGGAGCGCATAGGGAAGTATTCAGTCCATTAAGATGTTTTTATATCGAATTTTGCCCATAGTGCCTTCTATTGTCATTAAAGGACCAACGCCTTTATACAAAAAAAGCTCTCTACGCCATGATGTTTCCTCCTTTATGTTTTACAGTCAACATTTGATATCTAGAATCAATCTTGGCATTGCTTGGTCGTCGAACATATCTCTTTTCGTCATTTTCAAAAAGATTAATCTTCGTTTTGTCTGAAAATAACACATTTTTCTAGTCTTCGACTGTTCCATATTCACGTGCTTTAGCAAATTCTAATATTGCCTTCTTATTCTTTGTACTAATCAACGGTTTCTTTGCTCCGACGCATCTAAAACGTCCAACTTGGTTTAATCTACGCCAAACAGTACTACGACTAACATTAACCAAATTTTCCTCCAGTGAATAACGTGCTATAATTGGAGCATTCTTCTTTGGATTACAACTGCTTTTCTTTTAACAACTTTATCAACTGACTTAGTCATTTTTCTAGATCTTTGAGGTACTGATTTGTGTGTCAAATATTTGTTTCATTCCATTTTTAAAAAATATTATCAACAGTTGTTTTTCCAATAGATAATGATGAAGCAATATCAAGAGAAACATTGTTAATCCTGGTGTAATTTAATGAGAGTTTCACGGATCTGTAAATTAGTGTGTTTCGGCATCTTGACTTCAGAGTACTGACGACACATAAGTGTAAACAAACTCGAGCTCCTTCTATATAATTGTGTTTCGTATTAAATGAACCGGCCGCACTTCCGAGTAATAACGCCACTGTGAACCTTTAACTGCTTGTCCCGAAACTTTTGATGAATGGATTTATATGTATTTCATTATACGTTTACATTTCTTCATTGTAAAAATTTGCTAGCTATGTATTTCGAATGTATATTTGATAAAGTTTACGCAACATTATTTAATTTATTTTTATCTTTATTTATTCAAAAGCTATTGGTAAAAATGAGTTTGGGCCGAAACTTTTGCACGCAACTGTATATTACACTGAAAGAAGTAAAAGTCCTCATAAAAGAGATAAGATGAACAAAATTCATAAAAATGTGAAAGCATAACAATAAACAACACATCATCAGGGGCTTTTATTGTTATTATTTTGCCCTTTAAACTCACCATTACCCATTTAGAAACTATGGTGTTTAAATTCATTAGCTAAATAATGGTATAACATAAAATTCTTTTCTCCAAGTTTGAACTTCATCTTTAGGTGTGCAGATTCAGAAGTATGAAGTCTTATCATTTACTGCTTTTCTCTACACATATATTATTACATATGTGGAGCTTAACTTTAGTTATAGGGTAGACTATGGTTACTTCAAGACAAGGGAAAAGAAATTATCTGTTTTAGCAAAATGTGACACTTAAGAGAGGTACCTAATTGTAAATGGGCCTTTAATGAAAGTAAATTAGTTTAAAGTTCTATAGAGAAAATTTGTCACAGGGGAAAAGTGGCCCTAAAGGGAGGTGCCCTTTCAATAAAGGGGAGCATTTAAGAAAGTTTCACTGTATATTTGTTGGTGTCCAAAATGAAAATCCAAAATAAATTTTCTCGTTTCTTTCTTCTGCGAATAATGTTAAAACACGTGAACATATGAACATGAAATTTAGATGGAACGCTCTCTATTGAATAACTAGCCGCCTTCAGCGACCACCTAGTTCGCGATCCTTGAAGAATCCGACCGTACGAAACTCCAGCTCGGTGGCGCCTGGGGCGTTTTTTTCCCGTTTCAGGACCTTTTTTTTTTTTTTTTTTTTTTTTTTTGGTCGTGTCCATGACGTAGTCGAATTAGATTAAACCGTGGATCTTTATAACTGCATCTGCGATTTGTTGGGTTGGATGTTGTCGTCATATAGGTCTATCAGTGACGGCAATACACCAATTTCTGTCAAGTTCGCACTTATTGCCGGACACTCAAAGATATGGCAAGGTGTAAGCTGTGTATCTGGGCAATTGTTACAGTTTCTATACACCCTTCCACCCTCTTTATTAATTTTCATGCCTCTGTGATGACCGGTTCTTAGCCTTATTATAGTTTTTGTTATTAGTCGATCTGCATTTATTTCACAAAGCTGGTGTTTCGTTTGGATTGTTTTTTCTCTAAGTTTAGATTTAGTTATTGCATTTGCATCTTCCTACAACAGCTTATTGACATATAGTGTAAATATTTTATTGAAAATTTTAACTGTAGTAAATTCCCGCTCGGTAGCTCCTGCAGCACCCTCTTCCCGTTTCAGTATCTGAAACACCTTGTTCGTTCACCATTGTTATGATTTTTTGAAATCCTAACAGTACTATCACGACCTGTATGTTGTATGTACAATCAGATGTTTTACAACTCGCCGATGTGTTCCAAAATTTTCGATTTTTTTTTTTAAATTATTATAAAATGTACTGTGCACATTTTCTCACTGCTCCTTCTTTAGCATGGGAGAGTTGCTTAAGAATGTCAGAACAACCACTAAAAATGTTTACCGAAACCAATATGCATTTAATGATTGAAAAGTTAATTCGTGGAGGAATTTAAACATTTCAAAACGATGGAGCAAAGCAAACAGTAAATATATGAAAAAGTATAACCTTAATGATCTTAGTAAATACATAATTTATCTTGATGCCAATAATTTATATGCTTTGGAATGCTCCAACACTTGCCCTGTGGGGAGTTTGAGTGGGTGTCTGCTGAGGGTATAACTACTGAACAAATACTATCCCTTCCCGATAACTCTGAAACTGGATACATATTTGAAGTGGATTTTTATTATCCCCAACACCTCCATGATTCCCATAATGACTACCCTTTTTCACCTGAAAAAATGGAAATCAAGTATGAAGATTTATCTGAATTTTCGAAACAAGCTTTTGAAAATCAAAAATATGTGCAGACAATAAAATTAGTACCGAATTAAAAAGATAAGAAAAATTATGTGACATATTATAAAAACTTAAAATTTTACCTACAGCAAGGCCTCCAACTACAAGCTGTTCCACAAAGTAGTAAAATTTAAACGAAAGCCTTGGCTGCAATCCTACATTTAATTTAATACAGATAAAAG
Source organism: Salticus scenicus (assembly GCA_963930645.1). NCBI lineage: Eukaryota > Metazoa > Arthropoda > Arachnida > Araneae > Salticidae > Salticus > Salticus scenicus. Next base: position 47,440,578 of record OZ005657.1, read on the forward strand.
AAAACATGCAAAGTCTCCTTTTGAAAAAGATTTTTTAAAACTGATAAACAATTCTGTGTATGGGAAAACGCTAGAAAATACACAACGAAGACAAGATGTACAACTTGTTAACAGTGAAAGGCGTGCAAAAAAATTAGTTACAGCCTCAACCTTTAAACGCTCTTGCATATTTGATAATGATTAGTAGCGGTAGAACGGATAAAACAAACCCTGGAATTAAATAGACCAATCTAGATAAGTTTCGTCAGTTTAGAATTTTCTAAATTACCTATGTATAATTTTCATTATAATTTGATAAAGAAAAAAAATATGACCCAAAAGCATCCCTTCTGTTTACAGATACAGATTCTCTAACTTACGAAATTGAAACAGATGATATATATCCAGACATGGCGTTCTACCCTTCAATCTTTGTCACATCTGATTATCCACCTAACCACATTTTACATAGTAAACAGAATAAAAAGAAAATTGGGTGTTTCAAAGACGAAATGCATTCCATACCAATACTGGAATTTGACGGTTTAAGACCAAAAATGTACTCCATATTATCAGAAACGGGAGAGAAAAAAACAGCTAAGGGTGTTGCTCGAAACATCGTACAGCGAAGAATTAAACATCAGCAATATTTAACATGTCTACAGAGTATGAAGCTAATGAGAGAGACACAACATAGAATAGAAAGTGAAAATCATCACATATTCACTGTTAAATTAAATAAAGTGGCTCTCTCACCTTTCGATGATAAAAGATACATAACAGAAGACGGAGTACATACACTAACATATGGACACTGTCAAATAACGAAAAAAGTAATTTTTAAAATTTTGCATACTATTTTACATGCAAGGAGAAAAAATGATAAAAATGAAAAAAAAAAAAAAAAAAAAAAAAAAACTAAATTGGTAAAATGATGAATACGGGTAAGTATGTTATTTCTATACTGTGTAAAGATTACTGAAATATATTCATTAGAATCTGTTACAGGAGATGTGGCATAAATGAAAATTTTCACTAAAGTTTTTCTGAATATTGCCTATATTTTAAAAGTTAATGAAAATTTCTGTAAAGTTTCATTTAAATTCATAGTTTTGTATCCCATCTTCATTAAACACATGTGTATTTCATTAAAATTTTATGTATTTTTAAAAAACTGCTTCGCACATACCTTATGTGAACTTTTAAAATAAATAACAGATTTTAATTCTATATAAACGTACGATCAATAATGAAACGGAGGATTCAAGGGGGCGGTAGGACCCTTACACAGAATTATTTATCAAATAAAGCTGTTCCGAAGCCTTATTTGAAATTTTTTTAAACTTAGGTTTATATAACAGTACTCGTTATCTTACTCCTTAATCTTCATAATCTATTTATAGTATTAAATCTCGGGGTAAGAGAAAGTTGTGTGAGTGACACATTAGATTATTTTTAAAAATGTAGATAATCAGATTATTAAATCATTTCTTGTTAAACAGGGGGGGGGGGGTAAATTCAATATTCCTTCAGGGGTCCAATGCGTCCTACTTTTTTCATACCACTATTTGTTTTACCTTGCAAATTTTCACAACTCTAAGAGAAAGTAATTAAAAAAATGATTGTTTTATAACGATTAAGGCTCCTCTTTAGTTTTTATTATTTTCCCGTCTCTGGCCACCAAATTGTATGAGTGAAATTTGTTTATAGAATTACTCCTTACATATATATATATATTTTTTTTTTAATTCTTTCTCACATTTTTTTCACATTTATAAAATTACCAACCGTTCAGATTTGTACTCGTTTTCCAAAAATTTATTTTTTAAATGTTAATATTTTTTTTTACATCTAAAAAATTGAGGAAAATGTACATAATTAATTTTTCGCAGATTTAAACTCAAAATTAAATATTAAATTTTACAAAAATCAATTTTAAGAAAACGAATACAAATGTAACGGTTGTGAAATTTCAGAATGTGAAATCGGAATGTAAAAAACTATATTACGTAATGTTTAGTTCTATAAATAAATTTACCCCATAGAATAACACTAGCTTTGTCTTCCGGCAACGACAGGTAGAAAGTCCCCTTAAACTTGTCTTTTGTCTTTCTCCGACATATAATTCTATATTCAAATGAAAACTTTATAGATAATTATAGTGTAGTAAATACTTTTGTTTTTCAGATGTGTAAAATTCAAAACTCCTACAGAGAATGAAAATGTGTAAGAAGCAATATACTACCTATCAACTAAGTACTTAGATACTTCCGAATTTTGACATTTTTTCAAATACCTAGAAAAAATCTTCAGGAATCATCTTGAAACTTTAACAGTATAAAGAACATGTTACACATCATTTATTTCAGCAAAAGTTTTATCCAGGGGAGGAAAAAGGGACCAGTAAAATATTAAAGAATAATCAAAATGTTTTGGATCACCCTGTAAAAATAATGCTTGAAATGCGTTTTCACTGTAGCATGTGATTACGAGGATTCTTCTAATTACAGTCGAATCTCATCAACGTGAATCTCAAGGGGAATAAAAAATTTGTTTATGTTATCAGTAGTTCACGCTATCAGTAACTAATCCTAATATAACTAAACTAATCTCATTTCGATGGGGATTGTGGAAACAGTTCATGTTAAAAATAATTCACGTTAACAGTGTTCACGTTAACGAGATTCGAGTGTATTTGTATACATTTTTATAACTCTACCACATATATTCATGGAGATATAATGATTTCTTTAAAAAATTGCTACTTTTTTATTTATAATATCACTGAAAAAAAAAAGACGTTAAAAGTACAAGACAAATCTGTCAGCTAGGGTGCCAGTATTTATCCGTCAAATATACAGTTTAAAACCGTAAAATTGTATCACTGACATACATTTTACACAGGAATCCTGAAAATCAAGCAGGTTTTTTGTTAAAAGTACAGTTTTGTCCTGTATATTTGACGAAGAAATACTGGCACCCCAGCTGCCAGATTTTTCCTGTACTTTTAACAGTTTTTTTTTTTTACAGGTAGGCTATTAGGCTAAATTTTTTAGAAAACTATTAGACACAGCATACTGCAATCAGAATGCAAAAATGTTAAATATCTTACGAAATATGAGAATTTTTACTAAATAGTTTTTAACTACGCATGCGCAAGCTTTATAAAAATTTTATTTGCATAATTTAATAGCCAAAAGTATTTAGCTACATATAGGAAAACCCCAAACGAGTATCGTGTAAATTCAAACAGTTATGAGTTACAGAAGGAACAGAATTTCAATTCCTCTCAAAATAAAAGAAAGATGATAGAGTGCTTTATCAATATTTATTTACAATCAGCGAACACTCTATTACCATTAAACACTGATTGAATAAAAATAAATATATAAGTAAAAACCTTTATATCATATTTTAGTTTTGATTTTGAGAGGAACTGAAATCCAGCTTATTCTATCTTTCACAACTTTTTGAATTTACACGATATTTGTTTGGGGCTTTCAAATAAGTAGCTCAATCCTTTAGGCTATTAAATTATGCAGATGAAATTTTTATAAAGTTTGTGCACGCGTACTTAAAAATTATTTAGTAAAAGTGCTCATAATTTTTTTGCAATCTGATTGCAGTATGCTGTGTCTAATGTAATATGCCAAAATTTTCCTGAAAATGGCTTTGGACTGGGTCTAATACCCTACGTGTTATAAATAAAAAAGTGTCAATTTCTTTTTTGCAATCTTTTAAAGAAACCGTTATATCTCCATGAATATATGTGGTAGCCTCATAAAAAATTATGCAAATCATTAAACTAATCCTCATAATCGCATGCTACAGCCGAAACGCATTTAAAACATTACTTTTTACAGGGTGGTGCAAAACCTTTTGCTTTTTCATTAATATTTTACTGATCCCCTTTTCTGTCCCAGGAAAAAACTTTTACTGAAATACATAAGGTGTAACATGTTCTTTATACCCACAAAGTTTCAAGATGATTCCTGAAGAATTTTTCTAGATATTTGCCAAAACGTCTAAATTCGAAAGTGTCCAAATACTTACTAGTAGTTAGTGTAGATATGTTTGTGGCGTTTGCGTTCCTGCAAACTCCATCTTAACTTAAATACTTAGATTACTAAGAAAACCAGAGACGTGAATTGAACAACAATAAAAGTTTATTGAACCAGATTAATGGGAGGGCGGCCTGGAAAATAGATCTTAGCTCAGTCAGCGTATTACTAAATCAAAAATATATAAATCAACAATTTAATTATCTTAAATATCTCACCACAGCAGATAGTCGAAGGTGTAGAGACGGTCGCACTCGTACTCCAATACTACGGCTTCACTATGGGACAGAGGATTCCCTTCTGGCCCAGCTTGAACTTTCCGAAAACTAGTAGGTACTCACACCGACACTCATTACTACTTAACTTCACACAACTAAATCTCCTCGACTCTACTTCCGATATTCACCAAAATAAGAATCATCACACTCGCTATACTATCCTCCAACATCCACTATACGATCCTCCAACATCCACACCATCTACTAAAACCATCTCTATTTTTATACTTCTTCCTACACCCTCCTTTCACTACATTTCAATCCGTACTTTTAAAAATCACTTCTAATTTAACTAATATTCAAAATCTAAGTCTTTTAATGCAGCACCCTGCCGACACAAAACCAGCTCGACCTCAACCGTCACCGAGTCACTGGCGACGGAGTGATTTTAACCGTCCCCACTTCCTACTTTGCTGGTTCCAGCTTAATTAAAACAACTGTGGTGACGTTCTGACGTCTCAACCTCACAGTCCCCCTCCAAGAAAAAAAATTTAGTCGGGAAAATCCCCAACGGGTTTGATCGAGTAAATTTAAATAACTGCATTCCATATCTAGCTATCTCATATCTCTGAAGTGTGAGTGCAGCCGTCACTTAAATTTTAACCGGGTGAGAAAAACTGAAAAATTTGTTAAATCCCTGAGCGAAAACTCGGGGACGCAAAAAAAAATTAATTTAAAATTTTAAATAAAAGGCGTACATTTACCCCGAGAACTCCGGGACTCTGACTGAGCTAAAACCAGGCTTACAGTAGGATGTACACACGTCTCCCTGTTATGCCAGGGAGGCAAAATATTAAATTCAAACTGGATCATGCGTGTCTTTACATAGTAAGTCGCTTGGGACAAATGCGACATTTAAAGTTTGTTATAATCACAAGAATAATTGTTCTCTTTAAAGAAAAACATGAGAAAATCTTTATTAGTAGGAGTGTACTGGCTGGACTGGTATCTGGAGCTTTACGTCTGCAAGGGAGATGACTAAACGAAGAATAGGATGAACTTTCTTCATACTAGAGCAGACGTCGGAATGTGCAGGCTGTCCACATCCAGGAAAAAGAACTTTTTGACATCAAATTAAGACATCTTTCACTTTAGATAAAAATAGTTTTAACATCAGATTAAGAGAATAGTCCATCAGAGTGTGTCTGAAATTGGAAAAACTTTTACAGTATGCATAGTAAAGAAAGTGACAATTCATCTCTAGAAGAAACTGAGACATGTTCGTCTCTATTAACATAATAGATAGGTTACATACAGAAATATTTCTCCCTCCTTAGCTAAAGCATAAGCGGAAAAAACTAAGCAGTTAGTCTTTTTAATGTTATATAGTTAAACACGACTTTTATGCTTATAGCTAAAAAAAAAAAACATTTTACCCCCTCTAAAAGTACACACAGATAAACTTTTAGACAAATATTCAAAAGTTTTACAAATACAAATATGCAGTTTATAAATACATCATTTATAAAAATACAAGAGAAAAAAAAAAGGGGGGGGAGAATTTACAAAGGGACACAAAAAACAGTTTATATTACCAGCTTTCTGCAGTTGATGGCTACAAGGTAAAAGAACTTAATACATACATAAAATAGATATTTAAGAGAGAACAAAAATGTTGACCTTGAAGCAGAACGTGAATTTTGATTTGAAAGTTCATAGCTAAATTAAATTTTGTATTTTTAGTTTGGGAAAGTCCATAACTTTCGTAAGAGTTCTTAAAATAGAAAGTCCCAAAAAGGCTTCAAAGTATGTCGAACATTTTGTACAGCTCTGACAGAAATGCACTTGTAATAGAAAAAAAAAAAAAAAAAATGAACGGTATCACCTGATGTGAATTTGCAGCTGTAACTTCAGCATGGTTAGAGGTCTTGGCGAATGTGCTCGGCGTACTCGTCAGCTAGGCCACAGGGTTGCAGGCTTTCAGACCGGGGTCTAGGGCTATCCCAAAAGGCTTGTACAAAGGCTTGCTCGGCAGGTGATTCATATGGCTGAGCCTGTTGTCGGAGTCTGGCTTGACGCCGGGTATTGAATCGGTGGTGTAAAGAGAACTCGTCCGTGCCGACCGAGTCAGGTGCTGCTAGGAATTTCTCCATGTGCCGTCCGCTAGCTGATGAAGAGGGTGGAGGTCTTTTTCGAACCCTTGCCTTTCTCTTAGGTCGGAAAGAATCGGTGTGCACTGAATCTGGAACTGCTAGTACCTTCTGTGAGCGATGTGTTCCAGAGGACTTTGAGGAGGGGGCTTGTGGCCTTTTTAAATACTTATTCCAAGCTTTTTTCTTTTTAATCTGCGGTATAAAAGAGCTATTAGTAAAAGAATAGTCGCGTTTGCGACCAGTTTGCCTAGGAAATTTCACATTAGAATGGTTTGATGACCCACTACGAGCTCGCTTTTGTGCGACTTGTCTGCTAACACTAGATCGATCAGTGGAAGTGCCCTGAACAGATTGTTCGGGTGTTGTAGGAGTAGGTAGTTTATCAGCTGTACAAGAATCAGGAGCACTAGGCTGGGAAGTGAGGTTAGGCGTAAAGACGGACTGTTCGTCAGGTGGGTTTGAACCCTGCACGCTATCACTATCAAGAGTTTCAGCATATGATTGAGTGCGCTCTTTAAAAATGCATATCTGATCAATGTTTATGGTTGTTGGGGTGCCGTTAAAATCAATTGTCAAATTATTATTTTCTATTTTTAGAACAGAGAAAGGCCCAATGAATTTTGGCCCAAATTTAGCTACTTTAGAATATTTTTTAGAGCTAAGAAAATGTGATTCTAGGAGTATTTTATCTCCCACTTTTACTTCTAAAATTCTACGTTTAAGGTTATAATATACAGCTTGTTGCTCTTGAGCTTTTCTCAAATTTCTCTGAACTTCTGGTAGCAATTCTTCAATATTTCGCGTAATAAATTGAGATGCGTTTTGCTGTACTAATACAAGTTTTTGAAAGGGGGTCAGAATCTTTCTGCCCAAAAACAATTCAGCGGGAGTTTTTCCGGTTGCATCACTTACCGCTGTACGAATCGCATAGCCAAAATGATAGAGAAACTGATCCCAATTTTCATGATTTTGACCAATGAACGTCGCAATCATATTAATTAAAGTTCTATTGACACGTTCGGCCTGATTAGCTTGCGGCCGATATGGAACCGTGAAGACATGTTTAATTTCGAGTGTATCGCAAAGTGCCTTAAAATCATTACTTATAAATTGAGGACCATGGTCCGTTACAATTTGAAGGGGGGCGCCGTAACGAGAAATATAATTATTAAAGAAGGCAGTGGCCACTGCTTGTGCCGAAGCTTTACGTAAAGGCACAAATTCAACCCATTTACTAAAATAATCCACCATAACTAACACATAACGAAATCTATTTGGTTTAGAGAGGGGGTAAGGACCGATTAAGTCGAGTCCAAGAATTTGATTTGGAAAATCAACTTTAATAGGAATTAATTTACCAGCCGGCTTTACATTTTTATAATTATATTGCTGGCACAAGCGACAACTCGAAACATTCATTAACAAACTTCCTCATTTTAGGAAAGTAACAGGCATCTTTGAGCTTTTTATAAGTTTTCCTAATGCCAAAGTGCCCCGAAATTGGAGAGTCATGAAACTCAAATAGGATGGCTTGACGAAGAGATTGGGGAATTACAACTCGTAATTCGCCATAAGATGATAATAATTTTGAATAAAAAAGCAAGCCATCGATTAAAGAAAAAGATTGGGACCAGTTTAAGGCAATGGCTGATTCAATTAATGAAACTGACTCAGGATCTTCTAAATACTTATAGATTAATCCAAATTCGGGATCATTTTTTTGTTCTTGGATTAATTGATCTCTCGAATTTAACACAGATGCTGGCATAAGCGCTAAAGCTACTTTTTCCTGATCAGATACGAATTTATCGTTTAAGGTAGGTACTAGATTTGTAGAAGCACATTGGTTTACTTGTTCACTTTCAATTTCCTTTACACGAGTTTCAGTCACGTTTGTTAATATTTCGGATTGAACCGGTTCAGCCTTTAAATGCGAATGATGAATATATGAGGCTTTAACAGTAGAATTTAACTGATCATTCTTTTCATTTAAAGCAAGGGATTGATCTAACCCATTAGATTCAATCGTATTTTCTTGAGTTTGAGTAGTACGTGAAAGAACGTCAGCTACGATATTGTCAGAACCAGGTCAGTGTTCGATGTTTATATTAAAGTTAGATAACTTAAGAGTCCATCGAATCATGCGAGGAAGAGGTTCTATCCAGTTGTTAACCGAGTTAATGCCGCATGATCCGTAACAACTGTTACTGGAAGTTGCGTAAAGTATAAACGAAATTTTTGCAGTCCCCAAAGCACTGCTAAACATTCACGTTCAGTTACTGGATGATTTCTTTCTGCAGCGTTAAGCGTACGGGACGCATATGCTATTGGGCGGCCTTCTTGGCTTAAAACGGCACCAATGCCGTAAGAAGAAGCATCAGTAGCTACTTGAAATTTAATATTATAATTAGGATGAGCTAGTACAGGAGGAGCGCTAAGTATAGTTTTTAACTTATCAAATGCTTCTTGTGCTTCATTTGACCAGTGAAATTTAACTCTTTTCCTTTTGAGTTTAAAGAGGGGCTCGCATATGTGAGCAAAATTAGGCATAAATTTCCCATACCAAGCACACATGCCTAGAAATCTCGAAACTTGTTTGGAAGTTGTAGGAGGGGGCATGTTTAAAACTGGCTGAACTTTTTCATCATCTACAGAAATACCAGCAGGCGTTATTTTGACGTGTAGGTACTTAATTTCCTGTCGTGCAAAATGGCACTTAGAGGAATTTAAAGTTAATCCTGCATTTTGCAGTAGAGTAAAAACAGTTTTTAAATGATCTAAATGCTCATTGTAAGATGTGGACGTGATTATTATATCATCGAGATAAACATGTACAAATTTATTCAAAACAGGTTTAAGAATAGTTTCCATGGCTTTTTGGAATGTCGCCACAGCCCCTGAACATCCGAAAGGCATTCGTTTAAAACTAAACGTGCAATTTTTAGTTATAAACGCTGTTTTTGATATATCAGCGGGTTTCATTGCAATTTGAAAATAACCCGACGTCAGATCGAGAGTAGACATAAAATTGGTCGTTGTGATATGAGCTAACAAATCATCAATTATAGGCAAGGGATACTGAGGATATTGTGTAATAGAATTTAGCCGACGATAATCGATTGCAAATCTCCATGCCTCAGGATCAGTAATAGGTTTACCATTTTTCTTACGACATAAAACAACAGGAGATGCGTAAGGAGAAGTTACAGGGATAATAATATCATTTTGCAACATTTTGTCAATATGCCAATTTATAATATCTTGTTTGGCTTGATCATAACGATAAGGCTTACTAAAGACTGGTTTATTAGTTCCAGTGTCGATTTCATGGCAAACAACATGGGTTAAGCCAGGTGTATCAGAAAATAACTGTTTAAACTGATTAAGAAAATTAACAAAATCAATTTTTTCAATATGAGTGAGGGCACTTTCCTCTAAATTAACAATTAACTCTGTCGGTGTCCATTGCTCTCTCACATTGATTATAACTGCAATTACTAAATTGTTCCTGAATGGCTCTCCAGTTCTCTTGCTCATTTGCATCTATTACCTTTAATTGTTTTTCTCCAAACTTATAATTATTCCAATTGAGTTAAATAAAACCCCAAAATTTCTTCTAAGTCCCGCCGTCCGAGGGGAGTTAGTTTTGACAGCTTTATTTTCAAGCCATCCACCTAATTTTTTCTATGTCCCTCCGTTCGTAGGGACTTAGTCATTTTCTAAATTAAAACCCAATTTTCTTCAAGTCCAGAAGTTCGAGGGGACTTAGTCGTTTTTCCAAGCAGAACCCCAACTTCTCCCAAGTCCCGACGTTCTGTTGGACTTAGCTTTATTTTCATACCTACCACTTAATTTTCTCCAAGTCCCGTCGTTCGAAGGGACTTTGTCATTTTCTTAAATAACCCAAATTTCTTCTAAGGCCCGCCGTTTCTAGGGACTTAGTCATTTTCATAAATAAATCCCAAAATCTTCTAAGTCATTTTCTCAGAGCCAACCACGTTCAATTCTATCTTCAATTGTCCCTTTTGCAAGTCTCGGGAGCAGGATTTACCAACTAACCTCCAATAAATCCACTTTGCACTTCTCCAGAGCCAATAAATCCACTTTCCACTTCTCCACAGCCAAATTTCAATTTTTTCAAGTTTCGGGGGGGGGGGGGGGGCTTGCCCCTTAGCAGGCTGCTCTGGGGTAGGTTTCTGTGTTAGGAGAGCCTTTTTGCAGTTCTCATCAGCAACAGTGCTCTCTACATATAAGATGAAAGTTTTCTATCCTGCTCCCTAGCACTCTTTAACTCTGACGTTCTCTCGGCGAACGCAATCCCGTCCCTTAGTTTTAAGGGATGTGAAAAGCGCTTTCGCCGAGTAGCGCACCTATTTAATGCGGGAATAATGTCCGCACGCTCCAAATCATCATCAATTTGCCTCTGGTGGTTAATTAAACCTTTTTCATTCAAGGTATTTGCCCAATTAACAACAAAATCAAATTTAATTAAAATAAATTCTAATTTTCTGGACTTAGAAATTTTCAGAAAGGTTTTTTTTTTTTTTTTTTTTTTTTTTTTTTTTTTTTTTTTAAAGCCGTGCCTCTCCCCCACCCACTAGGCTTCCCATCCAGTATCTTTCCCATCTACAGCATTTTATAGCTTCTTAAAGGTCCGCAACCCCCCTTTAGCTAACGAACTTAAACTTATAGCTTAACATTGCTTCTCCCTCGAGGTTTCCTTCCCCTACCCCATCCCCTAGGCTAACCATCCCAGATAGCCTTCCCCAAATCTTGTCCCTGGTTACAGTCAGTGACTACCTACCAGCTTCAACCTTGCATTAAGTGATTTTGGCTCGGTCCACAGGCCTGCCCCACCCCATAGGCTCACCTCCACTCTTTCCCTTTTGTCCCTCTCCTCGGCGCGCAAGGCACCTACTCTTCACATTTCTGGGCTCAGGAAGCCTCCTGGCTCCCCCGCCTCCTCCCCTAGTGCAACTCCACTTTTATACCTCGACTGTCCCCACCCCCTGGGCACCCATCCTTTTACCAACTTTGCTGTTTACCCCCCTAGGTGTTCCTAGTGCCAGCCCCCGCCCCCCTCGGCAGCCCTCCCCCCTTCCCCCTCCCCCCCATTTTTTTTATTTATTTATTTATTTATTTATTTTTATTATTATTTTTTTTATTACTACCTTTTTTTTTTTTTTCTTCAAAGCCCACTGCTCTCGCGTCTTGAGAACTATGAAAATAAATTTCTTTCTTTCTTTCTTTCTTTTTCTTTTCTTTTTTTTTTTTTTTTTGTTACAAAGCCCACTGCTCTCGCCTTTTGAGAACTTACAAAATAAAAATTCTTTTTACTTATTTATATATTATATATATATATTTTCTTCTCTCGCCCAACGCACCAACACAAAGTTCAAACAGCTCCAGCTTTCTCCCTCAGTATCGCTACCACTTGGGTCTCCCTCCCTGCCATTTTACAAAGTAAAACAAGTTTTTTTTTTTTTTTTTTTTTTTTTCCTATCGTCCCTAGCTTTCTCGAATGGTATCAAATAAAAATTCACTTTCTTTTATTAAATTTTCTCTTGACTATTTACGGGAGTCTAGGCTCCTGGTTTTTGCTTTTTTTTTTCTCTCTCTCTCTCTCAAATGGTATGGTGTAGACGCTCTGGCGAGCCCCATCCAATTACTGAGGTAATTTAAAAACTCCTTCATAAACACAGCTCTTACTCAAGTAAAATCCAACAGCTTTTCTCAAAGCTCCAAATCGATATAGGACCATGTCCAATACAGAGAATAATCACCACCAGGAAGAGGATGAAGACGCCTCCTCAGACGCTTCGACCACAAGCTCCTCTTCAAACCAACCAATAAAATCAAGTATCTCCACGAGATCAAAGACATCCACAATAAATACAAAGCCAAAAGCCAAAGACTATTAAAAAGATACCACAAAAGGGAGTATAGTTTATGAGGACTTCTCCACCTACAATACAATTAAAGGCGTAACAGTAGTAGCAATGGATCTCATAGCTAAATCTAGACCAAACAAAAGCCTAATGAAGGCTCTTAACAAAGCATTCCTAAGGATAAAGCTCCTGAATAGGGCAGCGAAAGCAAAGGCCAAGGCAGAAAGCCAAGCCACACAGGACCTTCCTACACCCACCTCACAACAAACGACACCGGAAAAAACAATGCCATCGACGGAAGCCTCTCCATTACCAGCATTAGTACCACCACCTCTCCCACCAAGACTCTCAGAACAGTCCTCACCAAAACCACATGAAACAAGCAACCACCAACAAAGCTCCCCTTCTGTCAACCTGAAGATCGATCTCCAAACAGAGTTCACCCTACTTAAAACAAGACTACAAGAACTCAAAGATATCCAAACAGACATGAATACAACACTGGGAAGGCAGGAAGCCTTCATCAAGGATAACCTCAAGCCCCACACTCCTGAGCCCCAAAACGAAACAGTGCAGCAAGAGAACAGCCACCAAGATTGCCCACCATCCACATCAAGTACATCCAAAGACGCACCAACATTTTCACAGATAACAGCAAGTCCACCGAACACAGCACACAGTACAACCAGCCATCAACGCCGACCAGAAAACATATTTGCACAAGCTTCAATAGCCACCCAACAAACAAGAAAAACCATTCATGTCACACCAAAAACACAAAAAGACAGCGGCAGGCATATTATGGACGCCCTCAGAACGCATCACGTATCTACACAAGCAAAAATAGATTTCACTAAGATCCTCCATACATCTGTAGATATCTACTGCAAAACTGAAGTCGACGCAAAAATCCTAATGCAAGAGCTCCAAAATAACACAGAACTAGAAAATACTCTCAATTTCAAACAAAAGCCCTGCCCACCAATGAGGATCCTGCTCATGGGAGTTCCAGATGAAATGGACGCGGACACAATACAACACAGACTCAATGAAATCACAAGAACAAATGCTAACAAAGACCAAATAATACAGATCCTGAGGAAACAAAAGTCAAGACTACCACAAGCCAACAATTGGATTCTACATATGCCGACTCCTTACGCGGAGGCCTTCCTGGCGCTACAAGCGGTGCAGCTGGGTCTCTTCAAATGCTATGTTAGGCCCTATACAGAAATAAGCAGATGCTCGAACTGCCAAGCTCTAGACCAGGGGTGGCCAACCCGCGGCCCGCGGGCCGCATGCGGCCCTCCGCGTAGTTTCTTGCGGCCCGCGAGGAGACTAACGATATTTAAAGTTTGACAACTTTGGTTAACGGATCAAAAATTAATAATTACTTTCTGAATTTTCGAAATGGAAATGCCTTTTAACGATTATGATAGCTAAAGAACTGTTGTAATAAAATATTATTATATCCATTATTCATTCTTTTTATATAGTTTTAATGTATAATCATAAAATTTTCCCGATTCTATTTTTAATTTATGAATGAAAATAATTTAAATTAATGTATTCTGCTTCGAATTTTCACCCTTCCCTTCCCCATAAAAAGTATATACATAAATGAATCGTATACTCACAAATGCATATGTACAGTCATATAATAATAATAGTAATAATTTCCTTCCCCGGAAATTATCGTAGAAACCAGCAGCTGATGCCTAATGATTGGTAATATAACATCTAGTTTTTAATTCAATTGCTAATTTTTGTTTAGGGTGTCATCTACTTATTAAAACTTGCACAAACATTTTTTTTTTTTTTTTTTTTCGAATAGTAACATCTATTTTTGACTACATATTCGAATTTCGGAAGTCAAGGTGGTTTGGAAAAAGGTATAGTTTATATTCTTTATATCAAGTTTTCATAGAGTTACAAGCAAAAATTAATCAGGGGTAAATCTCTATATTTAAAAAAAATTAAGATATCACAAAGAAAAGTATTATATCTATTCAGATAATAATAGGAAAAGAAGTATAACAATTTTAAATATAAACTAAAGTAAAGTAATGCTAATTAAGAAATGATGTGTACGTCTAAACTTACTTGAATAACTATTTTAAATCATGTGCAAGCAAAGTAATATATGACACAGATGATAACAAGTGACAGCCCTCTAAGAGTAATAAAAATTGAAATATCACTATAATTCGAAAAATAATGATAGGAATGATTTTTAAATTAGAAACCCATATTTTGATGTTGCCCATTGCTATCCGTGCAAAAGTTAATGTAGGTCATAACCATAACACATAATTTTTTGAAATATGAAATTATTACTTATTTTCTTAATTCAAAAAATGTTTTTTTATCAAAAATATGCATGGAATATATTTGAGTTACTTCACTCTAACTTAAAAAAAAAAAAAAAAAAAAAAAAAATTAAATTTCAATACATTAATTTTTGGGGAAGACATGGATTAATGTTTATTACATTCATTTAACATTAGCATCTCCATAGTTTAACAAATTATGTGAAAATTTGAGAGAAACAGATAAACTATACCACTTTCTGGGCTGATTTGATCCAAATAATCCAAAAAGTTTGTCGAAATTGTGGGTTACCTTTGAAAAAAATGAAATTCATGCCAATTTTAATATGCAGACACCACCTTAAGCAAAATCTAACTAAACCGTTCTAAACTATACCCTATTTCTAAACGATCGGCACTATGCATCTCGATCGCATGTCTCTACACTAATTTACGGCGAAAGTCGGGAAAGAAGGGAGGGGGGGGGGCTTATTTTTGTACATACGGTGCGGCCCTAATGAATAAAATAGATTTCCAATACGGCCCACCAAGTGTTTTGGGTTGGACAGGCCTGCTCTAGACCACACCATCCACACCTGCACAAGCAACATCTTCTGCTCGCACTGCTCTGGTGGGCATAAAAATGAAAACTGCAGCCTAAGGCCCAGCTGTATCAATTGCCAACGACAAAATAGCGTCAGACGCACACAGGGGCTACTTCCCTTTCCCTCTAACCACCCAGCTTACTCCTTGACCTGCCCAATACTGAAGGAAAGTTACTCTCGGAAAAGAGAATATCCAAACAAGAAATATCCCACCAACAAAGACACGACACAAACAGCCCAACAAGCCAACACCCAAACACAGCAACACAAGACCAACAACAAACACCAGAGCAACAACACCAAACGCACAGGAAGATCTAGAGGCAGGCAGCAGAACCGTTCCTCCTCCCGCAGACCTTCATCCAGAAGACCAAACCCTCCAGACCAAACAAGTCACCAACCTACTCCTGAGAAATTCCACCAACGTAACCAGAGCATATCAAGACAATAACACAGGCACAACGAATCATCACGAAACAACCAAAGGCCACCATCATACACCAGATCACAATCACGCCCAAGACAACAAAGAAACCACATGAGTAACCCACCTGACTGGTCGTACAACCCTTATCCGTACGGCCCCCCTCAGATGTACTACTCAGGACCAGCACAGTTCGATTACGACTACCAAATGGAATGTGACGAGGCCTATTACCACCCTCCAACCTCATCACACTACGCCCAACGAGAACGAGACCAAGTAAGAGGGTAAGTTTTCTTTCTTCCTATTCTGCCCAATAGCTCAACCCCTTAAATTTACACAAAATTAAAAAGAAGCACAGAAAAAGAGCTCTCTCCTCGTCTCCCCAAGATGCAGCCTCTTCACCTCCCCAACCCAGACCAAATTTCAACAGCCTACGCTTCCTGCAGATTAACCTCAACGGTTGCATGGCAGCTAACTTGGCAGCACGAACTTATATGGAAAAGAACTCCTACGACTTCGGGCTGCTACAGGACGCTTACTGCACCGTGGGGGGAGTTCTGTATGGCTTCCCAACCTCCTGGCCTAGATTCAGCTCCAAGCAGAACACAGCTCACATCGTCATAAACACACAAAATCTCAACTACACCCATCTATACACAGGGGAACACTGTGTATTCATTACACTCACCACAAGGGAAGGTGAGTTGATCCTTGGCAGTGCATACGCAGCCCCGTCCGTGGATCTTGAGTTTTGCCTGGAGGAATGGCAACATCTAATATCACAGAAAACACTTTTCATCTGCGGCTGTGATCTCAATGCCAACTCCCCACTTTGGTGTTCTCCACGTGAGGACGTAAGAGGTCGCAGTCTCATAGAATTCATAGCCTCGAACAACCTAAACTTAGCTAATATAGAAAACTCACATCCAACATTCGAAAAGGACGGAGCCAAGGGTTGGCCGGATTTTACCTTGGTAAATCCAAAGACCACGGCAAGAATCTCCGCCTGGTCAGCTCTAGATGTACACAATAGCACAGACCACAACTACATAACATATACACTAGAAACAAAACCGGTAATCACATACTCCAAAAGATTTGCAACCAAGGACAAAAATTTTAAAAAGTTCAATTCACTAATCAAACCACCTCTAACAAACCTAAGCCAAGAACTGCACACAGTTAAAAACAAAACACAATTAGAACAACTCACAGTAAAACTAATACAAACAATCCACTCAGTAGCCACCTCCTCCTTCAGGCTCAAAAAATGCGGTCGGCAATTCACCTACATCTTCTGGTCTCCCCAGCTACGCTCCATGCGCAACAAATTAACAGCACTAAAACGCCAACAAAGATTTCTGGACCCCGCGATGTTACCCCAACAAAAACAAAAAATCAAACAACTTTCGGCTCTCTTCAAAAAACAACTTAACATGGCAAAAAACGACGCATGGAGAAAATTCTGCTCAACACAAACAAAAGTTTTCGGCAGTGCACAAAAATTCTACAGCAACAAGTTTTTCACCCCAACGGAGCTGAAGCTAGAGCGTCCTCCAGCTCTTTCCTCGAAACGCAATAACCTTGAACACATCACAACAACACTCTTTGCACCAAGCAAATATCCCAACTATCAAGCGCCCACTTTCTCAGCTCCCTCGGATGTCCCCTTCACGGAGAATGAAGTCAAAGCCACACTCTTCAGCTTCAACGTTAAAAAGGCTCCTGGCCCAGACAATCTGGACTTTCTAATACTAAGACACACCTACAACACAGTACCACACATACTACGCGACTGGGCCAACCTATGCCTGGAGCATAGTTGCTTTCCAGAAATCCTTCGAAGAGGCGAGGTGGTGTACTTCCTAAAGCAAGGGAAGCTCCCCTCTGACCCTGCATCATATCGTCCGATCTGCCTGTTGCCAACCTTAGGCAAACTTTTAGAAAAACTGGTTGTAACCAGATTGAACTTCCATCTGGAATCTAACAACCTCCTACATCCAAACCAATTCGGGTTCAGAGAGGGCAGATCATGTGAACAAGCATTACAGGCAATTAAAAGCTCCTGCGCCTCTAACTCAAAGTCCTTGGAATATACCACCTTAGTCTCACTCGACATCAAAGGAGCTTTTGACAACGTAGATTGGCCCCACATATTACAAGCACTACACGAACTCAACTGCCCGAGAAACCTGGCGGGGGTCATCAGCACTTATCTCTCAAAAAGGAAAATCATTGTCAACTGGGGTAGTGGCTCTACAGAGCTCCCTCAAACTAAGGGGTGCCCTCAGGGCTCATGCCTGGGACCTATTTTATGGAACATCATAGCCAACTCGATCCTCGTCCGCATGAACACTGAGGGTCACACTACCTACGCGTATGCTGATGATTTCTCAGTCATTCTCTCGGGAAGAACCAGGAAGGACCTGGAGAACCAGGCCAAGGAGGCCCTCCCTCTCTTTAGCAAACTGTTAAAAGACTTAGATCTATGCCTCTCCCCCTCAAAAACCCAAGCGCTAACTTTAGGCTTCCCCAAATTACTTCAAAGATCTCCCGTGGTGAGAATAGACGGCGTCAGTGTCCATCATGTACCCCACCTAAAACTTCTTGGCCTGACCATCGACAGGAAACTTAGCTGGACCGCCCACCTGCACGAACTAAAACTGAAACTTATGACAATTTACCACAACTCCATAAAACTAGCAGGAAGGTGGTGGGGCATCTCCACCTCCTTCCTGAAAACATGGTACTTAACAATTGTGGACAAAATCCTAACATATGGTGCAGGTATTTGGGGTGGTTACCTGTCGAAACAAAATCAGGCCAAATTAGACTCCATCCAACGTCCCTTCCTCCTCCAAATTTCGAGAGGTTACAGGACGATCTCTACTGACGCCCTCACTGTCATTACGGGAATCCCTCATGCCCACCTACAACTATTTATCAATTACTTAAAAACCAACATCCTCCAACTACACGATCTGCCAATAACTAATTCTATCTTCCCCAACACCCCACTGCAACTTCATATCCGTAGCTGGGACTTGCACCCGGCAGAGGACGCAGCATCCTTCGTAGTAAACACTCAAAAAAATAGCTTTGATCCCTCAGTCCCTGTGGCGGTGTACACGGATGGCTCAAAGACGGACTCTGGCGTAGCAGCAGCGCTCTGCGTCATGGTCAACGGACTTGAGGCTCATCGGTGGGCATGCAGGCTTGAGAATTTTAACACCGTTTTCCAAGCGGAACTTTTTGCGATTCAAAAGGCCCTTGATTGGGCAGAAGGCAACCCGCAGCTGTCACTAATAAACATCTACAGCGACAGCCTCTCGAGCCTGCAGGCCATCACTAGCCACAAGACTAAACACCCCCAAGTCTTAGACATAAAACGTAAAATCGCCAAATTAAAACACTTAATTTCCCTGGCACACGTTTCTGCCCATAGAGGCGTCGTCGGCAATGAACTTGCGGACTCATTGGCGAAGGCTGCAACTGAAGGGGAGGATATTCTACACTCTCTTCCAGCACCCCCATCCTACGTAAAAAGTAAATTGAAGGTACTACTGCACCAAAATTGGCAAACACTGTGGGATGAATCCTCAAAAGGGAGACATACCCACAACCTAATCCCAATAGTCTCAAATGTCTCCTGGAACATTTCTCCTCCGGTTGCGGCTTTTTTGACAGGCCACGGGCCTTTCTCCTCCTATCTGCATAAATTTCATTGTCGTCGGTCGTCCCTATGTCCTTGTGGCGAGGAGGGCGCTCCTAATCACTATTATTACTCTTGCCCCCTAACTGCTCCCTATCATCTTAGAAACCCATCTCCTAGACCCCATAATTGGCTAGAAAATATTCTCACTTCCCTTGAGCTTGGTCAATTTGGAAAACAACAAAAGCTGTTTAATCACATCAAGAGTCAGTCCTGCACCTCTTGCCCTCTGTCGCGAAGGGTTTTACCCGGTAAGAGGCTGACATGACCTACACCTATACTACAATGATCATCTCCTTTCCTCTCGGACTTCAACATAACATTACAGCATGTCAGCATGCCTTCTGTCGCGAGGAGCCGGCTAGGCTCGGCATGCCGACCAACAAAAGACTATGTAAATTGAACTTGTTTCACATCTCCCATTGTCGCGAGTAGGCTCTGCCTGGCGATGATTCTTGTATTTTTTTTTTTTTTGTCTTTCAATAAACATCTTGGCGCAGCCCACGTGAACTTAGTTCTGGAAGCGCTCAACACCGCTCTTCGAGCGGTGAGCGGGGGCTGCGCCCTGTTCAATCTAACCCTATAATGCAAGGATGCTGAAGATTGTCGATGACGTAAAAAGGCCAATTAACACTTAAATTATGAATTTTAACATTCAGGCTGACTTCGCCTCTATTAACACAGGACTTCCCTTGAGCCGTTGTAATATTTAAATTTGTCCGCTTTAAAGGTTTAAAGTCAAAATACTTTTTATAAGTTTCATATGCTAGAAAGGAGCGTTCAGCACCAGTGTCCCAATAAGTAGGTATGAAAATATCATGAATTATTGCATTTAAATTAGGAAGGTCCACCGGACTGATACAAATTGTGTCTAAACATATGGAGGTGGTTGAGTTATTCAGTGGCTGTTGACCCTCCTCACAAGAGCCACTTACTCGTTTAACTGACGACTCTGGTTATTACAAGAGTTACGAAAATTTCTGTTATTTCTATCAGCTCGAGAAAAATTTTGAGACTGATTTTGATTAGAACGATCGTTCCGAGAATTTTGAAAGTTATTACGCCTTGGCTGCGGCGATTGACGTTCTTGTTGATAGCGATTGAAATTTTGAGGGGGGGGGGGTGAAATTTTCACGCCTAGAATTTTGTATATTTCCATTACCCCGTTGGCGATTAAAGGTGTTTTCCGCCCTTGGAGGGTGTCGTTCTTGATATTTAGCTAAGGTTTGAAACAGACTGTCGTAAGAGGTGACAGGTTTCAGATCAAGGTAATCTTGAATAGGAATAGTCAAAAGCGGGGTTATGATTTCCATTGCAGCGGCAAAGGATAAAACTAAATCCAGCTGCTTTAAAATGTCGAATTTACGTAATAAATATGTGGTGGGTTTATCAAAAAACGACATCTTTGTCGTATAAAGTTCTTGACGGAGTTTAGTTTTATCCACAATAGAAGAGAATTAATTTTTAATTTTGAGCTTCAAATCCTCATACGTAGGGTTTTGGCCTAGAGCTCTAGAGGCAATGGTGTCATACCAGATTTTAGTATCTCCTTTTAAGGAGTATTTTAATAAATTAAATTTATCAGCCTCGTCAATTTTACATATATCAAAATACTGTTCAAGATCTTCAAAAAATTTAAGTACATTGTTTGAGCCAGTAAAATAAACCCGAGTGGGGGGGATGTCGAACTGAGTTGGGCGCCACTGTGGCGTTTGCGTTCCTGCAAACTCCATCTTAACTTAAATACTTAGATTACTAAGAAAACCAGAGACGTGAATTGAACAACAATAAAAGTTTATTGAACCAGATTAATGGGAGGGCGGCCTGGAAAATAGATCTTAGCTCAGTCAGCGTATTACTAAATCAAAAATATATAAATCAACAATTTAATTATCTTAAATATCTCACCACAGCAGATAGTCGAAGGTGTAGAGACGGTCGCACTCGTACTCCAATACTACGGCTTCACTATGGGACAGAGGATTCCCTTCTGGCCCAGCTTGAACTTTCCGAAAACTAGTAGGTACTCACACCGACACTCATTACTACTTAACTTCACACAACTAAATCTCCTCGACTCTACTTCCGATATTCACCAAAATAAGAATCATCACACTCGCTATACTATCCTCCAACATCCACTATACGATCCTCCAACATCCACACCATCTACTAAAACCATCTCTATTTTTATACTTCTTCCTACACCCTCCTTTCACTACATTTCAATCCGTACTTTTAAAAATCACTTCTAATTTAACTAATATTCAAAATCTAAGTTTTTTAATGCAGCATCCTGCCTACACAAAACTAGCTCGACCTCAACCGTCACCGAGTCACTGGCGACGGAGTGATTTTAACCGTCCCCTCTTCCTACTTTGCTGGATCCAGCTTAATTAAAACAACTGTGGTGACGTTCTGACGTCTCAACCTCACATGTTTTGTGTTTTATTTTTCTTTCACTTAAATGCTATGTTTTCCGGCGTCTTGAAACTACTCATTTATACACGACTTCTATCTCTGAGAGATGTTATCAAGGTCATTTTTTAGCAGACAGTGGTGTTTGTCACACAGAAGGATAGTTCCGCTTTTTTTATTACCAGTATTACTATACAGAAATTTTTTATCGTATATTTATAGCTTTTTATTTTTTTATTATTTATTTAATAGGATAGAGATTATTTTTAGAAAATAATGGTGGAAGCATAAATATCTATGTATGGGGTTTGGCATGACATTTGCCGTGGAATCACCAACCAGTATTGCGGTCAGTATTTCTTTAATTAATTATTATTATTGTTATTTTCAAGACCATTCACTTCTTTCACTGATAGTTTATAGATCCAGTAATTCAATGCACTGACCTTCGGAAGAAAGAGAACATGTCAACTGTACTTGTGCATTTGCATCACAAAATTCGAGATTGGACTTTTTTTTTTTTTTTGTTTAGTTTTGGGGAACTTTGAGATAAGTATAGTACATATTTTATGTTTTGTGTATATTAAGTTTTCTGCAACATACAAGGGTAAAGGCATAGTAGATACAATATGCAAATACTTTTTAAAATATTGTAATATCTACAATTCACAAATGTATATTGAATAAATCATCTATTGCATACAAGTATCTAATATCATAGCTATAGCATAGCCTCCTAAACTAGAAGTCTGTCGCGTCGCTCGGAAACTTGGTAACCACCTGGTACAAATTGCGCGACTTTTTTATTCACCTGTCACCAATAATTTTAAGAAGTGAGACATGATATATAAAATCGACGTTTCTTATTCGCCTTGTATGTATATCAAATCCCACTTTTAAAAATTTTTAGTGGTTGTTGAAGAAAAAAGTCGCGCAATCTATACCAGGTGTCGCTGTCTACCGCTTGAACTGTTACCAAGTTTCCGAGCCACGCGACAGGCATCTAGTTTAGGAGGCTATGACTATAAACTCTTCCGTTTTTACTTCTGATCAGAAACTTTCTACGCTGTTAAAAATTTCTGTAAATTTAATGTAAATATTTATCCAGAGTCTCAGTAAATTTACACACTGTAAATAGAAGCGTCTTAAATTCAGAAAGAAGTGTGTCTGAAACGTCAATTCAGACACATAAATGTCTGAAACACTTACGCATGCAAAATTTCAGACGCATGTGCTGTCTTAAATTAAGACACGTAAGTGTCTTTTTTATAAATGAGCTCAGATAAGTGTCTGAATAAGGTCGGTATGTCTGAAATTAAGACATATAACATTTTCAGACACATAAAATTTCAGACATTTTACAATTTATGCACTTAAAAATTCAGACATTACAAATTCAGACACTTAGAAATTCAGACATTTGTATTACTTAACAAATTTTCCATATGGAATCTACTTTAAGCAGCATGCATGTCCTGTTTTAAAAATTTTTTAAACAAATAAATTTGACATTATTTTATGTAATATAAGTAGTTAACTTATTTAAAATACTTAGACACGGATCTTATTCTGTTAAAAATTAAAAAACAAAGTTAATTTTTATTTAAAATTCTCACATGTAATAAATCAAAAAAATATTAAGATAAACGAAGCATGTAACTTGTAGCTAAGAAAGCGAATACGTAGCTAAACAATCCTAAACAATTTGTGCATAATTGATTTTTTTTTCGCGTTTTAAAAATTATTTTATGTTTCCCTACACTTCAAAATGTAAAAGAAATTTTTTTTTTTTTTTTTTTATAGGGTACTATTTTTTCATATTTATTACGCATTTTACAAAAAAAAAAAAAAAAAAAAAAATCTCTACACATGAAATTTAAGATAGTATGTATTAAGCTTTACTTCTTATGAACAGTTTTATTGCAAAGACATGAAACTTCAATTTGTTTTACGGATACTAGAGTATATTTCGTTATACAAGCAGCGTACAGCGTGAGCACCGACGGCTTGATTGGGAAGACGCTCGACTTTGAATCCGTAAGTTGTCAGTTCGATTCCCGCCGGGGGCAACGGGGACTATTATTGTAAAAATTATTAATATATATATATTCTATTCCCTAGGAGATTCTAAAATCTATTTATCACAGGTAAACAGTATGAAACGCGGCTTTTCATTTATGAAAAATATTCACTTCAGACAGGATCAAAGATGGCGGAATTTCAGACGTTTCGAGTGTGAAACGATGTGCCTTTTAAGACACATTTTAGCATCTTAAAATTAAACACCCGTTTCAGACACAATTTTGTCTGAATTTCAGACACTTGTATTTACAGTGCAGTAATTCTTAGTTAAAAGTGAATAATCGAGATTCTCAATCTTTATTTT
The DNA here is from genome assembly GCA_963930645.1 of Salticus scenicus. Lineage (NCBI taxonomy): Eukaryota > Metazoa > Arthropoda > Arachnida > Araneae > Salticidae > Salticus > Salticus scenicus. The sequence goes on from OZ005657.1 coordinate 47,464,734, forward strand.
GTATTTTTACCTAATTTTATTATTTAATTTTTTAATTAAAATTAAAAATGACTGCTTCTAGTTTAGAAAAAGCTTTCTAAGTCCGAAATATATTCTCACCAATAATTAATTAAATTAATATTAGTTATTAAAGTGACTATATAAAATAAGTCTTTCAACATCTCCGTTTATTTTTCTCTGTAATTTTACGTAAGACTTAAGATAATACATTACACAGAGTTTTCTGTTGAAATTTTTAACAGTGTATGTATTTTTTTATTTATTAAATCGTAGAAAATAAATATGAAACATTTCTATTTTAAAATAGTGGTGATAAATCTGATTTAAATATTCGAAATACTGTCAACTACTCACTGCCTACCTTTGAATAAAATAAATAGAGAATTTAAGAGTTATATTATAAAAATTGCCTAATGAAAAAAGCTTACATTTTAATTTTTATGAAACAATAGATAAGTTAATAAATCAAATAGGGAATTTAAGAATTGGACAAGTGAATAAAAAATTACTGACAGAACCTCTTAAATAAAGTCAAATTATTATTTCTCTGAAATTTCTTCTATAAAAATTTACATTATTATAGATTTTTTTACTATCGATTTTATTCTTATATATTTTGCTTAACATACAGTCGGTAACAAAAGTGTCCGAACACCAGCAAAAATTCCTATGTAAAAAAAAGTACACTTCATACGGTTTTGTTAAATAAATCCTTATCGAATCATGTTCTTACACCGATTAAGAACAGGATTCCACAAGGATTTATTTAACAAAACCGTATGCAGTGTACTTTTTTTACATAGGAATTTTCGCTAGTGTTCGGACACTTTTGTTACCGACTGTACAATTAACATATATTTAAAATAAATGTATAAAAATAAATTTAAAGTAACCTCGAACAAATTTTTAAGTGATGTATTTTGAATGACGTTTATTTTTTTAAACACATTTTTATTTATTTAAGAGTAGGATCAAAGTAAGTTCACTTAACTGAAATAGGACTAAATAAATTTGATTAGGTTCTAAATTATTTTATATGAAAGATCTAAAACGGTACATTTGTATTGCGATAGATTTTATTTTGCAGCTTTACTAATCATATAATTTAGAGTGTAAAACTGTAGTTCAAATTTAAATGTAGTTTTCAAGTTGTTTTATTTTTTTTTAACGATATATATATATATATATATATACAAGGTGACCATAATTAAACTGACAGTGCTTATACAATGCTCTGTAGCGTGATCTAATTGCACGAATAGCTCCAAACTGTACAGGAAAATTAAACACGACAGAGGACGAAGGATTCCGTAAAATAAATAAATAAATAAAATAAAATAAATTCAAAAATTTATCAATAGGGGAATATGTGGCGCTGTTTCTCTAAGTAAAGCTTTTCTCGCAGACGAATTAGAGCGGCAATTATTTTTAAATTTGACACAAAATTAATCTCTAATTTAAAAATAATGAATGGGACAAAAGCAGGGCTTAAAAAAATTACGCAATCACCAATTTTAAATTATAAATCGCGAAAAAAAAAAAAAAAAAAAAACTTTATACAAAAGAACCGCGCCACATACTTCCCTAGCGGTAAAGTTTGGAACTTAATTTTTTTTATCATTGTTATTATATATATATATATATATATATATATATATATATTATTTTTTTTTCGGAATCTTTCATACCGCATCTTATTTAATTGTCCTACAAACTTTGGTGCCATTCCTACGATTAGATCGCAGTACAGAACACTGTAAGCATTGTCAGTTTAATTAGAGACACCCTACACCCTACACACACACACACACACACACACATATATGTACATATAAACTTATGGAAAATATATTAAAATTAGATAATATTTTGTTATTCAAGGATAAGTTCCGCTTTTTATTTCAACAAAAACGAAATCCTACATTCATACCGAAATAAACTTCTCATTTAATTACATTTATTTTAACGCATTATCGGTGTGTTAATATAAATGTACTTAAAAGAGAATTTTATTCTGGTCTGAATATAGGCTTTCGTTTAAATAAATAAAAAAAAAAAAAAAAAAAAAAAAAAAACGTTTATCCCTGGTTATTAGAATTTGGTTTATCCAAGTTTTGTACAAAAATGAGGATTCAGAAAGTATGTCTTTCATAGAACGTTAAAAAAAAAAAAATTAAAAAAAAAAAAAATAAAATAAAATAAACCACTGAACAGAAAAGTGTAAGTAGACAGATTAATATTAAAATATAATTATTGCAAAGCTACATTAAAGGTAATGAACCGAATTGTGTAACAGCATAGATATATCCCCCCCCTCCTATTCATAGACTGAAATTCTAGACTAATTTCCCTCATGAAGTCTTGGAATATTACTGTATGCTTGGTAAACTTATTCTGCCTATCCATGTTTATTTATTTTTCAAATCTAAGTTTGGTTTTTGGTTCTATTGCCAAAAGTATTTTTTTCTTTTTAAATATATTATTTATTTATTTATTCGAATTTGTTCTTTTATTAAAGTAATCGAGAGTTCCAATAAAATGCATTTATTCTGATTAAATCAAAATGAATTTTTTTTTTCTTTTCTGCTCTGACTGTCATTTCCTTAAAAATAAAAATAAGGTTCTGGTACAGTTCACAAAGGATGGGATCTTCTTCTTCTTTTTTTTTCATACTTCCTGTCAGTCATAAATTGTAAAGAAAGTGTTGTTTTAAGGTTGTTTTATTTATTTTTTCATTAATAGGAGCAAGACTTAGCCGATAGAAAAACTCTATGTTATTCTACAGAGAAATTTTTATCAGAATTATTCATTACCATATATATATATATATATACTTTTCCCATTCAAAAATTCACAACCGTTAAATAAGTTCTTGTTTTCCAAAATTTAATTTTTTAAATTTTTTTATTTTTGAACTAAAAAATGCGAAAAATAGACTTCATTTTTCTCACGTTATAGCTTCAAAAATGAAATTTTAAAAACAAATTTCAACTAATTTAATGACTGTGGTATTTCTTAGTGTGAAAATAAAGTTTAAAGTAACGAAGAATTCTCATAACAAATTTCTCGATATAATAGCATGGAGTTTGGTTTAATTAGACAGTTTAAGCTCCCCTGAATTCGAAAATCCAGTTTTTAGCAGTTGGTCCAAGTCTTTTATCGGCATAAAACTATATGTATAAAAGAATTCATTTTAAAAGAAAAAGAGAGAAAGTTATTATTATTTTTATATGTTTAAGTAATTTATTTTTAATCACATGAATAAACATAATGACTCAAGGTAAATTTCAGGAGTGACTACGAGCATCTTCTGATAATACACTTCTTAAAACATGAAATATCTATCTATCTATCTATCTATATATATATATATATATATCTGTATAGATAAAAAATAACTTGAAAGAAATTTTGTCCGTTAAAGAAAAATTTCTTACACTGTGTATCAATCAGCATTTTAAAATAAATAAATAAATAAATAAGACAGAAATATAAGATCAAAGATTTTTATTCAGACAAAAACAAATGTGTTAGTTTAAATTTATAAAACAAACATTTTTACAGCACAAAAATTGTTTCATTTAGGCACTGAATATAACTTTAAATTTAAAACCATTAACAAATTAAATCCATACAGAAATTTTGAAATAAAACAAACATGAAAGTGAAATAAATTCAAGGTTTTGGTTTAAAAGGAGGAATGAGATTTGTTTCATTTTATACACCTTTAAAGCGGATGTTGCAAGGTTTTGGTTTTAAATAAGGAGGATTGTGGATTTTGCAAGGTTTTGGTTTAAATTCAGGCTTTTTTGTTGGTTTTTCCGGGAATATTGGGTATGGTATGCTCCATGAGTCTGTCTTCAGTTTTTTGGATGGGTGCTCTTCATTTTCCTCTTTATTTTCCTCTTTTTTAAATTTTTTCAACTCTTCTTCTAAATTTTCAACTTGTTTTTTCAAATCATTCTCTCGATTAATTCTTCTCTCCATTTCGAATAGTTTACGATCTCTTGAACTGATTTCATATTTTAATTCAGTAACAACTGATTTGTGAGACCCCGCTATATTCAGCAAACTCATATTCTCTGACTTAATCTTTTTATATAATCTGTGAATATTATCCGTATCTTTCATTTCTTGAATTTTTTCATTTGTTTTCGTTAATTCCTTTTCATAGTTTGAACATTTTAGTAGCAATATGTTAAAGTCTCTTTCTAATTTAGACACATATTGCTTCTTTACTTCTTCATTTAAGATACGATTAGAAATGAAAGATAAAGGTCGGTCTTTAGCTTCCAATTTCTTCATTTCCATATAAGTCATCCCATCCATCTCAGTTGAGCAACCTTTGTTCCGGCAATTGGCAAAAGAAGGTTTAGCATTTAATGCTACAACTGTATCCAAACAATCTATAATTATTTTCAATACTTCTTTCGAGTCTAACTGGCTAGATCTATTTGTTTCACTAATTTGTTTCTTGTGTTTTCTAAATACGTTTAGCACTTTACGAAATGGTCTATTTTTCGTTAGTTCTTTTAGCTTCTTTACAAAACCATCAAAATTCAAATTCCCAATAAAAAATTTATTTTCTGGTCTCACTGCTTCATCTTGTTCACTGTTTTTGATTTTGCTCACTCCTGCATCCAGATGAGAACCTTCCACATTTAGCATGGTATTAGAAGCATTAGATAAAACAGAATCATCTGTGCTATCAAGTGTTGATGCAGATGTTTCTCCAGTATTTGGTAACATTGTTTCTGCAGAGGCATTTGATTGTTTGCATGATAAATGGTTTTCTGAACTATGGGGTTCATCAGATGAAGGACAATGTTCGACAGTTTTAGTTTGATTGGATGCCTTGGAAAGCTTCTTTTTTGAAGACTTTTCTTTTTGATGGTCTAGCATTTGATTTTCACTTGTACATTTTCTTGCTTTTTCTTTTTCTTTTGCATTTTCTTCATTTAATTTCTCACATGAATCTTCTTCTTCAAATTCGCATATTTCAATAATATTTTTGCCCAGTGTTGCTAATTTAGTTTCTAGCGTTTTTATTTTCGCCCTTAGCTTTTTGTTGTCCTTCTTTAAAGAGATATTTTCTTTCTTCAGCTTTTTTGTATCCATCTTTTAGTTTTCTTTTTAACTTCTATGTAACCTATATAAATAAAGAAAGGAAAATATTTACTATTCTCAAAACATAAAGTATTTTACAAAAGCATAGAAAAATCTCAATACTAGGGGTTGCTCCTATATATAAATCTTTATTCTACATTGTGCCCAAATCAAATTAATACACACACACACACACACACACATCTGTCTATTTCTCTCTTCATTTTTTAATTATGTATATATATATATATATATATATATATATATATATATATATAACTAAAAAAGAAATCTTATTTAAAGGAGGTAAAAATCATGAAATACTTAAAAAAAAAAAAGGCCCTAATTTGAATGTTTAAGACATAAGAAATTGCAGCAGAAAGTATGATAATGTAAAGATTAAAAAGGGAAAAAGGCAAAAAATCTAAAACAAAAATTAATACCAAGCACCAAGAAACATCGAGACTGTTATCAATGGAGCCCCTCTATGCAAGATGATAAAAAAGTAGTATGTCCATTTTATCAAGAGAAAAGTATAACCCCTTAGCAGTTCAAAACACAAAAATGAAATAAGAAACATATAAAAGGAAAATTTGCCAAAATACACAATATTTAATGTAAATATATAAAATATTATGAAAATATTGAATAATGAACGTGAATGAAAAATGAACCAACAAGACTCTTGTTCAAAATAATAGTAATAATAATAATAATAATAATAATAGTAATAAATAAATAAATAAATAAAATAAAATTAACCTGAAAATCAAACAACAAACAGCGTGGCAGATACAAATTAACAGTTACGGATACCAGATAAGACAAGAGAAGGATAATCTTTAAAACGTGCAGTTTTAATCAAATTTCGAAATGCCTCATTATAATTATCACAGTTATTGCAAATTCTTCTAATCCCAGAAACTTGCAAATACAATATATTTTTTAAAATCTTTTAACACTAATACAACATAACCAATTAATTAAACTAACAACATATAAATCGAAAACTAACCTTTTAATCATAAAGGCAAAATATCCAAGATTCATAATTTAGTTTTGAAATCCAATAGCAATACTATGCCGTCACCACTGATGTGATTGAAAATTAAATCCTTAGGATAAATATTACTAGCAGCTTCTAAAAACTTTTATATCAGCTAACTATCTATCTAACTAATTATCAGAATAACCAACTAAATATATTTTTCCTAAATATATATATATATATATATATATATATATATATATATATATATGCATATATATCTTATCAAATGCTCTCAAAAAATAAATAACTATTGAAATACATTTGATTTGAATTTAAAAAAAAAGAAAAGAAAAGGAACCTCTTATTATATAAAATATTCTTAAAAGTGTGTAGAAAACCAAAGATCGCAAAAAACCCTAAAAAGGAAAGCAGACATAAACACAATAAAATATTTATAACAAACACAAAAAATATTGAAGTTATCATTAGAGAAGTTCCTCAATGTAGAATAGAAAAGTAGATATTTTAATTTTTGTTCGATTTTTAACTAGGAAGGGAGCGACTGGATTAATTTTGTTAAGTTGTGTAATTTTGAAAATATCATATATAATGGTAGTAAATTTTTTTTACAGATCAAAGTTATTCTAGTATATATTAATTAGTTCTGATTTACAATTTTTTACATATATAGATGATCTAGTTGTTTTCAATTGTAGTAACATTTGGAAGTTTCTAGTAATATTTATTTAAGAGTTCAGTTTTAAAGTACAACCAGCAGTGAAGGTTTAATATATTTAAAAATTAAATTAGTTCATGAATCTTTATTTTTTCTCTTCATAACGGACTGTACTATATTTTAATATTTCAAAGCGACACTTCAAACATCTTACTATTTCTTCCAAACATTGAGGACAATCCCTAATGATAGCGTCAATATATATATATATATATATATATATTTATTTATTGCCTGCTTTTCTATTTAATTTATATATATATATGTGTGCGTGTATGTATATATAATATATTTATAATGTAGTAACATAATTGTAGAATGCAAGAGAAACATATGCCCAAATGCCAAATTTATCCATAAGATTCATAATATATATCCAGGAATAGTTAAAAGAAATATGAATTAAACCATAATACCCATACTTTAATCAATAGCAATTATATATGGAAGTGAAGCCTTATATAAAGTAATAGACATTAAAAAGGTTAATATGAGTTGTTTCTGGGACATTGATATATGAGACAATGCATTTATATATATATATACATGAATGAAACAATGATACATAATGATATGAATAAAGCAGTAATACATGAAACATCAATTCAAACGTCAGATATAAAGCTACAAGATCCTGATTAAGCGGAATTTCGAACAAAAATATGAAATATGACAAAAGTACTGAATTTTCACTTCATACTTAATAATATCCAGTGGGGAAAAAAAAAAAAAAAACCTTACATAACATGGCGGGAGGGACAAAAATACTTCAAAAAATCTGAAAAAATTATCATCTGGGGCGATAAGATTTCATAAAAATAAAAATTCACAAGATTTTGCATCATAGCATATATTTGAGTTAGAGACTGTGTTGTCATCCTATCTCATGCATGAAAACATAATAAAACTTATAAATAAAATGGAAAATTCCACATAATCAAGAATGAAACAGAGAAATACAACAACATGGAAAACAGAATACATTCATTTCTAAAGCGTTGAGTTGAAATTCTTTTACCATTTTATTTCAAGAACCCCTTTATATATATATATATATATATAGGTAGCAAGTCTTCCGTTTTTTCAAGGGAGACTTAACACCAGAAATTTTTTATAACTAGTTTCAGCTTATTTTGTCGTCAAAAATATACATGACACGTCCCTTTAAAAAATAATGGTGATAAGTCTGATTATAAAATTAAAAGGGTTGGCAGCTATGCATATATCGTGAGTTAAAAGTCACGCACATCAAAATTTAGCTGCCTGTAATCGTAACAATGTGAGAATTTGAACAAAAGTAAAGTGTACAGAGATTAGTTGAAATGCTGGTTTTTATTTTAGTAGATAGATTTGTAGCAGACAAATATGTTACAATAAATGTGTGAAATGACGTCTTTTTCCCGAATATAAAAGCATATTTGCCCAGCTAAGCTTATACTGGTGGGCTCGTTTATGACCCGCAGGTAGCACCCTTCACTTGCCATCAGTTGCAGGTTGACCTAAGTAACTTTAGCAGTGGGCCGTTTATGACTGCCAGCAGTGATGGAGGTTTACAGTAAAATGGTCAGTGGCCGAGAAGAGGCATAAACACAGTTGGCCTTATGCAGGCTACCAGCACACAGCCAACGCATGTTAGCCGTGCTGTAGCCATAACTTATAAAGCCTGTAACGGACCACCACTTACAATATTTACATTTAAATAGAAAAGAAAGCGCTGCGATTCGTTTCGTGTTGATTTGAAATTTCTTCGAATTTCGCCATTTCGTGTGAAGATTATTGTAGTATACGATGAACGAGTGCTATGTAGATGAATTAAATATATGAGTAATTTAATATAAATTAGTTTTGTATTGTATTGTTTTATAAATATTATTTTAAAAAGATTTGGTTCTAAGACAATATTATAAATTAAGTATTTATAGACTAGTACATAAAAACATTTAGTTGATATGTTTTCGTTAAAAGTAATACTTATATGATAAGCTTATTTATTTATTCATTTATTTTTCACTACGAATATTTCTTTATATTACATGCTTTTGAAAAAAGAGCAGCAGTATATATTTATTTTCAAGTGCTACAGTTTCAGCAAGATTGCATAAGATTGTTACAGTATTAAAGATAAATTAATATAATTTTGCATGTAATTGTGAATGAAATGTTGATGCTACTATAAATATTCATATTTAAACATTTAATACAGTATATTTAATAAAATGGTTAAAAAAAATTAGAAAAAGAAGAAAATGATTTTACCATCAAATTATTTTTGTAGAAAATTTTACTAGTAAAATGCGGACTTACGTATCGAGTTCAGTTGAGAGCATGAGAAAAAAAATAATAATCAGAAATTCGTTAATTATAACTGCATATAAGTCATGTAAGTAGTGTTTACGACAACCGACAATTGTTGCCAAATTGTCTATGAATATCGCTAACATCTCGCTAATGGATGACAAATTTGTCGGCTAAAACATTCTTATTAACCTACTTTCTCTATTTTCTACTGATATTTAAAATATGAACATAAGTATTTTGATACGAACAAAATGTCAGAGAAAAAATAATAATAAAAATGAAACCTATGTATTTTAAACAAGCTTCTATCTTTAATTTCTGTTGCATGATAAACATTGTTCTAACTCAGTTGTCGACTTCAAGATTTTATAGAAATGCTGCTTTCACGGTGCTACAATGCGTTAAAGCTTTCATGCTTCACGTTCTTTTTTACTTTCCGAACACTATAGTGAGGAAAGTATTGTAATCATGTCAAAAATCCGAATTCGAGATTTTGATGTTTCTATACGTTTTGAGGTCCAACGAGTCCGTTTTCACTATTTTTACGATGATGTATGTATGTGTGTGTATGTGTGTATGTGTGTATGTCTGTGGGTGAACACGCTAGCGTCTAAACGCTTCGTTCGATTAACCTGAAAGTTGGTACGCATATTGTAAGTCACCATAGTACGAACCCTATAGATTTTGGTGAATCTAGCACTTATAGTTTTTTTACAGGGACACAAAGAAAAATTCTTTATCATTATGGCCCATGGGAGCAAAATCTTAAAAGTGCGATAGCATCTAAACGCCTTATTCAATTGAGCAAAAATTTTATACACATATTATAGATCACAAATACTCAATCTGTATAGATTTTGGAGAATCTAGCACTTATAGTTTTTTTACAGGGACACAAAGAAAAATTCTTTATCATTATGCCTATGGGGCCAAATTTTTAAAAATGTGATAGTGTCTAAACACCTTATTAATCCGAGCAAAAAAATTGTACACATGTTATAGATCACAGTTGAACTAACTGTATAGATTTTGGTGAATCTAGCACTTACAGTTTTTTTACAGGGACACAAAGAAAAATTCTTTATCATTATGGCCTATGGGACTAAATTTTTAAAAGTACGATAGCATCTAAACGCCTTATTGAATTCAGCTGAAAATTTATATGAGTATTATAAATCACTGTTGCACTAACTATAAGCATTTTGGTGAATCTAACATTTATAGGTTTTTACAGGGACACAACGAAAATTTCTTTGTCATTATGATCTATGGGCTCAGAGTTCAGTAGCGTTAAATAAAACAACGTGTAATAGATGGAGAAAAATACTCAAACACTCTATTATGGTTTTCTCTCTTTTGTTTGTTTAACAACTACTCTTTCTTTACTTTATCTATAAAACTGTTAATTACTCAATGTTCGGAAAGTCGAGTGGATTCACTCCAGATTTTTTTTTTTTTTGTCATATTTTGCAGAAGGCAAAGTGTGAGTTAACAATAAAGGCTATTTTTTCTAAAGATGAGCATAAGTCCAATGGGTCTGTCTGCTCAAAAATTTTTTCATCACATGTTTTTATTAAAATCATCAGATTCATTTCCTTCAAAACCAATTTTTATTTTTATTTTTCCTTCAAAACTAAAAAACTGCCATATTTTTCAAGCGACGGCTGATGGATTAGCAGCGAATGCAAATTTTCCTGACGATGATCCAATCGACCCCCCCCCCCCCCCCACTTTAACGTTCACTACTTAATTTATTTTAAAAATTACTAAACTAATTTTTAAAATGGCTTTTAGACACATAGCTGATCATAAATATTTAAAAAATAAAAATTAGCATTGTCCCTTTTCGAGAAATTTTTGGTTTGAAACATCTATAAGTTAACCTTATTAAATTCAAATAATATTTAATTTAATAAATAAAATACTTTGTAACTAAACATTATTGACTACAAAAGCTCGTAAAAGTTGTTTCAGGAGAAAATAATAGTCCAGCTCTTCATTAAATGAAAAAAACTAGACATGAGTATCATCAAACCAGCAATTCACACTCGCGGGCCCACTAAGAAACGTAAAGTGACTTATGCATTTAGCTTCCTTTGAAGCACTATTTGTTAAATTTTGGAATAGTGCTGCTATCTACCGAACAGAAAAGGAACAAAAGTTTAAAAACTGATTAAAACAAGTGGGGAATGTTAAAAAAACTGCTACATAAAATATTGTTAAATGATGTCAAATGTTTGGTTTCGCTGCGAAACCAATGAACGTTAAAGGGTTAACTCGTGTACAATTTTCTTTGCTTGATGAACGATCGTGGTTAATTCCAATATGAATTTTACTTATTTATACTTCCCTTGTTAGTGCCATTTACCATGTTTGACATTACGATGGACATTTTTCACTATTCTTATGATGATTTGACTTTTCTACGATGAATATTTTTGACTTGCCATAATTGGATAAGAATTTACTCTTAACAGCATAACATTTAACATTATCAGGAGTTAAATTGCTTTTGTTTTTTAAATTTTCTGGGGAAAAAAATCTAGCTAAAATTTTTTGTAACACATAGACATAGATAATAATAATTTGGTTTTCGTTACTTTACATTATGTATTTTAATATTTATTTTCTAATATCATTAATATTATTATTTAAATTATCTGACTGATTTGAAAGTAAAAATAAATGCCCTTGTTATTACATGCAAATTTAGCAGTAAATTTTAATATATATTTTTAAATACATGTTAATATAATTATAATATATCGTTAAAAATTTTTAAATATAACTAAAAATTTTCTTTTTAAATAGCCAGTATACAAAATACATCAGATTTCTTAAGGCTTAAATGTTTTACTAGTATAACAAATTAAAATTTCTTTTAAATAATATTTTCCGTAAAACGTATACTCAGTATTTTTATTTATTTATTTATTTTTTTTAACTCCAATAAGTTAAACTATTTGAATTATTCAAAAAACATATAAACCGAAGGATTTCAATTTAACAAACTTACAAGAACCGAAAGAATAAATTTCCCATTTCGATTCAAATCAATTAAAAAATATCAGTGATTTGAAACATGATTTTAATCAAGCGTACAGTGGATGATCCATTTATTAGATTTTTTTTATTATTATTATTATTTTTTCCACTTTTTCTTAAAAATAAATAAATAAATAAATCGGTCGAAATGGTCTTGAATATCAGACATGCGAAGAACATTTTAAGGATCACAATTTCCAGAACGATTCATTCACGAATGCAGTTAGGGGGGCAACCAAAAATTGAAGAAAAACAAAATACTCTAGGAGCAGTGACTTGCTTTATATCGTAGTAGTGCTATATTATGGGCAACTGGCGACGGTTTGGAACACACCCTAAGGATGGTCCGGAGACATGCCAACTCAAGTTTGGTCGACCTCGGAGAGAATAAAAACACTCTGGATTACCTTGTTTTATAAAAAGCTACAAATGCCTTGTAACTTTAACACATGATTTCACTTATTATTTACAATATTTGCATTATTATTATTATTTATTTATTTTATTTAGGAATGCCCGCAATATTTAGACAGATACTTTTTTTTTCCATAAAATTGTTACTTTTTTTTTTAATTGGTAAGTTTTTTGGTTATAACAAGCATTGATTTTAACAAAATTTTGTAAAACTTGCATATTAGAACCACATTTGAGAAACATTATTCTGAAGTATAAAATGTATATTAATGTGTAATAAATGTGCAATAATGTGTAATAAATAAGTATTAATTTTGATGAAATATGTGTATTTGTAGTAAGTAATTTTTTACTGTGCATGCGCGAAATGTAGCATTTTTTATTACACAAGTTAAAAACTATATATATAGGGCAACTCATGTTAAAATTTCATTCGAATCGAGTGAAAATTAAAAATGTTACCGTAAAAAGAATGAGCCAAATTTTGTTAAAATCTGTCTAAATATTGCTTGAATTCCTTTAAAAAGGCATAACTTACTATTTACAATACAGATATTGTAATAGTAAGTTAAATTATGTTTTATACTTACAAGTCATTTGTAGCTTTTTATGATACAGTGTAATCCAAAGTATTTTTGTTTTCTTCAATTTGTGGTTGATCACTTAATAAATATTTGTGATTAAGTCGTTATTGGAAAGTATGACTCTAAGAACGTTATTTCTGTGTCTGAAGTTCAAGACTATTTCGTCCAGTATTTCATTAGAAACTAAAAAACATTTCTACATAACAGATCTACGATCGAATTGCAGCTTGCACTAACATTGATGTTTGATGTTGAGTATTAGAAAAGGATTGAAAATCGCACTCCAGGGGGTTTTTCATGTGAAAATTGGATCATTTTCAAAATAAAACCTTTTGATATAAAAAGGAAATATATGACACTACTTTGTCTAAAGGAGAAAATCTTGGGGCTATATTATAGAAAATCTATCATATTTACTTTCTGCATTTAATTTATTGCATTTAGGGAATAAATTTATATTAATAAAATCAGACTTATGTCTGTAAATTTCTCAGAATCAGAATATTTTGCGATATCTCTACGTTTTACATATCGTGGAAGCCAAAAATGACTTCAGAAAATTTTCTGCGTGTGTGTCTGTCTGTATGTGTATATCGTTGTGTCTGTATGTCTGTGAGCGAGTTGCTCCCATATGCTTTAATTACACCAAATTTATTTCAAGATTATTAAACAGCTAATTAGTTACAAATTAAAATAATTGACTTTTATTAATCATTTAAATATATCAGATTTATTCAAAATTATTAAATATATAATTATAAATTAAAATATATTATTTTTATTAAGGTTAAAAAGGGTTTCTGTAGTAAATCCATTGATCTCCTTTTAAAATTATGCAATTTTTATATGCGGGGATCTTAAATGCAATTTAATTTCATATTTCTCGAAAAGAATATATATATATATATTTAATTTCGTTGCAATTCACAAAAATCTATTTATATTTCTAGCTATTAAAATAAATTAAATGATTTCCGTTATAATTTATTTTTATTTTGTTTAACTCCAAAAACCATATAAGGAAATCAATTACGATTAGATATAATCTAAATGTCTCATTTTTCAGACTTTATGTCGCAATAAACGATAATTACTTCCACCTGCTCTAACCGTCGTTTTGGCACATATAAGTTATGCCAAATTTACTGTTGCAATTTGCAACCGTCTTTTCTAAATTTAAGTTTCCCGTTAGATTAACACTAAGACAAAGAAACTTTTATTTGGCGCTTTTCGCTGGTAATTTCGTAGCTCTGCCAGATTTGGCAGTCGGAATACGAAATGAAGCTTCTTCGTTTCGTCACTTTTACTCGAATCGATTGACTAGTAAAGATGTAATTGTGTTGCGCTCTCTCCCACGACTTTTTGCGATTTCCAATTCTGTGACGAGCCTGGCGTTTATTAATTATATTTCATTGGAAATGAATTTCTATATGGATTTCGATAAATCAAGTTTACAAGTTAACGAGATGTCTAAGATTATTTATAGTGATGTGAATTTTAACCGATTTACCCGCGGTTATTTGTAAGGAGAAGTTTTAAAGCTTTTGAAAGCCTCGATCTGACAAACAGAAAATGAGGGCCTAATTTTTTTTCAAAATGACTTCTTTCAAGCTGCCCTTTTGTTCCGTTCATTTCCAGTGAATATCTTTCCTCCTACTGGCCAATACTTTGAAATTTGTCCAATGGTTCCTCTGCCTCCTTTACCATTTTAACGTCTTCTTTAATCCATCAATTTATTTCTTTTACCCTTTTTTCCTAATTTTCATACCTTGGAGGAATGATAAGAGGAGATGACATAGGGTGTATCAGCAGGCAGAGTAAACGAAGTTAACTGTTGTCTACTCAAGATGGCTGCCGTAATAGCAGCGCTACTGCAAGAGCTATATGAAGTTTACGAAAACATTAGCTCGTGCCGTGATATTTAATGGCTTCTGTAGTTACGATTTTAAATTAATTTTTTCCAGTCATGTCATCTCCTCTTATATCATTCCTCCAAATTTCATATAATTAGCCTTGCACTTCAAAATTTTGTCCAACGGTTCCCCAGCGTCCTTTATCATATTAACGTTTTCTTTTAAATCATCATTCTGTGTCTTTCATTCACAAGTGGGGACTCCAATTGCGATTCGTGAGTGAATTTGTTACTTCCTGCGTACATTCAGCTCGTCTGAGTAAAGCGCTGCTGCAGACAGCATAGACTCGGAGCAGGAATATTATGAGAGAGGAAGATACTGCCAAATCCAGTGGGGACATGAAGGGAGGTTTTCAGTTATTTTAAAGGAATATTTTTCAAAGATTATATTTTTCTGTTATATTAACCTATGATAAATAAATGATTCATTTAAGTATAGTGACTGTCAAAGCACCAAACGCCTGATAGCTTTTTTTCCCTAATATAGGCAATTTACTGGTTAATAAATTTAACTTTATCCACAAATTTGTTGTAAAATTTTCTGTTGAGTATGTGTGCTTGTCATGTGAGAAATATATGAAGAGAAATATACTAAAAAATTAGTTTAAAAATATTTATTGTTCGGTACATTTTTGAAAGAAGAAATAAGTTTTACTTTGAAAATTAATTTTATACAAATTAAAAATGAAGCACATTTATTCCAGTCGCTCATCACCTGTGTGGACAGTTGATTTTAAAGATATTTAACCTTAACTTTCGGTCGTCTATCCTTTTTCATTTTTACATCCATGTTTTCTACTGGTGCTTACTCAAAGAAAATGTCTATCAGTTTTTAAGCAATTTAACCCATAAAATCTAATTCAATCGTCTATCGTTATACACTCATCTACTTTTCTATCCATCATTAGGCTAAATCTAAAAAAAGAAAATATATAAAAAATTATAAGTATATATACAGTACCGGAAATCGAAAAATGAACACCAAAAAGGAGTTGGCGGACGATCGCGAAATTTGCATATGTTAATTGAATAGAGTATATGTGTGATGTTAATTTTAAACCAATGGTTGAGCTTTTGCTCTGCAACAGGAGCTAATAAGCAAATTATAATCAGTTGTATTTTAAGGAATAGGGATGAAGTGAACACAGTCACTGGTCGGATTACTGAATTTGACAAGATTTTGAAGTATCTGTGATCCAAAGTGTAGAAGGAGAGTCCATGACGCACATGCAATAACGCAGAAGGAACGTCTTAAAAGTTATTCCTTCTGCGTGGAAGGTGGCTTTGGCTCCTTCTTATTCTAGTTCATGTGTTCTTATGTTCATTAATTCTGACCTTTGTTCCTGATGTTTGATCACTGTAATGAATTATATACGTATAGTTCTGCCATAAGTTTTGTCCACCACTTAGAAAGGTCTAATTGTCATGGAAAATGAAACAAAGTTTAAATTTTACATATATTTTATTTATTACTTATATTACAAAAAAAAAAAAAAAAATTAAAATGGACCCCCTTTCGCCTTTACACATTTCTTCAAATACTCCGGCCACTCAATCTATCGCTGCACATACGATTTCAATCGGAATTCGTGCTGCTGTTTTCATTAAATTGGCTTTTAAAGTCTCAATATTTCGATGAGGTTTAGAGCAAGCCAATTCCTCTAAAATGTTTCAAAGACGGTACTCCAATGGATTCAAATCTGGGCTTCCCGATGGCCAATGATCAGCTGAAATAAACTCTGGTAAGTTGTTCTCACACCATCGCTGGGTCGTTCTAGCCTTGTGCACTGGTGCTAAATTCTCCTGGAATATCCAGTGCTTTCTAGTGAATAAAGTATCACTTAAGGACTTACAACTTATTCCATGATGTCGAATTGGTACTTTTTAGCTGACGTTTTTACACCTTTTTCCCAAAAATGTAGCCTGGTTACACCTTCATATGACCCGCCCCCCCCACACCACCACCAAACCATTACTGAAGAAGCAAGGTGGTTACCTCTTTAAACTCGTGGAATGTTTTCTGTAGCTTCTTTCGATCGGCGAGCTAACACCATGTCATTTTGTTTGATGATTCTTTCCTCTACAGTGAAGATTTTTTCATCAAAAAAAAAAAAAAAAAATTGCCGATATTTGTTATTTGCGTACCGCTGTAACAGATCTTTCGTTGTGGTTTTACGAATATCCTTAAAAGCAACCGTCAGTCGCTTGCCAGTACTTCTGCGGTAAGCACCAAGTCCCAAGTTTTGTTTTATAATGCAGGACATTGTTCTGGCAAGGATATTCATTGCACGAGTCCTGATTTTTTGCTTACGTAGCGTATTTCTGCGAATCCTTTCCTTTATGGTTTTAATAGTTGCTGACGTTCTGCTCGTATGAGGAAGACCGATTCGTGGCTTATTGTCGGTAGAGGACGTTTCATTAATAGCTCACTGGATGAACTTCATTGAATATTTCAGTGGCTTTAGCAAGTTGAAAATCTTTTGCGGTTTCTTGCCACACTTGTGTAAAGCAATTACTGCGATTCTATTTTCTTTTTTTCCCCCCACTCCATCTTAACTATGCAAATGTTTAACAAATACTGTAAAATTTTTTAGTGTTGACACACTATTTACATTTTTACAAAACATATAGCGGTGTCATTTTGAGAACGTTAAAAAATTAGTGATGGTTTTATTTTAGTGGACAGAACATATGGCAGGACTATGTATATATAAGAATTGAATATATATTTAATATCACTAAAATCTATGTGAAATAAGAGCAAAAATGAAAATCCGCTATTGATAGGGAGAAAAAAAAAACAGAAAGCGAAAATTATGCTTTAAAAATCAAGATTAAAACTGCAATGAGACGCAAATTTTGCACGAATGCTGAAAACTTCCGAGGGTGAAATTAAGACATCTGAAAACGCAGCTTCAAACAATTTTAAAATTTTGTTTTCTAACTTCTAAAATGTGAATACATATATGAGATTAATCTGCTTGCTTGAGTCATAGAGTATATGGAAAATTACAGAAGCGTTCACAGTTTTTCATTATATACTAAAAAAATCCAGCACTGAGAGCTTGGGAAGAGTCTTTCAACTAAAATTGCATAAAACATTTTTTTTTAATAGTTCATATGAAAAATTTCCTAATTTTAAGGTGTTTTACATTTGCTAATCTCATCTCAGGCCTAAGTGTTGTATACTAGCTTGTCAAACTGGAAATAATACAGTTAATTTATCACTAACCATCAAAATGTAAAACTATTGACTGAAAACACTAAACTTGATTTACTACCAGAAATTAAAAATTAAAAATATCGGAACATCATTTTGTTAAAATAAATAACGAGTGCTACATGCGCCTAATTTTGTTATTTTCAAGTACGTAAGTGCTGCCACTTTGTGAAAATAATGTCAACGTATTCATTTCATAATTTAAGCAATACTGTACTCACATCAGAATACTGCGCATCATTCCAACAGAAGAAAAAAAATTCTAACTTTTTAGGCTGCATGAAATACCTGAGCTGAGGTTTGACTGTACATTTGGAAGCCAACTTTAGTGTAACATTTCTTAACAGTCAACGAATGTACCCTATTTTTACATTTTAAAAATATTTAAAATCTTTTTTTTACATTTTGGTCACTTTTCATTTAGTTATTTAAGTTAAAATGAAAATATTTGTTAACTCTCAAAAAGATGCAAATGATATTTTAATCTTAATGATTCATAGATGGGATTAAGGATAGAAAATTATAGGATTTTTTAGGCAGACTAATTCCTTTTATGCAATTCTTCAACCGCTTTTATTAGTTGTATAAAAGCCAAAGAGATTTTTTTAGTTTTCAAATTAAAGTTATTTTTTAAGTTTGGCATAAAATGTTAAACTTGCTTAAATGAGAAATTTGCTATTTATACATTCTGCTGTAACATTTCTACTATTTATTTTAGTGTGCCTGTTGAAAAATTTAATAATAATTATTATTTGATAATATTCTATTCGCACCTTTTAGGAGATATGAAGTATTTGGTACCCATTTTCTCAACAGAAAAAAAAAAAAAAAAAAAAAAAAAGACATGAGCGTTATATTTTTCATGTGCTGAAAACAAATTTGAATTTGGTCAAGCAAAAAACTAGAAACCAATAGAAAACTAATGAAAGAGTAAATACCACTAGTAGTGTTTTTTTTTTTTTTTTTTTTTTTTTTTTTGAGTTATAGTAAAAATGCAAGCATGCCAAAAGAAAAGGCGTGTGGCATTATTCAGTCTTCCCCTAAAATACAACCTTGCCTCAACACCTTGTTACTTGAGAAATTTTTCCTGCTGTCCATGTAATGATGAGATCAAAGATGTTTTGAAAAACGCATTTAATAAAAACAATGATTCAAAATTTAACTATTCAACTGTATTTCCGTTGATATGGTTAATTTACAAACTCTAGAGAAATTAGCAACAAAATTCATTGCTCTGTTCTGTGAAAGCTTTTTGTTTTTGCTCATCATGATTTTATTCCTAAGTAGCAAAATTCATTTATTAATCAAATCAAAATTAATTTGACAGCTGAAGATTTTGTCGAAATATGTGATATTTTTCAGTGAATTGCATATTTTGTTTACAATGTGCCTGAAAGCAATCACAGGGATGGAACACGGGCGCAGAATTCATACCACTATCAATGTAAGAAAATTTTCTACTTCTTAAATCGACGATATTATAGTTAGAGAAATGTCTTAAACGGATTCCGGTATGAATTCTGCGCCCGTGTTCCATCCCTGCAATCACTGAATACTGAACTAGCCACTGTCTATTCTTTTAGCTCTCGAAACTGAAAGAAAGAAGGGGGTGGATTCGAACCTAGGTCACGCTCATCAGCTTAGATGTTAAGAGTTTTCCGTGGTTATCTCAGAAATTCGAGTGAATATACGAACTAGGATTTCTTCCACCCCCTTGATAGAGGGCATTCCCCCAAAACCTACACATTCACTCATACGTCTGAATCAGTTACTCAGAAAATAAGCATTTCAGAAGGCAAACTTCAACTGTCAGATAAAAGGTTATGTATGTGTAAATTAGGACTATAATTGGTGACTTGCATATCTGCAGCGAAAAGGAAAGTGATGACGAAGGTGTTTAAAACTTAATAGCATAAAGTGTATACAGAATGTCAGGAGATGAAATTTCAGAAACAAAGGTATCAATTAATACATATTCTGGTGATTATTTCTGTTTATACAAAAATAATGAAATTAATTTCACATTTTAAATAATTTTTTTCCCATAGAACTTACGAAAATATGTTAAATAATTATGTAGGGGTGTGTGTTTTAGCCCGCAAAAAACAAGAGAAACTGATACACACATAAAAAAGAACAGAATGTTATTATTTTCTCACGTATTTGTATGCACAATCATGGATATAAGTGACGGCACACTTTCAAGTTTACATGTTTTTGTTGTATGGTGTATTAGCCATACACACATTCGCCTCAGATGTATTAGACATATACCAAGGGCGCAATGGAAATACCGAGAGGAAATGTAATATCTAGGTGCCCCACTGCGGTGCTGACCACTGTGTACTCAAGCGTTTGAAAAAAAAAAGGTGAAGAACCTCAGATAATAAGAAAGCACTACAGAACTGGCGTTTTAAAGTAATAAGTACGAAACTTTGAATAAACACCATAAAATGCAAGAAACTCGCAATAATTGTTTCGGGTCGAAGATCACACGACCCTTCGTCAGGTGAACAAAGTAGGCACAAGTGCTGCTTTGGTTGCAGCACTCGTGCCTACTTTGTTCGTATGACGAAGGGTCATGCATATTTTCAACCCGAAGCAATTGTTGCGAATGTATTGCTTTTTATGGTGTTTATTCAAAGTTTTGTGCTTAATAAAGAACGTAAGAAGTAGCTAAATTTATCAGTTATCACCGAAGCCCTGTGAAGCTTCAATCCTCACATTGCTTCAAGAGATATGTAAACATACAGCCTCTTTATTAAGATTCAGACACAATAGAATAATTTCATTTTTCAAAGAGAATCCAGTACCTTCAGCAGGACGGGAATATCCCGTTGTCTCACTGCGGCAATGACCACTGGTGTCCTCAACTGTTTGGGAAAAAAGTGTGAAGGACCTCAGAAGTTGCTAAACTTATCAGATGTCATCAGAATTAGCCCTTATAAAGCGTCAAACCTCACACTGATTCAAGAGACATGTACATATACAGCATCTTTATTCAGATTCGACATACCATAAAGCAAGTTCATTGTTCAAGAATAATCCTGTATGTTGCTGTGTTAAATATGCACAAAGGGCGCAATGCAAGTACCGAACGAAATGGGAATAACCCGGTGCCCCAATGCGGTGCTGACCACTGTAGCCTCAAGTGTTTGGGGGGGAAAAAGGAAAGAACCTCAGAAAATTACAGATGATAGTGTCACCGGAGATGGCACTGTAAAGTCCCAATCCGCAACCTGTTCTGAGAGACATGTACGAATATGCCCTCTTTATTCAGATTCGAACATATCAGAATAATTTCATTTTTGAAAAAAAAAAAAAAATACTATATATTACTGTATTATATATATATATATATATATATACTATACTATAAGACCCTAAAGCCCACTTCCATGAGTGCTCTGCAGACTGTACATGAATAATCGTTAGTTTTACATGCATGCATAATTTCAGCTCAATCGGATGATGCGAAATCAGTCAAAATTCGCTTGCATGATGACACACAACAAAGTTAAATAGAAGCGTGTGAAAAGGTTAATTCCTTTCTAAAGGAACTTTTATTTCTCTACTTAGATTTCCTAATAACAACGAATGGTATTCATCTTATTCAGTTTTTTTTTTTTTTTTTAATCTAACGATTACACCACTTATCAAATTATATCATGAGACTGAGAAATCTTTTTTTTTCAAACAAAGGATGTCAATTTCGAAATAATCTGATGCATCACACGATTTTCTCTTGTCCCGCTTTTTAATACTATAAAAAAAGATTGCAGAATAAGGGATAAGGTAACATGCACTGAATACGAACCTACTTTAAAAACAATTTAAAATAGATTTAAGAAGTTTTGTTTGACACATAATTATATCTAAGGGAGGCTAACACTCGGTTTAAATATACGTATAGGATCTATTAGGAAAAGAAAAAAAAAAACACTACTTTTGTTAAATTTAAAAGTTATTATAGTTATTCACCTGCAACACTTCTTGAAGGCTTACCAATCTTGATAAAACTTTTCAAATTCGAAAAATAAGTTTTTACTGTATATGCGGTATGAGAAATTAATTTTTCATTCTTGAGCAGTTTTCTTCGACAAAGCAAAATGTATTTAAACACTTCGATCAATTACATTCAACAAAAAAGAATGCTTTCGCTTAGTTTTGGGCATACCTGTTGATTGTCTACTAATTATACACTTACCACATTGTGTACTTAGGTTTAATCCTATATAAAAAACACATAACGAAAGCTAAAATGCGTTTCTAACAATTAAGTATAGCTCCAATGTATTTAAACTCTTTTGGGCAGCCTTGTAAACGAATGATGAATGGTTTCCATACCTATTTAACACACATATTTTATATGCTTTTATGCATATAAAAAATATATGCTCATTTCATTTTGTTTAGTGCGGCCTATAGCAGTTAAACTGTATCTCACAGAAGTTTGGCCCATGGACGTAATGTATTTCAATTCTTTTGGATTTCCCTGTAGATTAACCATTTGCTTCATCTCAACGAAAACTTTAATGTAGCATCCCTATAGGATACTTAATTAGGGCACCGAGTTTGGACTTCCTGATACTATTTGTTCTATAATTATGCTGATAAATATCCCACAGACAAAAACACAGTCTTTCAGATCAGCCACTAAAAATATGTTTTCTGGATTCAAAGGACCTCAAAATGTGTAAATATAAACAAAATTATGTATATAATATAGTCAAATTCATAAATTTGACCCGAAAACAATATTTTCTCTAACTAAGAAAAAGTAAAAATCGGATAAATCTTCCACACTTAAATCGTAGTTTTACATAACTATATTTAAATCACGTTATTTGAAGTAATAAAGAGTAATCATACGCTAAAAAAAAAAAAAAAAATAACTCAACTGATGGATTATAAAACCTATCCCTTCGGATGGCAAGAAAGTGACAAAATTTAACACGTTTTATAATTTAAAAAAAGATCTAAAATTCGGATCAGTTAATGAAATACATCATTTGCTTCAGAAAAAGATTTTTCATCCGCATATACAAGTTCCGAAGAAAATGAAGCGATATTTCTTTATTATCTACCATTTTAATACCGTCTTAATTTAAGGTACTTTAATAAACTGAAAAAATTTTGTTATACGATTCTTTGTTATAAATGACTTTCAAAAAAAGAAAATTAAACCTGGGAAGAGAAAACCAGACTTTGTTCCAGTCTGATTTCAGATAACCAGTAAATGCGAATTTACCTGTAAATGAAGATAAGTGAAATCGGTTTTTCGCCCTAAGAAACCCGAAAACTCGAACTTTTATCAAAATCGTTAGAGCAGTTCCTGAGAAATCTAATATACATATATATAAATGATAGACAGATATCTTAATAAACTTTAACCTTAATCTTTTAGCATTTAATAGATACATGTCAAGACCAACACAACAAAAATAAAACTGATAATAACACATTGCTAAAACTATCACAAAAAGGTTGCGATACATGTTAAGATCCAATAAGAGACAAAAGCAATTTAAATTACTTACGCCCACTTGAACAACAACAACAACAAAAAAAAAAAGACCATTAAACATAATGGCGGAGAAAGTAATTAAAGGACTTCAGAATAATAATTGGAATAAAAGATGGATTAATAATTGGAATAAAAAATGGATTAATAATTGGAATAAAAAATGCTTAAAAGTAGAAGTATTAACTCATCAGGGGGCAAGTACTTCATAAAGCTGTTAAAGCTGCAACGATTTCGTAAAACAATATAGCTAACAATAGCAAATTTGTATTGTTCAGGCCCCAATCGAGCAGTAAAACCATTTTGAATGATAAATGAAATAAAATATTATACATATATATATAAGAACTGAAAACTATGCGTAACAAAGACAAAAAATCAGACATAAAAATCAGAAATAGCATATCAAATGAAGATTAGTCAAATGTAAATTAGAAAATAAGAGAAACATTTTGAAATCAATTGAAATACTTTCCATTTTTAACGTCATTATCCAGGGCAAATTATTGCAAAAGGAAAAAAAAAAAGAAAAAAGATTTTTCTGATAATAACAATGGGTTAAAAAATCCAAAATATCGCTATTAATTTGTCCAATATCACAGAAAAAATAATAATAACAACCAAACAAAAATATTTCCAAAAAATTAATGAATAAAGACATGAATATATATATATATATTGACAACGACAAGTATATTTATCTCATTTTAAGTAAAGAAATAAATAATTAAAAGCAATTATAAATTATGGCAATATATTGATTATAGCAAAGAAAGATTTATTAAAAAAAAGAAAAGAAAAGAAAGAAAGAAAGAAAGAAAAAACGCTTGTACATCTATTTATAACACAGTGTTATCGAAAGCATAATTACAACTGCTGCTTTATCAAAATAAATTGAACTACCATGAAACTCCTTAATAATAGCAAGCTATTAAACATTTAAAAAATATATTTTGTGTTTTATTATTATTATTATTTTGTAGTTATACATTTTATATTATGCCATATTACTTAACCCGTTAACGCCCGAATTAATTTTGCAAAATATTATTAGCTGATTATTTCACTTCTAAATTAATATAGACAACCGACAGTGAAATATATTAACTTAAACAATTCTTCTGATAGTTTTAAATTTAAAGCCTATCCTCATTTATATTTATTCATCTCACTAGAACGTTTATAGTGTTCTAGCGAGAAAACTTCGAGACAGAAAAACTTTGAAATAACAAATTAATTTCCTGTTATATGTTGACAAATATCTCGAAAGTAAAGTATTATAATACATATAATTATTCAACTTGATTTAAGTTAGTATACCTGCGCAAAAAGCAAAAATATGTGCGACGAATGAAAAATCATAAAATGACTATCCAAATTATGAAATAATAATTAATAGTAGGCACACAAAACTTTCAGAGATCATTTAGAGTGACGCTATAAACTGTCACTAAAAAGCAGAAAACATTCCAAGAAACCGCAAAAAATATACGTGCCATTTTATTAGATGTCCTCAAATGAGGACACTGGGCGCTAACGGGTTAATTGAAAAGCAATAATAGTATTATTAAAACAATTACTCCTTTAATAAATAAAAAAATACTGAAGAATATATACTTCATATTTTTGCTGATAAACATCGAAAGTTAAAAATTTCATCGTAATAATACTTAAGAAAAAGTATTAATATTATTAAATCTATGCCTATTAATATTATTATTATCATTTAATTTATAAGTTTTCTTAAAATGTGAATTTCAAATATTAGATCTGACCGAAAATATTATGTAGGGTTAGCGGGACAATTAGGGATCTTACTTTAAAAATTGTGCTGCGTAGACTTAACTTCTTTAGTAATTGTAAAATATTTTAAGACATTTCTTACTTTAAGTCATACTTAAAGTGGTTGGCATAGGTAGACGCTATTCAGGTCTCCTTAATATATTTAATTTCATAAATTTCTATTATAGGGCATACTATATTGATGTTAAGAGAAATGAACTCGCTGATCACTCAGCATGATCCAGACTGAAATATGCCCTACCACTAATCTCATCATAATCTGCCGATTTATTTCATTTCATTTATTTATTTATTTATCAGGGTTAGATTCGCATTTTAGTTTCCATGCAGTTCGATACTATTTTCAAGGAATAAAAATTTTCGACATATTCTCTCATGTTAAGTAAATTTTAGAATTCGAATAACTCAATTTACAATATTTATAGACAATATTAACACAACGTTAAAAATGTCAATGTAAAAATTGTTAAGTGCAGACTGAAGTTTCGGTAGCGCAAAGCGTACCGTCATCAGTGCAGAACGACGAAATGGATCATTGCTCATATATATAAGTAAGGAAGCGAATTATAGAGTCAGAGTAGCAACCAATAAGAATTTAGGAAACTGGAGCTGTCAGTCAATAGAAATTTGGGATGAAGAAAGCAATGTAAAAATTAAGAATATGTGATTTTTATGTAACTTTTCCAACAACCCGAGAGAAGGGTTGCAGCAAAATCGCAATTAATGATATTTTTATGATTTTTCATAAATATGGAAAGCTTCTAGAAAATCGAGTTCATATAAGTGTTTAGGCTGACAGATTATTTTAGCTGAATTAAAGTTGAAATTATGGTTATTTTCCCAACAATGCTTAGAAATGGTCGATTTTTTGGTTTTTTGTTTCTGAATATAACTCATGTGTTGTTTAAGGCGAAACTTATGTTTATGTTTTGTTTGACCAATATATGATTGTCCACATTGACAAGGGGTACTATATATATACCCCAAGAGTTGTGTATATCAATAGTACCTTTTAATCTAGAAAGGGTTAATTTATTTATGGGTGAGAAAATTATTTTAAAGTTATATTATTTAAGAACTTTAGCAATGGCAAAACCAGATTTAGGGAGAAAAGGCAAAAATCTAGTTTTGCCATTGCTAAAGTTCTTAAACAATATAACTTTAAAATAGTTATATTGTTTAAAGAGCTCGATTTTCTAGAAGCTTTCCATATTTATAGAAATCATAAACATATCATTAATTGCGATTATGCTGTAACCCCTCTCTCAGATTGTTGGAAAAATTACATAAAATCCACAGATTCTTAATTTTAACATAGCTTTCTTCGTCCCAAATCCTTATTGGCTAACAGTTCCAGTTTCCTAAATTCCTATTGGTTGCTACTCTGACTCTATAATTCGCTTCCCTTTATATATATGAGCAATAATCCACTTCGTCATTTTGCACTGATGACGGTACGCTTTACGCATACTTGCCACCTTAACCCAAAAGATTGTTAGTTCCCGCCCCTTTTTGTACACCACTTAATTTTTAGAGTAATTCTCTTCAAATATATTTACGATTAAATAAGAAGAAAAGTACTCTAAAAAATGACTGGTAGGGAAAGAGGGTAGGGAAAGGGGCGGGACTAGAGTCCTGCATCGGGTCAGGTCGACTATATTTTTTTCTCTCGCGGGTCGGGTTGACTGGATTTTTTTACTGAGGGTCGGGGTCGGGTTGGATTTAGTTTTCAACGAATCGGGTCGACTTGAGAACACTTTCAAAAAAAAAAAAATATTATTTTAATAAAGTAGAAATTTGTTTGCTCTATACACCCAAGATGAATATACGCTTGCACATATTATCATAGTAAAATAAACATCTATATCCGACTAAAGCAATAAAAAAAAAAAAAAAAAAAAAAAAAACAATTATTCTATAGAATATAAGCTGTTGAAAACAGCCTACGCTTCCCACACTAACCAGATTGTATGATTCATCTATTTTGATTACTTATATCCTTTTAAAATAGATTGTGAATTTAAACTGGTAATTAATATCTTTTCTCTTGCAGATGTTTTTAAGAAGTTATAGGAATGTAGATTTAGATGAGTTTAGTGGGCGTTTAGTTGGCGTCTGTAACATTGTATTATTTTAATATTATTCTGTGTGTGATAAGCATTAAGCAATATGCATACAAACACTAAGATTGAAACCCATTTTTGGACATTTGAAGTTCACAATACACATAAATAGAGATTCATTTTTTTTTTTTTATGTTTAACTTAGTTATAACTTAGTACTAGAAATTAAATTTTTAATTCTTTTTAAAATGATTTACCACGCACACACAACAGTGTGACAATTAAAATTTACTTTATTTTATAAATTAAAAACGTGTTCCATGATTTTTAGACGAATTATTAATTTTTATTTAGAATCAGGCTTCGGGTCGGGTTCGGGTAAAATAAATGGGGTTTCGGGTCGGGTTCGGGTTGCCAAAAATTCTTTAGTGCACGTTCGGGTCAGTTTTGGGGTCGAATAAAATTTATTTGTCGGGTTCGGGTCGATTCAAAATTCCCTTGTCGGGTTTGGGTCGGGTACAATCTACCGGGTTAGGTTCGCAAGTATGTTTACGCTACCGAAACTGCAGTCTGCATTTAACATTTTTTACATTGGCCTTTTTTAACGTTGTGTTAATATTGATATTTCTGTTCTTCGTCGTCTAGTTACTTAGTCATAGTCAACGCTGTTAGTGCGATTTATCGTAAATGGTATTTTAAAACTGATATGACATCAGTAAGATGAAATTATTCCTCACAATGCATGTTGATGCAAAATTTTGTCCTATTCTCCCATGTTAAGAAAATCGTAAATTTCAAATATGTTACGAAATTTTCCAACCAGGATGTTCATACTTAATTAACCATGTTCATTCCGGAAACATACACGACATTTTAAAACTGATCTAACGTTTTACGATAAAAGTAATCCTCATAATGCATGGGAAGATTTCCCTTATTCTCCCATGTTAAGGAAATCATAAATTTCGAATAATTTACTAAATTTTCAAATTAGAACATTGAAAATTTAAGTATCATAAGTGATATTTTAAAACTGGTCCGAGTTCTTGTGATATTGTCTTCACAGACTAATCAAGTAAATAATGAACTTCTAAACTGACTAACCTACAGACGGGTAATCTCTCGATACTGGGATTTTCGTATTCCGCACACCTCAAAACACCTAAAAACGTCAAAAAAAGCGAGGCCGAAAATTTTCACGAGTACCTTACTTCCGCAATAAATATAGTATGATGAGGAAGTAAAAACAATTAACTTTATTAATGATGTTAAAATAATATCATGTATTTGTTTCACATTACTCTAAATATTGATATTTATATATTTCAAAATTACCCTAAACATATAAACTGATATTGATATATCCTAAGTACCAATACCCGATTACAGCTGTTAATGGAACTTGAAAAGATGCAGTTGTGCGACTCCTTATTCTCTTCATATTCTTAAATGATATTATTTATAAATAATGTTTTTTTTTTTTTTTTTTTTTTTTTTACAAAAAAAAAAAAAAAAAAAAAAAAAAATAGAAAAAGAAAAAGAAAAGAAAAGAAAAAGAAGGAAATAAAACATACCATATATATGAGAAATATCTGAAAAATGGAATGATTATTATGATTATTGTTTGACTTTGACCAGTTTTTTTTAGCCGTGTTACAATAAGATAGACGCCAAAAAAAAAAAAAAAAAAAAAAAAAAAAAAAAGGAATCGTTTAGAAAATAAAGTGAACCGAATTTTAGATCTCGAACTAGAAACACCCTGGAAGGTTTATTCGATTTCTTCATTTAAACCAAAGAATTGTAGAAGCCCCGCTAACATAGGTCCAAATTTCTAACACACACACACACAAATAAATAAATAAATAAATAATAATAAAAAGTAAGAATATCCTTTCGGTATTATATTTTATATTTTCTGGATGCAAATAAAGATTGATAAATATAGAAATATGACGTATAACTTACCTTTAAATATTACATCAAACTGCCAAAAGAAGTACTAAGAGGGCTAGATTATCGCATGGGCACACAGGACACTGGCCCAGGCCTCCAAATTTAGGGGTCCTCACCTCCAAAACCTACGAAGTAATTAATACAATTTTTCATTTGATATGTCTAATGAAAGGAAAATTAATTAAACTCTTTCTACACTACTTTAAATAACTTAAACATTTGCTAAATTTTGTTACTAATTTCCCAAACTAAGGTAACATTTATATATATTAGCTGATTAATGTGCTTGATCAGTTTTTCGGTTGTCTTGAGTTTAATGATTTTCGTATACACTGTTAAAAATTTCTGTAAACCTAATGTAAATATTTATCCAGAGTCTCTGTAAATTTACATTAATTCTTAGTTAAAAGTGAATAATCGAGATTCTCAATCTTTATTCTGTATTTTTACTTAATTTTATCATTTATTTTTTTAATTAAAATTAAAAATAACTGTTTTTACTTTAGAAAAAGCATTCTAAGTCCCAATTATATTCTCAACAATAATTAATTAAATTAATATTAGTTATTAAAAGGAATGTATAAAATAAGTTTTTTAACACCACCGTTTATTTTTCTCTGTGATTTTATGTAAGACTTAAGATAATAGATTACACGGAGTTTTCTGTTGAAATTTTTAACAGTGCACGCTGATAAAAAATAAATAAATAAATAAATAAATAAAAAAAAAATAAAAAAAAATGAGGAAATGGACAAGTATAACAGTAGGAAAAATTTAAAAAATGTACCACATAACATAAATTACTTAAAATACATGAAAAAAGTCTTAGAATTTCTTTCTTTCATGTTTTTTTTATTTTTTATTTATTTATTTATTTTTTTTTTTTTTTAAGAATGGGCCCATTTTGTTTAGCTCTATAGAACAGGGGGAGGAGGGGGGGGAGGGTTTCTAAAGAGCATGAGTGTCCCGGGTCTTTAAAAAACATTGTCGGGCCCTGGTCTTAAGTAAGAGTCATTGATCAACATTCTTACACATCTTATATAAAATTTTAAAGTAAACAAACAAGCGAAAGCCCTGACTGCGACTAGATAATTAAATTAAATTGTTATGAAACACAAAACATTAAAAGTAGAGTGGACTTTTAAACTCATCAAAATCAGTCAGAAGATTTTTTTTTTTTAATCAGCAAAAACGTAATATGCACTCCTATATGAGCTATAAATAATATTTTATCCTTTATTTAGGTTTGAAATTGTTTCAATGTAAACTTATTAGGTATTTAAAGCTATTCTATATGTATAAACCTTTTTGAAATTTTAAACATTTTCTGAGACTGAAATTCTCCATGCAAAATTCATTATTTTCAAAGGTATTGAAATTTCCTACACATACTTTTATAGATTATAAACATAGTACTAGAATTAATAGTCTTTTTTTAAAGTCATTAAAATGCAAAAACATTGAATTATCGTTTATTTTTAATAGCAAAAGAAATAATAATAATAATAATAATAATAATAATAAATAAATAAACAACATAACATAACATAAAAATAATAATAATAATAATAATAATAATAAATAAATAAACAACATAACATAAAAATAATAATAATAATAATAATAAATCTAGTTAAATATATTTTTTAAATCTCTTAATATGACATGATAAAAATTCATAGCATTACGTATTTTTATGTATGAAATTATTATTATAAAAGAGTTATGGGAATGTATGTTAAAACACTTTTCGCTGGGAGCTTTTTGAGAAATGCTAATTTAAAAAATTCAAATATTGCTTATCTGAAATACTCTTAAAGATATATACCTTAAATTTTGTACATATATACCTATTTACATAATGAGTTATTGTTGAAATTATCAAGGCAAAAAAATGTCACTGACATTTAAAAAAAAAGGTTAATATTGAGAGCCCACTGTACCCTTAAAACAAAATTGTATGAAATACTTACAGCAGAAAATTCCTATTTTGGAAAACCTTCCTTTCGTCGCTTCTCTCCTGGTATCGTTTGGCGGAAGCGTCCAATACGAAAAACAGCAGTTGTAACGAAAACGTTAACTTAGGTTTGAAAAAACATAATCAGACTATGTTCCACGGCTTGAGATTAGATTCCCCGGATTTAGAAAGTGGTACTCTCCGTGTGGGTCTTTCTAAAGGGTCCTAGCCCGTATTTACGCGAGTTTCGGAGAAAATCAAGGAAAACTCCGAACGGCTAAGTCGATGAGTGTGACCTGGGATCGAACCCGGCACTTCCCGTCTACCAGCTTTGAGCGCAGAACAGCTCGGCCGTTGGTGGGCTACTCTGTGACTAGAATTCCTTTCATTCTTTCTCAAATTGCCTGTTCTAAACGTAGACTAGACTTTCTTATTTTGATGTATATTTAGTTTATCATTATTTTAAGTGTTTACTTGAAAAAAAAAAAAAATTAACCAATAGAATTTTTATTTTTTTTTTCTTTTAAGAGGAGAGGGGGGATGCGTGCGTAGAACTTTAGAAGATATTGGTTTTAAATAACATCGAAATTTTACATTTGAATTCTTAAGTTATAAAATCTTTTTGGAGATATATGGTCTTAAACGTTATAGATAACAAAATAAAATTAATTGCTAGACATTTAGAAAAATAAATAAATAAAAATAAATAAAAAATAAGATTTTCAGAAATTTTGATTTAAAAAAATTAACATTTAAATTCTTCATTCGACAGTTCAATTTAATGATATTCGATCTTAAACTCCAAAGACAAAAAAATAATTATCTCTCTCTCCTTTCCACTGATAATTTTAATTTGTTTGTAAAATTGCGAAAAACATTAATTACACTGCTCAGCATGAAAATTGCCACCAACACTATTTTGGCAAATTCTTATGTAAAATGACCTCCTGAATCCAAATATGACGTCCATTTTACCCTATCACCCACCGTTTTTTAGGGACGGCCCCCTATTTTTATCACTTTTCGGTAATTTTATGGCTATAAGTTTCATTTTTAGAAAGTGGGGGTGGGGGATTATTTTAACTGTTAAATATGTTCTAAGGGGCTGCAGAGTTGGAAAATTCTAAAACATCAACATTTGCGGCAAGGGGAAAATGTAGGGGAGGGGGATTTGCTACTGAAATTACGTATTACATTTCTACCCATTATTAATGTTATTTATCAAACATTATATATTTTTTTGTTTTTAAGTTTTAAATTAATTATTTTTCATTCTCCAGATCAAATTCATGGCCCTAATTTTACCGAACAGTGATAAAAATTGGGGGAGGGGGTGGTGTCCCGAGAAAACGGTGGGTGAGTGGGCAAAATATTCGGATTCAGGAGGTCATTTTACATAAAAGTCAACAAAATTTGTATCAATGGTCGAATTTTTTTTTCTTTCAGCGTAGTGTTATCTACTGCGATTTCCTATGTGTTGGAGGATATTTTATACATTATTTTAATTTTAAGTGTTTACATGGAAATGAAATAAGACTTACTGATAAATTTCTGAAAAAAAACCTTCATATTCGGAAATTTTGATTAAAATTCTCAATTTGAAAAATCTGTTTAATGCTACGTGACCTTTAACTTTAAAAATTATTATTATTTTTCTTTTCTGATGACTTTAATTCGTTTATAAAATAGTGAAAAATATTAATTTCCTAAGTACTAAGAAAACATATAAAGAAGATTTTAAATATTATTTTTATAACAAATAACATATAACAACTTCTATACACTATCTACAATAAGTATTTGGACACTTTCTAATTTAGATGTTTTGTTATCTAGAAAAGTTTTTCAGGAATCATCTTGAAACTTTGGCAGCGTAAAGAACATGTTATACCTCATATATTTTATCAAAATTTGTATCGTGTAGAGAAAAAGGGGACCAACAAAAAATTAAACAAAATGTTTTGGATCACCCTGTAAAAAGTAATGCTTGAAATGCGTTCTGGCTGTAGCATGTGAGCATGTGATTATGAGGCTTTATTTCATCATCTGTATATATTTTTATGAGGCTACCACATATCTTCATAGAGATATAATGTTTAAAAAAAATAAATAAATAAAATTGCAATAAAATAAAATAAAATAAAATAAATAAATAAAAATAAAATTAAATAAAATTAAAATTAATAATAATAATATTAATAATAATTACACTTTTTAAATTATAACACGTAGGTTATTAGACCGAGTGCAGAGACATTTTTTGAAAATTTGGTATGCTACATTAGACACAGCAAACTTCAATCAGAATGCAAAAATGTGAAATATCTTACGGAATGTGAGGATTTTTACTAAATAGTTTTTAACTACGCATGCGCCAGCTTTTAAAAAATTTCCTTTGTATAATTTAATAGCCAAAAGTATTGAGCAACTTATATGAAAACCCCAAACAAATATAGTGTAAATTCAAAGAGTTATGAGAGATAAAATGAACAGAATTTCAGTTATTTCAAAATAAAGACTAAACTATAAGGAGTTTTACTAACATTTTTAATTTGATTCAATCAATGCCCAATGGTAATACAGTGTTCGCTGATAGTAAATAAATACTGATAAAACCCCCTATCATCTCCTCTCATTTTAGAAATAACTGAAATTCGGTTCATTCCATCTCTCATAACTTTTTGAATTTACACGCTATTTGATTAGGGTTTTCATATAAGTTGCTCAATACTTTTGGTATTAAATTACGCAAATGAAATTTTTTAAAAGCTGGCGCATGCGTAGTTAAAAATTATTTTGTAAAAACCCTCTAATAAAATTCTCTAATCATAAAATCTATGTTAAGAAAAATTTCATTTCATTATTACATTATGTTCAATTTTTAATAGCAAAATCTGGCGCGATATAAGTTTCAAGATAATTCCTCAAGAAATTTTCTAAATATTTGACAAAACGTCTAAATTCGAAAGTATCCAAATACTTATTGGTAGACACTGTATTTATAACTTGAACTATAATAGGATTGTTCAGTAAAATATATATTCAGCTAACAATGGTTTTTGATATGTATTTTACAAATTTTAAATCTTTAAAATATCTTTTCTCAGTTTGCATTTTTTTTTTTTTTTTTTTAATGAATTCAGGATTTTCAAAATGCTAAAACTTCTACAAATATTTTAGAAAAGACTCTCTCTCTTTCTCTCTCTCTATATATATATATATAAGAAAGAATATTAAGAATAAAAATATAACAAAAATCATGTTTTCTTTGAAAACTTTTACACAGACATCACTTTTCAATTTTTTTCCTGAAAACCAAGTAATAAATTTCAAAATCCACCCATAATTCTTTTAATTAGGTTCTATTAAACATTAAAAAAAAAAAAATCTTTTCTCAAATGTTTGCAGAAATTTTATCATTTTGAAGATCATAAATTCATGAAAAAATGCAAACTGAAAAAAAATGTAATTTAAAAATTTCAAATTCGTAAAAAATATATCAAAAACCATAAGAATTGTTGCCTGATTTTTTTTTTTTTTTTTTTTTTTTTTTTGAACAATCCTAATGTAGTTCAAGTGATAAATATTAAATGGAAATACAAGCTTTTATATGGAATCTATTTCAGTGATTCCAAGTCAAAGGTGAATTAACAATGCATTTTAAATAGGTGAAGACAAGCATCCCTCCTAACGTTAAATTAAAACCGGATTTTTGTTCCTGTATTACCATCCTTAGAAGTAGCCGAGAGGTTCTTCTCTCAAAGCTGATAGACGGGAGGTGTCAGGTTTGATCACAGCCACTCGGAGTTTTCCGTAGTTTTTTCCGAAAACCTCGGAAAAGAAAATTTCGCGTATTTTCGTTTATTCTCGAGTAAAGGCAAGCCAGGACTCCTCCACCTCATAAAGGAAGGCACTTCACCCAGGCTTAGAACCCTTGTGCAGTCAATCGTTCTTAACACCCTTATATGCCCATTTTCCTTTATGTATTCAATTTTCTTTTTCTTTCATAACTGACTTTTCGAAAAAATAACTGTTAATTTGTAACGATGAACATCGAAAGAATAATAAAAATGCCAATAAATATTTTAAAATGAACACTTAATCCAATTTTCATATTCGTATGTATATTTTTTTAAAAAGTTATTTAGATAAAAATGAAGGACAAAAAGAGTGAATGTAGAAAGAAAAATAAGATTTTAATTTAATATTTAGGGGCATTTGTATCTTTTCACCTATCTCTCATGCATCTTAAACCCCATTTCTCATTAATTTGCTTTTCTGAATTAAAATAATAATAATAATAATAATTTCCACCAAAGCATACTTTTGTGAAAAACTGAAATAATACCAGTTTAAAAATTATTGCTATTATAAAATATAATTTATTAACATCCCTTTTTGTACCTGAAAATGCCACTTCCAAAATCCCTGATTGCTTTGAGAGATGACTGTTGCCATTATAGAGAGAAAAACTTAAACAAAAATTTTCGATCATTCTCTTATATTTCTTTGTACATTTCATACATGTTAATCAATGAGTAAAATAAAATTCCATCTATAAGAAACTTATAATTACTGAAATATGAATCTACCCCTGAGGACATATTGAGTACAATATTTTTTCTAAAAATCATTTTAGAATTTTTTTGTTAGCATAAATTAAGATTTCTTGTTCATTTGAGGGAATGGTGAACGTTAAAAATCATTTTTAAATTATTGAATTAGAGACTACATGAACACACCTGCATTGAAATATGACAATATTAAATACATAGACAATTTTCGAAAACAATTAAAAAAAGAAAAAAAATCAATTATTAATTTCTTTTGAAAATTATTAAAATATTCATGTTAACTAATTATTATTATTTTTTTCTTTATGTTAGTTTAAAACAATATATTCTAAAAATATTTGGGTATTACCTTATGGATAGACTGATAAATTATTATTATTTTTTAAAAATATTTTCATTTTTGAATGCCAAAGTTTCATGCAATTTTATTTGTCCAGTTGGCTTTAAATTTTATAGAAGTATCAATAACCGATGAAAATCATTGTTTATTTTACTTTTATATATTTATTTATTTTTTGCATAAATTTATTTTGATAATTAAATTAATTTATTTTTTAAATTTAACATAATTTTACTCATACAATGAAAACATCTTTAATTAAGATAAAAGAAAAGATGAAACCTAATTTGGTTTAGAAGTTTAATTGCTTTAAAAAATTTCAATAGCTTTTTTATTTATTTGTCAATTTGTTTATTATTATTATTATTATTATTATTATTATTATTATTATTCGAATAAAAAAAAAAAAAAAAAGTTTGCCTCTTTTCTTGGATTTAAATTTGTTTCTGCATAATTGTAACTTATGAAACTCAAATTTGTGTATCTAAAAATTTTGAAAAATATAAGAAAAATACAATTGCTAACTTACTGCTAAATGCGACCAAAAAAAAAGTACTGCATCATACTTTTCCAAGACGCTTATTATTTTTTGAGTTTCGAATACTACCACACAATGATAATAAAGGTACGGTATAACATTTAACGATGTTTAAAATTTCAGTAGAAAAACTACTGTAAACTATTATCTTATGTAAAATTGCGGCAAATAGTAATGAAGATGGTAAGAAATCTATCTTATAGATTTTTTAATGACTAATATTATTTTAATTAGTTGTTGGTGAGAATATGTCAGTGAATTATAGTTTTTTTTTTCTTAAATTAAGAATTACAATTTTTATGCATAGTTTTTTTTTTTTTAACTGATCAATATATATTAAACAAATAAAATGAAAATAATGAATAAAAATATAACATAAAAATTGAGAATATCATTCATTTATTTTTAACTGAAAACTTTTCTAAATGTATAGACTCCAGATAAACATTTCTATAAACTTGCATATATATATATATACATTTACATGGTATTACTTACACCACCAAACTTCTTTCAATTAACACGATATTGCATACTGAATTTACAAAAGGCATTTTTAAATCATAAAAGTTTTATTTATTAGTATTATTATTATTATTTTCGAATAGGCTGTATAAAAAACAAGCTAGTTTTCGACCATAAGCATTTTTATTTATTTTTAAGCGTGCGCTCAAAACAGAAAACGCATGTGGAACAAAGCATGAACGCATATAGAAAATTTAAGTGGTGAAAATTTAAGTATATAATAATATGGATAAAATAGTTATGTGTGCAAAACTAATGGAAAAGAATTACTGTTTCCTTTTATTTTGCCTAAAAAATTTTACTGTACAGGATCATTATGAAATAAAAATTAACGTGGGGTGGGTACCAATCTGCCTGTCCAATGGGTAACGCAGGTTGCGTTCACCATTTTTTAACAAGAAGATTAATTCCACCCCGCGTTAATTCCTATTTTATAATGATCCTTTATAATGGAAGAAAAATAATACATTAATTATATTCCATTACTTTATATACAATTATTTTATCCATGATCTATGTTTAATTTTTTGTTAGTCTTAATGAAGCAGCGTTCCCTAATTTTAGAGGAAGATCAATACCCGCCCTGCTTTAATCCCTATTTTATAATAATCCTGTACAACAATAATAAAAATAATTTTCAAAATACATTAACTCTTTCCTTTTTCTTTTTGTACAATTATTTAATCCAAAATGTATGTGTAATATTTTGATGTTACATTAAGTCTATCAAAACATTAAATACACATTGTGGATAAAATAATTGTAGAAAATGTAATCGAGAAAATATAATATATTATCCAAAACAACGACAACAACAATAATAATAATAATTCATTACCTCCTAAAGGATAACTGTTTTCTCTGTCAAAACTCAGATTGTTGACTGAAGCCGGTGCCTCAATCAACGTTGCAGGAGAAAATGGATTGAGCTCCTTTTGTTCCTGATCGATCGAAGAGAAGAGACGCTTCGCTAGCAGTGCTGCCAGATGGAAACTTCAAAAATTCCCTCATTTCGCTTAAAATTTTCCCTTTTTAGCATGAAATTTCCCTCAGTTGTGCAACATGCAAGGCTTTAACGCCATTATGCGTAAAACAATTTGCACTGATTATGGGGATGATATTGGTGTAAAGGTTAACGCAAATTATCCACACGGTTCTAGAAATCCCTTAATTGAATGCTGCTTTTTTTATTTTTTATTTTTAAATAGTAAACTTTAATTATTTAATCGTAAAAAAGATTTCAAACTATTATTGAAGTTCACTATTAAATAATGTGGTATTCAATTAAGAGATGGCTAAAGCTGCCTGTTGGACCAAAGGAAGTAGATAGTACTAGAATGTATCTAGTTTCTCTGGTTGGACCCAGGCCTGGGTAGAATGCCCTGCATAGGTATCTTTCTAAGGAACCCTACCCTAGCGTGTTTCTGAGAAAGTCAGGGAATGAGGGAATGCTCAGAATGAATAGGCCGAATAAAGCTAAATCCCTAAATTTCTTCAGAGCATTTTAGATTTATTACAAAAGAAGAAAATCAAAAAACTGTACTGATAATTAAAAAAAAAAAAAAGACAGAAAAAGAAAAAATACTGCTTTGAAACTCTCAGCATATATATAGAAATTGGTTCGAATAGTTTAAATTCAAGAAAAAAATCAAGAAATAATGCTTTAAAACTGATAAAGTAAAAATTCCCTTTTTGAGACGGAATTTCCCTTTTTCCCTCAATACCTTAAATCACATCAAAATTTCCCACTTTGAGGGAAATTTCCCTCAATCTGGCAGCACTGTTCGCTAGGTGGAGAAACTTGCAGTGCCACGTAATGGTGGATGGGAAGGTGGGAAAGAGAAAAAGGATTCTCGCAATTGGTCTACTAGGCAGGATAGAGGTCTGCACGGGCCGGGCTTAATACTTTTTGCAACCCCGGGCCGGGCTGGGCTCGGGCTTAATTTTTTTGTGCATACTCGGGCCAGACAGAGCTTGGATTAAATTTTTTCCGTGCCGTGTCGGCCCGATTATTTATTTATTTATTTATTTATTTACATTTCTCGTTAATTAACAAAAAAGGTAAATTATAAAAAAAATAAAAAATAAAAAAAATCTTTAGTCAATTACTTTGCATAATTTTATAGTCAAATATGTCATAGGGAATTTTGTTTTGTTAGAAACTGTTTATAACTTCAACATGATTGTCTGACTGTGTCTATTCGCACTCTAATTTCTGCAAATATTTTTAGCATGTTTTGAAACTGATATATGTTAGTTAAGGTCACAATAGCAGGTTTCCTATTCAAAATGATATGTATGTCGGTACTAGTTTGCGCACAAGTACAAACAAAAGAAATTAGATACGTTACTGTTTATGAGGCTTTATGTCCTATGGCTTCTAGAGTCTAAGGACTATGAACGATACTATTTTTTAAGCACTTTTCCGCCCCTTTCCAGGGCAGTAATGAAATTAGCATCATTATCCAGATACTCAAAAGAAATGGAAAGAAATTTCATTGAAAATGTTTGGATTATCTTTAGTTATTTGTTTAGTTATTTTTTGTTATTTTTATTTTTCTTCCTTGGATTGGTCCGGGTCGTGTTGGGCTTGATTTTATCATTTTTTGTCCGGGCCGGGCCATACATTAAAAAAAAATAATCAACGAGCCGAATTTTTAGATGTCATACCGGGTCGGGCTGGGTAAGGAATGATTTCGTACGGGACGTACTCGGCCCTGGACTCAAAATTTTGGCCAGTGCAGACCTCTAAGACAGGGTCTGATAAACATTCGCTTTGACTGGGTTCTTGACTTCAGGGGCCTGAAATTTCGTTTTCAGTTTAAAAAAATGTAATGAAAAATACGTAAAAATGTTCCGAAAATAACACTTTGGGAAAGTTTTACTTCTAAAACCAAAAGGAAATAATTTACAAAGGATAAACTCAATGACGCATTTTTGGGTGAAATAGAGGAAAATTTAAGACTTTATTGGTAAAAATTATGGGACAAATGTTTTGCTAAAAAGCATGCTGCCAGTACTGACTTAAATGCTCTTAAATGTATTTTAATGCGTCAAAATATTTTATTTTTTACTGATGGTATGGTAAAACATGGGTAGGAATTCCGAATGCATATTGAGCCCTGAGCCCACTCTTGGCTTGATCGGGCTTTTCCAGGCCAATGTTTTTCAAACTTTTTGTAGTCAGGGCACATTTAAAATTCGACAAATAAGTCAAGATGCACAATATAAAACATTTGGAGGAATATGTTATAATAATTGAGTATTTGAAAGGCAGCATCTCTTTTCTCATTATTACATAGAAAAAATCCCCCCTTTTTTTTACATTTAATCGTTGTGTTGGTAGAAAATCTTAATTTATACAAATATGACATTTAAAATGAACTTTATTATATTTGCTATAGGTCGTGCACTGTGAAAAGGTTCTATTACAAAATAGAAAATTTCTGTATCTTTCTTACAGAAATTTTCTGTTTCCAACCTACTCCTAATTTTGATATTTTCTCTTTTATGGAGGAAAATATCTGGAATCAAAAAAGTATTTGAACTTACAGTGAAGGCCGTAGCTGAGGGAGGGGTGGGTGGGTGGAGGTTTAAATATCCCCAGAAATTTTTGAGATCTGTTGAATATTTTTGAGTTAAACTTCATTTTTAACGCTCAACATTATGTACTAAACTTTGAACATCTGTCTCCACTCCCGGAAATTTTGTTTTGGCTACAACGGATTTCTTCATTGTTCACACTATGCTCATCAGTAGCTAAGGGGTTCTGCTCTTGAAGCTCATAGATAAGAGATGCTGGGTTCGATCTCATGAAAAGCTATCGATGTACCAGTCCAGAGTTTTCCGCGGTTTTCGAAGAAACTAGCAGTAATACTGGCTCGCACTCCTTAGAAAATACCCCCGTGAAGCGCATCTCACTCATGTTTTCACCCTTAGGTGCATGTGTAATTAACTCACAATACCAACTACACCAAACATTGTTAACGAACACACACCCTACCCCTCCTAGAAGTTCTGAATTCTAACACTCTGTATTTATATTTTTTATGTATTTTTATATTTAATTTTATTTATTTTGATTAAAAAACTCTTCTTCTTCTTCTCCAAGTGGTTTCCAAACTTTTTATTGCCTATTGTCCCATTAAAAGAACTGTTTATTAGTGTGGTACATGAGTGCGTGGGTATGTGCTTCACTGGATGCTGATACAGTCTAATGAATTTCATGTGGGGGCCCGTGACATAAGCTGCATGTTGGGTCTCCTCCCTTTAAAAATATATTCTGTCAGTTTTATGAAAAGTTGAACTTTAATAACCACAGTTTTATCACTCATAAGTTATTTCATTTCAAATCAACATGCAGTTTATATTATGTGTGCAAGTTTAACCAAAATGTATACACAACATTTATATTTTTAAGATTTTTTTGTTAATATCTGTTTAATAATTCATTCAGAAAAACGATTAGAAAAAGAGAATAAAGTGCAAAAGCAAAATACAGTTATCTGCAGTGATATGTTAGGTGCAATATTATGATGCTGTGCGTCATGAAAAAAAAAAAAAAAAAAGAAAAAAGAAAAGAAATATTAAGATTAAAATAGCACACTTTAAAATACCACAGCGCATAAACAGAAAATAGCATGGCGTAATCGTAAACATCCCCTATCTTTTTTATACTTTAATTTATTCGTAATATAAACTAAATAGTTACCCAGAATTTAGCTCGAAATTTGAGACAGTGACAGACATTGAGATTTAAATTTACAGACAAGAATAGGAATTCTCACCGACATTGCTTTATTTCAAAAAATGCCTGTTTATAGAAAGCAGCATACTACAAGATGATTTGTAACTCGATATAAAACTTGGGGGGAAATGCAACTAACAGAATTTGTTAAAAAAAAAAAAAAAAAAAAAAAAAAAAAATCAGAACAAGAAATTATACACGATATTCTTTTTTTTTAACCAATTGCCAAAATAAACGATCGTTTTGACGCTACTCGACAAATTCGGCCTTCTTTTAAAACTCATTCCTGAAATACAAGATATAAAGAATGGATAATATTATTAAATAATGAAATAATAAATAATACTATTTCATAATAAATAAATAATAATATTTTAGAAATTAAAAAATATATACTTTTCTGGAGTCTGATAACCAAAATAAGCAATACTTGCGGCTTGGTTATAGAAATGTGGGATCGTTTAGCCGCTGACTGACAAAATTTACCTTTAACTGTAGCTAATTGTACAATATGGGATTTTTTTGTACTGCCAATTGTTGAAATATGTACTTATTTTGTCACTAATTCATAATATTTGGAAGTTTTTAAAGGGTGGTTCCCGAAACACGGTCTGCGTGGGCTGGAAATTTCTGTCCCGGACCGCATGGTTAAAATCCTGATCCGGCCTAGTCCGGCTGAATATAGAAATAAAATTAAAACAATTAGAAGCCAAATTAAAAATCTGTCTTCTATAGATTTTTAGAAGTTGCGCAATAACTTCTATGCTTTCCCTTACAAAAGTTAGAAGCGCTGCAGAATTTATGAATGATGACAGATTTTACTGTGTGTGTGCGTGTGTGTGTGCGAACGTGCACGCGCATGAATGTGTGTGTGTGTGCGTTACTATGCGTATGTGCGCGTGTATAACTATATCCCGTAATATATGAATGAATTTATTTTACCTTATTTCACGTTATGGACGGCATCACTTTTATCGGATATCGAAAACAATAGCATTTTTTTTTTTTTTTTTTTTGTGTGTGTGTGTGTGGGGGGGATATAGGCTCGGTGCAGCTCGGCTCGAAATAAGTAAATAAATAAAAGACAAAGATTCGGATTGTTTAGGTTTTTAATGATTTTAAGACAAGCCTTACCCGCTCCTTTTAATCGTTTGTACATCATAAATATGTTACAATTAAAAGCTTTTACGCTTTACTAATATTTTACCATGAATTTACAGATAAGAAAGCTTTTTATAGATTGGGAAAAATAATTATATCTTTGTGGGGTAATATGATATACACTAATTGCATGAGATACTTATTTAATTTTTCATACACTGTTTTTAAATTATACACAAAATTATAAACTTTTATCTTTATTAAAAAAAAAAAAAAAAATGCTTCTTTACAGACTTTGAAATAAAGGAGGTTATTCGTGTTTTTCTGGACCGCCCCGACAAGAAACTTATTTGTCTTTGTTCTGCCGGCCCAACACGATAAATAATTTCTATTGTTTAACCGGCCTGAATGAAAGTTTATCTCTGTTTTACCGACCCGGTCCGGGAACAGACCGGGTTGATACCCAGGACCATATAGATCTCTATCTCTAATACAGTACAATCTGAGTTTACCTCAACACAAAAGTTTTTTTCTTACAAGCAAGCGCCCAAACCAGATTTTTAATAATATAATTTTAAGTAACGCCAATTTTAGAAAACAGAACTTCTTCCCGCTTCATTTATAAAAGCATCTCATTTTATTGCAGTTCTCTCCTTGTTTTTCCAAAATTGGTGAGTGGTCTCATCTGTTCCTATTTTAGTTCGTTGCCATGGGACTGAAAGACGCAATTGCCCGGGGCTCGTTTTCCCACTATACTTCGGTTTAATTTGCTGCAGTCCTTTTTCCGATAAATAAACAAGCAACAGTTTTCTAAAATGACTTACGAAAACCAGACGGTCATATTGCCTCGTCCAGACGATCACATGATCTCGTTACCATAGTTACCGTCGGCAAAAGGAACGGAACAGTTTTAGCCGTTCGCATCCGACATTTTTGTGCCTCATCTCAATGCCTATAATGAATAATGTTGAATGGCATTTTCCCTAATTTCCTAATTTTAAGTATATTAATAAAAGTTTAATATGAACGTAATTCTTCTACACGAACTCTTTATTTTAAGATATCGTAACATTAACAGCCCG
This sequence comes from Salticus scenicus, assembly GCA_963930645.1. NCBI lineage: Eukaryota > Metazoa > Arthropoda > Arachnida > Araneae > Salticidae > Salticus > Salticus scenicus. The sequence goes on from OZ005657.1 coordinate 47,509,247, forward strand.
TATTTTGTTAAATGTGTTAAATTATTTACTTAGTGGAAACTTATCCATGCTCACAATTTACTTCTTATACTTTCTTGGGTGATCAATGTGTACTATTGTAATTACAGTTATGGAGTTGTCCAGCCATAAATTGTAGCTATAATTACATAGATACACGCAGAAATATTTAGGTTTTTGATAAAAGAAGCATTAGTGCTCACAAAATGGCAGATAATAAGTCGGCTATGTTTTTAAGGAATCGCAGAACCGCTGCTGTGAAGGAGTTTCACTCTTCTTTCTTCACAGCGCATGAGTGAGCTGATCCCAGACCTATGGCTGATCCTGCATGGGGATGGATGGAATTATTCTTCCTCTGTGGTAGGAAAAACCAAACACGAAAGTCAGCCATCTTAGTGCCAAAACGAAACTATTATCGAAGAGCATTTTTCTTCGACGTCGACGCTTTATTTATAGGGGTCTAAATTTCTGGAATTATATTTATGTTTATATTTATGGAAGAAATGGAGGTTATTGACATAGTACTTTTGAGATATCATCAGAAAAATCGCAATTTAGATTTTTACCGGAATAGAGATTTTTAAAAATAATAATGTGGGAAATCTCTTCTAGATTGGCATGGTGTTTAAGTGATGTTAATAATCTGTGATATAGAACAGATATCAGAGAGTAGTTCTCACATTGCAATATTTCAGCTCATTATAATTTTCTTAAATTTTAAGTAATAATTTAACTTTACGACAGCCCTTCGTAATCCTTAAAAATTTCTAGTGTCCTTACTGAGGTTCTCGTAAAATCTGACATACTATTTCTATGTTTGAATGTATATATATATATATATTAACAGAAAACAATTTTATTTAGTTTATGAAGTATCTTCTATTGCAAAGAATGTTTTACCAAATTAAAGTTATTAAAGTTAATTATATATTGCATGCGACTAGTTTTTCATATGTTATGTTCAACTTTTAGTATTTAAATATTTATCTGGAGGCTTTTCTTTTTAAAATCTTATTAAAGGCGCTTTTCTCGATTTGAAGTATGTTTAGGAGACTGTGGACGTTGCACATTTTTTTTTTTTTTTTTTTTTTTTGTAAAATATTGCATTAAAATTATTAAAAAAGTTGCATACATATGCATTGAAATATATTAATATTAAACATATTAATATTATTTAATTATTTATATTTAGCAAAATAAGATTCAAATTTTTATTTTTGCTGAATATAAATTTTATTTTATTTTATTTATTTTAATTCTCCTGCTAACTAATTTTTAACCTTTTCTTCGATCTTCGATTATTACAGTTTTACAATATATTCTAAATATATTTGAGTATTACTTTATAGATTCATTAATAAGTTGATTTTTCAAAACTATTTTTATGGTTGAAAGCTAAAAAAATTCCATTAATTTTCAGTATTCAAACGTAAAAGTATTTTTTAAAAACTACCTTACCAACGAATATACAAAATAATAGCCAGACATGTAAAATCGAGGGTAAAAAAAAAAAAAAAAAAAATTAGCAGAGACCCTTTAAAAAAAAAACTTTATAGCATTTAAAAATCCACACAGCCACTTGTAAGACATCTATAAAAGTTTAAAAATGATTCATTAAACTTCTATAAACATCTATTAGCACAACAAATGTCACTCTTTTTTACATTCATTAGATGTCTGTTAAATATCCAATAAATCTCCAAATCTGCAATAATTGGACTTCTTAAATCTAATAGATATTGAAAATATCTAAATTAGGGATGAAACGGATAGTGATTTTGCCGGATACCGGATATCGGATATCCGGAGCTCCTTTGCCTGCCGGATACGGATATCCGGAATTAGTTTTGTTTTTTGTTGCGTTGTATAATTCTTTTCTTTTTAATTATTTTAAAACAATAAAATATAAACATATTTCATATACTATTCTTTTAAACACATTTTAATTATAATTTACTTAAGCATATTTATTTAGCATTTTATTTATTTGTGCAATATTGCGATGAAGAATAAAACTTAAGCCTAACATACTTATTCCTACACTTGCAATTTGTCACAAAAAGATAAGTTTTGTTCAGAATTATAAAACAAAAACTTATCATTTACGTATTTTTTACAGTACTAAAAAATGTGTACATGATATGTATTAAAAAAAAAAAAAAAAAAAAAAAGAAACAAAATGTATTACTAATATAATCATAGTTGAAGGGTTGGTTATTTTCATAAGAAAACGTATATATTGTGGCCATCACACACCACTTACTGTTTAAATTGTGCAAAACTTTAACCATAGCTTCACACAATAAATATTTTACATATGGAGTTTGGTGCAATTTTAATCAATAGATGCTGAGATATAGGCTTGTGAAAAATCATAATAGCAGATCCACTTGTCGGCTGATATACACCTAAATAAGGTCGAAAATTCGTTTTCATAATGGTTGTCTTACATATCAAGTTTCATGCACTTATGTCATATAAGTTGAGGCTTAGTCTATTTATGGTGTAAATTGCAGTGCAGTATTGCCACTTGTTGGCCGTTATACACCCACATTAAAACACAATAGTGTTTCATAATGTCATAATGGCTGGCTCTTTCACATGCCAAGTTTTGTGCAATTATACATAATAGAATCTGAGATATAGACTTTCCATTTTGGGGGGAAATTTCCGTACAGTATTGCCACCTATCGTCCTAGATGCACCCAAATTGAATCAGCATAATTTCTTATAATGCTCTTCTAACATAAAGTTTCGTGTAATTATACGCAATAGAACCTAATATATAGCCTTCCCTAAAATTGCAGAAAATACTGTATAACAGCACCACCTGATGAATGATTGGCACCAAAAGTTGATAGGCACTAATATATGTGCCATTGTGCATGTACATATACATTTATATGAAATTCTGTGCTGTAGTTCCTGAGATATAGCCTTCCTTTAAGTTGCAGAAATCGCAGTATGGTAGCATCACCTGTTGAGAAATTTGCACCAAAAGTTGGTAGGTACAGATTTATATCATGGTGCAACTACTTATAAATTTGTACGTAATTCTACACAGTAGTTCTAGAGGTACAGTTGAACGGAATTTTTGTCACACACACAAATACACATTTTTAAAAATTGATCAAACCAGGTTCTGGACCTCTTAAAATGTGTAAATCTAGCGAAAACCAAATGTAGAAAATTTTTATGAATCCAGTACTTTCTTTTGAGACATTTATAAGAAAACATAAAAGAAAAAAAAAAATCTAAAAGCTTCAGTGGCTTAGTATGTTATGGCCATTACAAAAATTTCTTCTATATCACTCTACATAACAAAGCTACACGCTGTTTAACACGCACAGAAGAAACTTAAATTTTAGGTTATTTATTAAAATTCTTTAATTAAAAGTAAGTTAAGTTTTTCTTATGTACAAAATCAAAAACTTTAAATAATTGAGCTTTTTTTTTAAATATTTTTTTTTCTTCTTCAACAATCTGAAAATGAATGTACAGACGTCCTGAAAATTTAAATATGTGCTTCTATTTGAAGTAATTTTAATTTTTGGGACTATATCCATGCAGCGCAATGGGAAATTCTAAATTCAGGTGTTTTAGCAAGATATTCCATTAAAAGTGCAAATTTATATAAATTGGAGTTTTTTTTTTTTTTTTTTTTTTTTTTTTTTAAATCTAAATCGAATAGGTAGATGGTACGTTTAATTGAATAGGTAATGGGACAGAGAATGATGCCAGAGGGTCTTCTAGTATAAATATTGGTCACAAAAACAACTTTCTTGTGTATGGAAAAGTGGATTGTAAATAAACAGGCAGGTTCTTGTCAATAAATGCACATTATTTGACTCATTCTCGAAACAATCTAACAACTTTTACTTACGAGACTAACAACATTACTAAACATTCTCAACTTATTAAACAAAAGTCATGAAAACAGAGTTATATGCACTGTAGAGGATGAATATCATTTGTTTAGGAACAGCTCTTTTTATTGTTATGGGGAAGATTAGGGGGGATGTTATAGATCACTCTGGAAAATCCTAACTAACTCTGCACAAAATTAAAATAGGCTTTCTATATCTCTAGCTACTTTTTGCTAAATTTGTTTGCTAAAGTGGCCAAATTCGACTTTCGCATTTTTTTTTACCTTTACAAGCTACAACAACTGATCTAAAAAAAAATTGTCTCAAAATTTTCATCTGAGTGGAATTTAAGCTTGAATTTTCTCCTCCAGATATCCAGCTTGAAGTTACCGGATATCCGTATCCGGACTGCTGATATCCGGTACCCCGTCGGACATTTAAAACTCAGCCGTACAGGCCGGATACCGGAAAGGTACCGGATATCCGTTTTATCCCTAATCTAAATCTTGTTTTGATCTAACGTGTTACATCTATTAGACGTTGAAAAAGGCACGTCTGAATTTCGTCTACATTTAAGCATCTAACAGATGTCTATATTTAGTTCGGAATATCACATAACAGTGTGGGAATTTCACCCACACAACCACTTATATCCATTAGACATCTAAATTACATCCAATGATCCGTAAAAGGTACAAAATATCTTAAGAATGTCCATTAAAAGTCCTGGATATCCTGAACTAATTATAGATATCAATTAGATGTTTAAATGTAGACCAAGTTTAGACGTGCCTTCCTCAATGTCTAATAGATGTAACATGTTAGATCAAAATAAGATTTAGATATTTTCAATATCTATAAGTTTTAACAAGTCCAATTATTGGATATTTGGAGATTTATCGAATATTTGACAGACATCTGACGGATGTAAAACAGAGTGACATTTGTCATGCTAATAGATATCTGTAAGATGTTTACAGAAGTTTAATGGATCATTTTTAAAAACTTTTATAGATGTCTTATAGATGTAAGTGATTGTGTGGGCAATTTATTATTAGTATTTTTTTTTTTTTTTTTTTTTTAACTTGAATAGTTTTTGAGGAATTTAAATATATTTAATATTATAGTTCAGTGCATAACTCTAAAACAATAATTTGCAGGTAGAAAAAAAAAAAAAAAAATCTGCCATCTTCTCTTAAAACAGTATTCAAAATCTGAACCACTCATTCTGATTCAAAATAGGCGACATTTGATCTTACGATGAGAAACAACTCGTCTGCTACCATGCTACCAATGCTATACTATCTATATACTAGAGCATGTATTCCAAATGCAGTCGGCAGCAAAATTATTCGAGCGCTAGCAATATTGCCATATAAAAAAAGTACACTTAATACCGTTTTGTTAAATATGTCTTTGTCGAATTCTGTTCTTAGTCAGTCTAATAACACGATTCGACAAGGATTTATTTTACAAAACAGTATTAAGTGTACTTTTTTTATATAGAAATTATTGCTAGCGCTCGAATAATTTTGCTGCCGACTGTATATGGTTTAGGATTTGTCTATGCTTCTACCTCTTTCATCCTCTCCCCTCCTCCCCCCTAGAATTTTGCGTATTTCTATTGTATAAAGTCTGATTATACGCGTTTTCGGAAACAGAGAAAATGTTGTGTGTTTGTTATTGTTTCTCATACTCTCTAATCAAGAAATGATTATACTCAGAAACGGGGTAGACTCCCTCCCTCCCCACTCTTCATCCAGATTTCCTCCGCCGATCTAAAGAACTTTGGTTCCTTTTACTAATTTTATGTCTAGACAGTGGGCGTTTCATCCTGGGCTTTCTATTACGACTGTGAAAGAACAACCAAAGCCGCTTGCGAAGTAATTTTGCGCCTAGCTCAACTACTACGTCCCAAACACCACCTCCTCCTAGTAGGTGGCGACTACGCCGAGGCTCAACACCACTCAACAACAGCACCTCCTCCAAGGAAACAAGAAATCATGCTGCATCAACTGTGAACGAAAGCTCTCTTGCATCCGATGCCGAACAGTGTTGATGCATTGCAAAAGTCTTATCCTTAGTAGTCCAGTCAAAATAGGAGAAATTGAAAAAAAAAAAAAAAAAAAAATCGTGTAGTTTTGAAATTTTGCATACTCATAGCCGAGAGGGTCTTGAACAACATACTAAAAGTCCCCGCCCGTGGGGGGTGAGCGGTGGCCAAGGGGGACATTTAAGGGGGGGCAATTTTAAGTTTTTATTAAATATCTTAAAACTATCTCATACAGAGAAAAAATGTCAATTTCAAAATTAATCTACGCAAAATTTCTTACAAAAATGTATATTACATTTTGTTTGTACGATCAACAGTTTAGAAGATATAGGGGAATGAAATAACACATTTTCTTGAAAAATTCTTTTTTGCAATAGTAAACTCAGCTAAAGTGTGCAATTAAAAGGATTCTTGTCAAATATTTTCTAATGTACAAAACAAATATATACATAGGGAATATGCAAGGATAATACAGCATGTTTTGTAAGTTTTAAATAATTTTAAGGTTAGTAGGCGTAAGTGGCGGTTTGAGTAAAAATCCAGATAACGAAGACCCAAAACCGATCAACATAAAAAAAAAAAAAAAATCGTGTAGCTTTGAAATTGAGCACAGTTATAAAGTTAAGTGCCCTGAACAACATACTAAAAGTCCCTAACCATGGTGGAGGTGTGAGTGGGACAGGGGGCATTTAAAGGGGGCACATTTCAGTTTTTATTAAGTATCTTGAAAATTATCGCATTTAGAGAAAAAATGTCAATTTCAATTACAAAATTAATCTACGTGAAATTTCCTACAAAAATGTATAGTCTATTTTGTTTGTATGATCAATAGTTTAGAAGATATAGGGGAACGAAATAACACATTTTCTTGATAAATTCTTTTTTTGCAATTGTAAAATCAACTAAAGTGTGCAATTAAAAGGGTTCTGGTCAATTATTTTTTAATGTACAAAACAAATATATGCATAGGGAATATGTAAGGATAACACAACATGTTTTGTACGTTTTAAATAATTTTAAGGTTAGTAGGCGCAAGTGGTGGTTTAGGTAAAAATCCAGATAACGAAGACCCAAAACCGATCAACATTTAAACAAATGGTATAGCTTTGAAACTGAAACCAGTTATAAGGTTAAGTGTCTTGAACAACATACTAAAAGTCCCTAACAGGGGAGGGGGAGCAGAGGGCATTTAAAGGAAGCACTTTTCAGTTTTTATTAAATATCTTAAAAACCATCGCATTTCGATAAAAAAATGTCAATTACAAAATTAATCTACGTAAAATTTCCTATGAAAATGCCTATTATATTTGTTTGTATGATCAATAGTTAAGAAAATATAAAGGAATGAAATATCGCATTTTCTTGAAAATTTCGTATTTGGAATAGTGAAATCAACTAAAGAATGTAATTAAAAGGGCTTAGGTCCAATATTTTTTAATGTACAAAATGAAGATATACATAGGGAGTATGCAAGGATAATACAACATGTTTTCTACGTTTTAAATAATTTTAAGGCTAGTAGGGACAAGTGGTGTTTTGATTAACAATCCCGATAACAAAGACACAAAACTGAAGGACAGGGAAAAAAAAAAAAAAAAAAACGTATACTTTTGAAATTGAACACAGTCATAGGGTTAAAGATGCTGAACAACATGTTAAATGTCCCCGACAGTGAGGGGTGAGTAGGAGGCTAGGAGAGAATTTAAAGGGGAGTTTTTTCAGTTTTTCTTAAATATCTTAAAAACTAGTGAATTTAGCAGAAAATACTCTATTGCAAAATTAAACTACGTAAAACTTCGTACAAAAACGCCCTTACATTTCCTTTGAATGATAAATATTTTTTAAGATATACGCAAGTCGAATGAAAATTGCATTTTTAAAAAATCCTCTGTAAGTGATAGTAGATATAAAATACGTAAAATGTCAATGTTATGATATATTAAAATACCTTAAAACTACTTATAGCATGCATGCATTAAAAAAAAAAATACATTTACAATATTTTTGTGTAAATATTTAGATTACTCTTTATTTATTTTAAAGTATAAAAAATTTCCATTTATCTGTAATATACATATAATAAAAAGATATATATACATATATAAACATATAATTACGAATCATAGTTTGTGTCTCTATTGTAAATAACATAAAAAATTAAAAAAAAAAAAAAAAAAAAAAAAAAAAAAAACAGAATATACTTGCCTATAAAACGAGTAGTTAAGATTTCAAAGACTGATTTTATATGACAATTTTTCATTTTTATATATTGACATAGTTTTAGGATATTTCATTTGAAGTGTTTTAAATTTCTGAAAAATAATTCTTTTTAATAATAAAAAAGTTTTTTTTATGAATCAAAAGCATTTCTCTTGCACTGCCTAAAATGACTCCCCAGAAAAAAAAATATGTTAAAATGATATGACTACAAGTATAAAGACAAACAAGGCTTCAAATTTATAACACCCCTCTTTAAAGTCTGGGATTAAAAAACAATTTTACCTAAACCACCACTTGCGCCTACTAACCTTAAAATTATTTAAAACGTACAAAACATGTTCTATTATCATATTCCCTATGCATATATTTGTTTTGTACATTAGAAAATATTTGACCAGAACCCTTTAAATTACGCACTTTAGTTGATTGTACTATTGCAAAAAAGAATTTTTCAAGAAAATGTATTATTTCGTTCCCCTATATCTTCTAAACTGTTGATCATACAAACAAAATGTAATATACATTTTTGTAGGAGATTTCACGTAGATTAATTTTGTAATTGAAATTTTTTTCTCTAAATGGGATAGTTTTTAAGATATTTAATAAAAACTGAAAAGTACCCCCCTTAAATGCTCCCCCCCCCGTCCCACGCTCACCCCCCATGGTTGGGGACGTTTAGTATGTTGTTCAGGACACTTAACTTTATAACTGTGCTCAATTTCAAAGCTACACGATTTTTTTAATGTTGATCGGTTTTGGGTCTTCGTTATCTGGATTTTTACTCAAACCGACACTTGCGCCTACTAGCCTTAAAGTTATTTAAAACTTACAAAACATGCTGTATTATCCTTGCATGTTCTCTATGTATATATTTGTTTTGCACATTAGAAAATATTTGACGAGAACCCTTTTAATTGCACACTTTAGTTGATTTTACTATTGCAAAAAAGAATTTTCCAAGAAAATGTGTTATTTCATCCCCTATACATATCTTCTAAACTATTGATCATACAAACAAAATGTAATATACATTGTTGTAGGAAATTGTACGTAGATTAATTTTGTAATTGATATTTTTTCTCTTGAGGCGATAGGTTTTAAGATATTTAATAGAAACTGAAAAGTGTCTCTCTTAAATGCCCCCCCCCCCATTCAAGCCCCATGGGCGGAGACTTTTAGTATGTTGTTCAGGATCCTCTCGACTATGAGTATGCAAAATTTCAAAACGACACGACTTTTTTTTTCTATTCGTCAAATTTTGGCCTGCGTTGACTGGACTATAGAGGTCTTCCAAACTAACAGAGTTTCAACAGTTTTACAGACACAGAGGGCATAAAATTTCACAAATGATGGTGATCTATGTGTAGGGTAATAACGCACCATGCCCTTTTAAAATTAACATTTACTCTACTTGTATTGAATAAGCAAATAATAATATCATCATTATTATTAGATATTGACTATATATTATAAGTCGAATAATTCAATGAATATTACATGTACGTACACATTCTTTTTTTGGTTAATGACTTGTTCCACTATTTTACTAAATGGGAATTTTTGCATACAGGTTCACTATAAAAAGTTGTTATTATTATTTTTAATATTCCTTATAAAGTGTGTGGTATAAAAGTAGCTGCATGCCATAAGAAAACATTTGGTAACTGGATGTATGAAGTTAATGTTTATAATTTTTAAAAGATAGCCCTCTGATCAAACAATTTGAAACACCCTGTATATTTCTGAAATGTTTCAAATGAGTAATTTAATTTAAAGTTTGAATACATGTTTCACCCGATTTAAAATAATGTAATAATTTGAAGTTTTTATTTTAAAGTAATTTAGTTTTGTACAGAACACTGGCATACAAAATTAAAGGAACAGCCTGTTTTCCCGTTTTCTTCTTTTGAGCATCATTTTTAACAAATGATCATATGATCATAAAATTTGGATATCATATATTCTTTATCAAATTATTAAGGGAATTTTACATAATTTTAACTTAAGTTATAATTTTAAACGGATATAACTTCAATTTTTCTCAAAAGTAAGCACTGCACGAAATGGAAAAAATTAAACAGTTTTAGAAATGGAAACTAAATGAAAAAGGGTGTCAAAGGTGCATTACAGATAGGTGAAGATACACATGCCTCCAAATGTTAAATTAAAATCGGACCTTTCTTCCTGTATTAACATTTCTTTCTCTTTTCCTTTTTTTTTTTTTTTTTTTTTTTTTTCATAATGGACTTTTGAAAAAAATATAAGTATTAATTTGTAAACTTTGAGCATCGACAAAATAATAAAAATGTCAATAAATAATTTTTAAATGAACATCTTACTCAATTTGCATGTTCGTATGATTATTTTTTCTTTTATAAAGTTATTCGCATACGAAAAACACAGAAGGGAAAAAAAAAAAAAAAAGAACAGAAAAGTGAATACAGGAAAAAAAATAAATGAATGAATAAATAAAGTAAATAAATAAATTAAAAAAAATCTTATTTTAATTTAACATATGGGTCCGTGTGCACCTTCACCTATCTATAATCTACACTTTATACCATTCTCCATTTAGCTTTCTTTTCTAAAAAAAAAAAAAAAAAAAAAAAATCATTTGATTTAAAGCTTACTTTTCAGAAAATCTGAATTAGTATCAGCTTAAAAATCGTTATTTATGTTAAAGTTATATAAAATTCGGTTAATGATTTGATATTGAAAATGAATTCCAAATTTTTTTACATTCATATATTCAATTAGTTCAAAATTATGCGAAAAAAAGAAAAAGAAATAGAGAGAAAAAAAAAAAAAAAAAGTAGAAAATGGGAAGACAGGCTGTTCCTTACATTTTGTGCGCCAGTATATTTCTAGATTTCTCCTTTAAAAAATCAGTAAAGGGGAAAAAAAATCGAAATTTTTTTATCGAAATTTTATTGTCTTTATCCTTTAAAATGTTGTACGTAAAAGTTTCAATTATTAATACAAATAAACAAATATGCTCTTGACTAATGTAGTATGCGGAAGATTGCTCAATATTGATTGCTTCGGTTTTTAATATAGATTGCTTATGCTTCGGTTCTTAATATGGTGGCTGCGAAATTCAATTTTCTTCAAACATGGAGGCCGCATAATAAGTGCTCCTCTCACATCCATAACTGCAAAGGGATTGGTCGAATCCCCCTCTCCCTACTCCCAATGTCTAGACTATTGTCTCATTTCCCAATACCCTATGTTTTATTCTCATTTCTATGTGGAATTACAATTTTCACATCTTTTTTTTTTTAATTCCGGCTAGAATATATATAAGGGTATGATTCGATTTAAATTTTTGTCGAGTAAAAAAGAATAAAAAAAAAAAAAAAAAACACTAAAAATACATACATTAAAAGAGAATACAATTAATTTTAATTTTGCACACTAGTGTAATTATAAATATAGTTCTCCATGCCATGTGTTCAACGTATAATTAAGTTATCTTGTAAACAAAATTAGTTATATCACTCTCAAATATCATATAAATCAATTTTAGTACCAATTTGCCTTTAAATGACATGCCATAATACATTCTTTTGCATTATAATTTTTCAAGATATTATATCTTTACATTGAGTTCCGAAGTAATTTTAACACATTCATTGCCAAGCTAAAAATTCGAATTTCGTACAAACAGAAAAAAAAAAAAAATAAATAAATAAAAATAATAATAAATAAAAATCCCTTCCTTAGTGGCTAATATAAATATTGCGCGCCGTTTCTTTGTGGCTGCTATACTATTCCGCTTAGAAACTTGATAGCAACGTCCACGCGACAACGCGTCATCGACCGTTTGGTGAGAACTTGCATCACGCGATATCGTGTTATTGGCAATTAACGTGTTAAATCTTTAATAACAGTCCCTATCACCCCCCCCCCCCCAAAAAAAAAAAAAAAAAAAAAATCAATAAATCAATAAAATAAAATAAAATAAATAAATAAGTAAATAAAGTAAATAAATAAATAAAAGGATAAATAAAAGGATAAACGTGGTATAATTATTATTTATTTACTTATTTATTTTAATAATTTGATTTTGGGTGATAAACTATCGCGGTAAAATATATTACAAAGCCTTTCTAAAATTGTGTTTACATTTTGTATTTGCTTATTGAAACATAACTTTCTTCATTCATTCCTAAAATTATAATGTCATGGCTCTACCTTTTCTTCTCTTTTGTTTCTTTATGATGAGCAGGCCAGGTAAAAAGAAAACCAAACAAATTATCCTGTTTTTCTTTTCTTATTAATAGTATTCTGTTTAATATGCATTTTTAGTTGATTGAGAAATTGTTTCTAAAAAAAGTCATAGAAAATTTTGCCTCGTTAATATATATATATATACGGTTCAGTCTAGTGAGATAACAGACTGAAACGACCCCATCCTGAAGGTTATCCTCCTTCCGCTTCGATACATTTATCTTATCCTAATTTATTGTATAATTTTATTAAAAAGCTGCATAATACATGTTCATGCGAAATTTCACCCTAATTTTCCCATACAGTAAAGCACCGTTTATACACCTCTCGTTTATACGTCTTTTACATTTATGCGGTCTTTTAGTGAAGTCCCGATTCATTCCTATTTATTTTAATGCAAAAATTCTTCGTTTATACGTCGCTAATATCGGTTATACGTCTTTTCCACTTTATTAAAAATTCGCAAATTTCTCGACCTGTCTTTACTTTCCATTCGAAATGAGACGGATTTTTTCTAGAAAGCATCTTAAATGGAGAAACACCGGAAAGATCGAAGAGTACTGATCAAAGAATCAATTGGAATCACAATAGCATTTTTAATACTCATTGACAAGCAGCAAATCAGACGAATGTTAAAGATTTTTAATGTTATTAAATAACTATCTGTATGGACATAAATCGTTTGCTTATTATTAAAGATACGCAATCTATGCAATTAATATTCAAAATGTATTCATATAACCTTAAGAAATGTAATATAATACTCAATATATGAAAAAGGTTATTACTACCCAGTCATGCATTAATAGTATGATTTTTCTCACTTTTTCTCACTTTTTATAATTTTTTTTTTTTTTTTTTTTTTTTTTCAAATTAATTATTGTCTTAAAAAAAAAAAAAAAAAAAAGTATAATGTACATTTACTAACTTAAGAAACTTTATTAATTAGTATTTTCGTATGAATTTTGCTTACATGTCATTAAATTTGTAGTAATGAAAGTGTTATTATTAAAATTTCGATTATACGTCTTTCATTTATACATCCTTTTACGTCAGTCCCTTTAAAGACGTATAAACGGTGCTTTATTGTATTAAGAAAACCACAAATTTCGAGTAACGAAATTTTTAAATTAGAATGTTTGAAAGAAACAGGTTTCTTGTCAGCGTTATAAGTGATATTTTAAAACTGCTCTGACCATTTTCCGACCATTTCTTCATGAAACATCATATACACAAACTAAGAAACTAACAATCCTAACATCCTTATAGACGAACACGACATCGACTTTGTGATTTCCGTATTCTTAATACATGAAAATGTGGAATGACATGAAATAACTTAGGTTGACAACTTTTACAACTATCTAATTCCCCCCCCCCCCATACCTGATGGGGAACTCGAAATAGAAATTTGTGTAATTTATTTGTGACCGGAGAGTGCCCCCTTCCTATACACACAGAAAAAAAATGTTTTATTGAAATAACAATATCATTGTTGCTGCTTTAGTACCACACACACACACGCACACACACACACACACACACACACACACACACACACACACACAAAAAAAAAAAAAAAATGTTTAACAAAATTTTCATGTTTCAACAAAATGTTTTATTGAAACTTTTTTTTTTTTTTAAATCAAACAAATATTTTTGTCAACATAGCCTAAAAAAAATTTTTCTTGTTTCAACGAAACATCTTTTTCTGAGTTGTTATTGTGGAATGCTCTCTGTAATGGTCTTTTAAGAGAGCCTAAACAAATTTACTCAAGTTTCGGAGAAAGTCATGTTAAACTCTGAATGGCAAGCACGATTTGGCATCGAAATTACTCTTTTTCGTCAACTAGTTTCGACAGCAAAACCTCGAATCGAAAGAAGGAAAATCCGCCTGCCTGTCAGTATACGATTTAAGTGATATTTTCTAAAAGGGCGGATTATTTTTTAAACAAATTATTCAATTTCTATTAAGTGGTGGCTGATTTTTTCTTCTTTTTCTTTTAAGAAAAAGGTTTTTGTCAAAATTGAATTTATTAGTTATTAGAAGGTTTTTAATTGAAATTGACTTTGTCATCGTGTCTTCGTGTCACGCTAGTAAACAAGTCGCCTTAATTTTAAAGTAAATATAAGCTATTTTGTTTGTCGTTCTGTGGCTCAGTTGATAAGAGCGTCCTGTTAGTAGCACGGTGGTCATGTGTTCGGTCCCCGGAAGGTCCAGCGAGATAATTAGTGGAAAAGGTGCATTTGATACAAGAAAATTTTTCGTTGCTTACACTAAGAATTTTTTTGGGGAGTTTTTTTAAGAAGCATTTTTTTTTTTTTTAATTTATTTATTTAGATATTGGAAAACACAAAACATTTTAGATATTAAAAAAGCACAAAATGAAATGTTTTAAGTAAAAAATACATAAAAAAGTATTTTTAGAAGCTTTATATGTATATTATATATTACTATTATATGAAATTGGATTTGTCATCGGCTTTTTGTCACGTTAAAAAACCAAGACGCTTCCATTATATATATGTTAAAAAAAAAAAGGTAAGCAACTCATTGTATCTTTTAATGAATCAGCTGGTTACAGCGTCATGTTGATAGTGCGAGAGTCGTGTGTTCGATCCTCGCCGGACCGAGGTGTTATTTTTTGCAAATAATTAATAGAAAAGTGTCAATTGATAAAAGAAAATATTTCATTGTGTACACAGAATCCTAATAATGTTTGAAGATTTCATTTAAATAGCTTTTTATCTAGTAACTAAGAAGCACAAAATAAAAATTTAAATAAAATTAAAGAAATAAATAAACATTTTTTAGAAGCTTTTTATTGAAATGGAATTTTGTTATCGCGTCCTCATATCACGCTAATAAATAAGGCACCTCAACTTTAAAGTAAATATCAGCAGTCTTTATAGTCACTCGTTGACTGAGTTGGTTAGAGCGTCAAGTTGCTAATACGATGGTGGTGAGTTCCATCCCCGAAGGATCGATGTGCTAAATTTTACAGACGAAATGTGTAATAGAAAATATGCCAATTGATAAAAGAAAATTTTTTATTGTCTACACAGTATTCTAAGAATTTTTGAAGAGTTCTTTTAAAGAAGCCTTTTTTTAGATACTAAAAAACACAAAATATAAAGTTAAATATATATATATATATATATATATATATATATATTCTTTTACAAGCTTTTTATTGAAATTGGATTTTTATCATCGTGTCTTTGTGTCATTCTGAAAAAAAGCGCCTCCACTTTAACGTAAATTTAAACAACCGTTTTCGTCGCTCGTTAGCGCATTTAGTTAGAGCGTCATGGTGATAACACGATGCTCGTGGGTTCGATCCTCGCAAGCCGATGTGTTACTTTTTTGCAGATAATTAATAGAAACTATGTCAATTGATAAAAGAAAATCATTCGTTGCCTACACAGTGTCCTAAAGAATGTTGATAGTTTTTTAAAGAAACTTCTTTTTGAGTTACTAAACGCACAAAATAAAAATTTCAGTAAAAATAAAAATAAATAATTAAATAAAAATATAAGTAAGTAAATAAATAAATAAAAATAACACTGAAAGTTTTTTATTATTGTGAAGCCCTAAAAAGCCTAAAATTAAAATTTATTCTTGCAAAGACATGCTATAAAATCATAAAAGTTTCAACAACAAGAAAATTTTAAAGAAAAAATATAGATATTTCACTTTTGCAAAACATGAAAAATTTTAAATATTCCAAATATTTTAAAAAGCATTCGAGAACAATATTTCTTTTGTATAAGTATTTGTTAGATTTTTCTAGAATGTTCTATGATTTTTCTTGACAGTTCTTAGACTTTTGGTTAGAGCGTCATGCTGATAACGCGATGGTCCCGGATTCAGTCCTCGAAAGACGATATAGTACTTTTTTTGCAGATAAATAATTTTTTAAAAAATGTCATTTGATAAGCGAAAATCTTCCGTTGTCTACAAAATATCCTAAGAAATTTTAATTAGTTTTCTTAAGAAGCTTTTTCCTTTTTTGTAACTAAAAAGCACAAAATAAAATTTAAGTAAAAAATCATTTTTTAAAGTAAGAAGCTTTTTATTGTGAAGCCCTAAAAAGCATAAAATAAAATGTATTCTGGTAAAGACATGCTACAAAGAAATGAAAGTTTCAACACTAAGAAAATTTTAGAGAAAAATATAGGTACTTTCCTTTTACAAGAGATGAAAATTTTTTAATGTTCAAAATATTTTAAAAAGCTTTCGAGACATTTGAGATTTCTGGCCTAATGAATGATTTTACAAAAACTAATAACTAAAGATATTGGTCTCGAAAGCTTTTTAAAATATTTTGAACATTAAAAAATTTTCATCTCTTGTAAAAGGAAAGTACCTATATTTTTCTCTAAAATTTTCTTAGTGTTGAAACTTTCATTTCTTTGTAGCATGTCTTTACCAGAATACATTTTATTTTATGCTTTTTAGGGCTTCACAATAAAAAGCTTCTTACTTTAAAAAATGATTTTTTACTTAAATTTTATTTTTACTCTTAAATCACTGTAGTTTTATGAGCATTTTCTTTTCATTACAACAATGCAATTTCATTGAAGATATAATATATAGCCATTTGGTATTCCTACATTTCGATAAAATATATAAGGTCATTACATCATTCTATAAAATTTAATATTCAAGTCCCTCATAAATCGTGAATTATTTTTTATGCCCTTGTTTCGCAAGGCACCGAATTTCGCAACTACTCATTTTAGTCTTCCATTTTTATTTCTAGATTCGTTATTCAGAACAAATTCGTCTGGTATAACTGAGGCATTTGGTAATTTCGTTCGGTTAATCTGTAAATAATTTTAGAAGACAACTGTCAGCTGAAAGATCGATCTGTCGACTCTATAAGAAAATTACAGCTTGCTCTGTCGGGACTGAGAGTTAATTCTCGGCCTAAGGCGCGAGTCTTTAAGCGATCTGAGTAAGTCGCCGACGTGATTGATCTATCTGTCTTTAGTATTGTGTATATTGTTTTGTCTTTTTTTTTTTTTTATGTAAGTGTGGAGCGCTATATTTCTCCTTTTGCAAGATAGTATGTTCTTACAGTATGTATTCTAATAGATAAGGATACATGGATTAACAGATAAGTCATTTATGTTAACTTATCAAATACACTGATGGAAAAAAAATCCCAACACCAGGAAAGAGCTGTGCTAGATAAACGAAATTTGGTAGGCGTGTTTATACATCTGAAAGATGACGTCGATTCAAATTTCGAGCTACGCGCATAAGTGTGGCGCTAGTAGCGACACTATGAACATGCAAATGAGGTTTGCTTTAAATAAGCGTTGTAAGGTTCGTGATCGTAATTTACAGTTGAGATTTGACGTAGTGGGTTAATGTTAGTCAAGGATGCCTCTAAGAAGACGAAGAAGCCATTATCAACAGCTCACTGAGTTTGAACGAGGTCAGGTAGTAGGGCTACGAGAAGGTGGGTTTTCTTTCCGCGATATTGCAGAAAGACTTGGCAGGAATGTATCCACTGTGCATGAGTGTCGGCAGCAGTGGTCAAGGGAAGGTACTGCTTCAAGAAGACCGGATTCCGGGCGGCCACGTGGCACTACTGAGAGGGAAGACCGCCGTGTTCGGCGTATGGCAGTGGCTAATCGTACTGCGCCTGCAGCTGAAATTCGAGCTGCAGTTGGCACCACAGTGACACAACGAACTGTTACAAATCGGTTACTTCAAGGACAGCTCCGAGCCAGACGCCCTGTAGCGTGCATTCCACTGACTCCAAACCACTGCCGTTTGCGACGTGAGTGGTGTCAAGCTAGAGCTCATTGGAGGACGGAGTGCAGATCTGTTGTGTTTTCTGATGAAAGCCGGTTCTGCCTTGGTCGCAGTGATAGCCGTGTGTTGGTTAGAAGGAGGCCAGGTGAACGCCTGCTAAAGACCTGTCTGCGGCCTAGACACACAAAACCTACTCCTGGAGTTATGGTTTGGGGAGCAATTTCGTATGACAGCAGGAGCACTCTCGTGGTTATCCCACGCACCCTGACTGCAAATTTGTACGTCAGTCTAGTGATACAACCTGTTGTGCTGCCATTCATGAACAGCATTCAAGGGGATATTTTCCAACAGGATATCGCTCACCCTCATACCGCTGTTGTAACCCAACATACTCTACAGAGTGTCGACATGTTGCCTTGACCTGCTAGATCACCAGATCTTTCTCCAGTCGAGCACGTATGGGACATCATTGGACGACAACTCCAGCGTCCAAAACCAGCATTAACCGTCCCTGCACTGACCGCCCAAGTGCAAGAGGCATGGAACTCCATCCCACAAACTGATATCCGACACCTGTACGACACAATGCATGCACGTGTGCATGCTTGCATTCAAAATTCTGGCGGTTACACCGGTTACTAATGTACCAACATTTCACATTTGAAATGGCTCTTCTCGCCAATGGCTCTACCTGTGATCTTGAAACTTCAATCAATTAAATATGTTACCTAGACAAATGTATTGCTGAAATTTCATTACTGTACAATAATTTTTTCTTGGTGTTGGGATTTTTTTTCCCATCAGTGTATGTGTATATATCTGTAAAGGACACCATGTCCATTTTGTGAAAAGAATTAGTACCCTGTCCTTGATGTGCATTTTTTGATTTATATAGAGGCATTAAGCACTAATGTTCAGTTACTATAAAGGGGATAAGGGAGAAGAAAATAAAACCATGTCCATTTCTTTATTCATAACAAACATATTTTTGGTGAACATTAAAGATATGGTGGTAACGGGAACTCTTTTCACAAAATGGACATGGTGTCATTTACCTCCGGAGTACAGATATAAGCATCACATTCTACACCTCTGTATACTTTGTTATTAACATTTTTCGGCGATTCCTTTTTGTCTATTATTACTGTTTTTTCTAAGTTCCCGTCTTTGAAAATACCATGAGAATTATATAAATAATCAGGTAAAATAGGTGTGATCAATGCAATTTGAGCAAAGTTACATTAGTTTTCTTCATTGGCAGCATATTTTCACATATTCAGTTGACATGTAACAAATTCTGTCGCCTCTAAGCTTATATTAAGAATTACAAGAAAAATACATCATATACTAAACCGTTCTCAAATCCAATTTCGTTAAATTTGTGACACATACAGTCATTTTTGTTTGTAAACGAAAGAAAGTTAACTATATATATATATATTTTTTCAGATATCGAAAAATCGAATAGTATTTTTTAACGCCCAAAAAATTTCCAAAGAATCGAATATTTATTTCGTTTAGAAAGTATTAAAAAAAAAAAAAAAAAAAAAAAATGATTTAATATACACTGGCCTCCAAAAGTTAAGGTTGAACCGGTTTTCTCTCTCTCTCTTTTTTTCCCCGCATAATTTGTGAAACAAATAAACATATGAATATAAAATTCTGATGGCATGTTCATTATCAAACCATTAATAGAATTTTATATAACGTTAACGTAATTAATAATTTTTAAAGTGATATAACTTAAATTTTTCTTGTAAGTAAGCACTGGAAGAAATGAAAAATTTAAACAATTTTAGCGAACAAAACTAAATGAAAAAGGGTGTCAAAGGTGCATTACAGATAGGTAAAAGAACGCATGCCTCCAAATGTTAAATTAAAATCGGGTTTTTCTTAATGTATTCACTTTCTTTTTCTAACATAAGGGACTTTCTGGAAAAGATGTAATTATTAATTTGTAAATTTTGAGTATCGTCAAAATAACGAAAATGTTAATAAATAATTTTAAAACAAACATCTCATTCAATTTTCATGTTCGTATGTATATATTTTTTAAAGTAATTCACATACGAATAAAAGGAAGAGAGAGAGAGAGAGAAAAAAAGTGAATACAGGAAGAAAATTTTTGTTTTAATGAAAGAGTTGGATGCATGTGCATCTTCACCTATCTGTAATGCATCCTTAGCACCTATTTCGCATTTAGTTTTTTTTTCCCTAAAATTTAAAAAAAGAATTAATTTCTTCCAAAGCTTGCTTTTTTGAAAATTTTAATTAATACCAGTTTAAAGAATAACGAACATGCCATCCAAATTTCATATTCATATGTTTATTTGTTTCAATATTATGTGCAAAAGAAGAAAACAGGAAACATGTTGTAACCTAACTTTTGGAGACCTGTATATACATATATATATATCTTATTTTTGTATGAGAACCTTTTAATTGAAATTTATAAATAGTTTTGATATTACAGTATCTGGAAAGGTATCCGTATTTTGCACCATTATATTCCATACAATTAACCGACAAATCCAAAAGCTAAACAAACAATTGTTGTTTTTAATAAGCTGTATGGGTAGTGATGTAGAAATAAGTACAGTTGGTAACAGAAGTGTCCGAACACTAGCAAAAATTCCTATATAAAAAAGGTACGCTTAATACAGTTTTGCTAAATAAATCCTTGTCGAATCCTGTTCTTACACTGACTAAGAACAGGATTCGACAAGGATTTATTTAACAAAACTGTATTAAGTGTACCTTTTCTTTGGAATTTTTGCTAGTGTTCGGACACTTTTGTTACCGACTGTATAGAAATTTTGACTTTTTTTTTTTTTTTTTTTTTTTTTAATTTGGCATGTTTTTGTGGCCGTTGTAAGTAATGAGGAACTTTTTTGGCGCATTTTGAATTAATTTCCTTTTAATACACAATTTTCACAGGGTCAGTTAGTGAGTTCTCTCTCTGGAAATAAATAATAAATAGATAAGATAAAGTTTCGTAAAAGGAACAATGTAATAAGTTCGTAATTTAAAATTTTTGCCACAGTGTATTTTATGCTGTAACAAAACTAGAAAATGTGTTTTAATAATATTTCTAGATATGCAACTTTCAACTGAAACTTATTAGAAACATGGGTGTATAGATCTTTTAAACTAAAAAAAAGGTTTTAGTATAACTTGTGTAATTCTCACAAGTCATAATTTATTTTCTCTAAACTAGAGATTAAATTTGTTCTTATAAATTAATATTTAATGAAAGTTTTTCATAATTTTACTATAATTGATTATTTTGATTTTATAATATCTTAGCAGTATTTATATTTCGATACTTTTTTCATAGGGCCTTCTTGGAAAAATATGAATGAAAGTTTAAAAATAACAAATATTTTTTTCTTTAATCTGTGTACGAGTACTTATAATACAAAGGTCATTTGAATGTAGCGGGAGATGTGATATATATTTCATTCTGTATTTCTCTTATACTTTCTGTAATAAATTAAAAGTTTTCAAATGATTTTTTTTATTTCTTTGTCTGTATATTTAGATTATTTCGATGTAATATTAAAATAAATAAATAAATGCAGACTGGTTTTTGACAGCATTAATAAGTATGTCAAAACTAGTTTATGTTGAAATAATATTAAAAAAAATATATAATGATAGATTAATCTTAACTGCAACACTTTATGTGATTTTATAAAGAACTATATACAGACGATCATGTTATTTTCCCTATTATTTTTCCTTACTTTACTTCTTTTCATTCATTCATTCATTCATTTTTTTTTTTTTCTAAGGAGGAGGGGGCGGGGTGCAAAACGTTTACAACAAGGGACATTTTATGGAGGGAGAAATATTAATTAGGAATAAAGATTTTTCTTTTTTTTTTTTTTTCGTTTTACAAAATGTTTATTTATAAAACGCATCTTAATATAATGAAATATAGAAATTGTAAAATATATTATTTCACTATCAGTGACACAAACAAGTGAAAGGAATATAAAAGAAAATAAATGAAAAATTATCATTTATTTTCTTTCATATTCCGTTTGTGTTCTTCACATTTTTCGTTTGGCATTCTTTCTATTTATTTTAACCTCTATACTTTTTGTTTTTTCACCGAGGGTGCAGTATGAACCTTTTTCACAGGCCCTGTTATTCGAATAAATTATGAGGTCAATTGCCGTCGAATGAAGGGAACAGATGCACAGTTTTGGGCCATATATTTTTCACCACCTCCAAGAAAGTATATGTTTTTCTTTAGCAGATCATGCACTTCCCTTTCTGCAATACATACCTAGTTTGACATTGGATTAAGGGGATACTTCCCCTAATTTGACCGGCAGTCTAACTCGGTGTTATTCTATGGCGAAATTTGTTTTATAAATCACTCATTGTCTATTTTTTTTTTCTGTTTTCATATTTAGAAAATTCACAATTATTAAAATGCTTCTCCTTTTTCAGAAATTAATTTTTAATTTTTTATATTTTGTTTTAAAGCTGTTCAAAAAAAAAAAAAAAAAAAAAAAAAACTAAGAGCATTTTTTACATTTTACAGTTTCAAAATGAAATATTAAAAATTTTAAAAATAAATTTTTTAAAATGAAGAACCATTTTAATGGTTGTAAATTTCCTAAATGTGAAAGCAGAAAAAAAAAGTATAAATAAGAATACGTATGATCAAATTTTCAATAAATAACTTTGATTCTTACGCATTTAACTTTAAACGAATGCAATTTGTTGCAAAATTAATAATTTTAGAGATTTTTAAGATAGTGTTAGTTTATTATTTCAGAATAGTATTACTATTTGAGATCATATATAAATGTTCAGCATATTTATGAGGAAAGGGTGAAAAACACATATTAAAAAACATTTATATACCTTATACTAATTAAAATTGCTTAGCTCTACACTTTAGTACAAAATCTCATGTTTTTCTATGCGGAACTTTGGTACGATTATTATTCATAACTTTATTATTATTATTGTTATTATTACGTTTTCACATTCAGAAAATTTACAGCCATTAAATTAAACGTTTGTGAATTTTCTGAACATAAAAACATAATAATAATAAAGTAATGAATAATAATCGTACCAAAGTTGCGCTCCAGACAATTTTGCATTATCAAGTGAGACATTTATTTATTTTGAAAATAACACTTATAAAAATACTCCGATGGTATGAATATTGTAATTAAATGGTTGACAATATTTGATAAATCATTGGTTTTTAACACATAAAATGGTTTAGAACATAATTCAAATTTTGCGTAGTGCATTTATTTAAAATACTATTATATTATATATAATATTACACTATTATATTATTATATTATTATATAATATTATAAAAATAAGGTATATTATGCTTTTATTTCGAAACTATATCTTTTCTGTACTTGAAAAATATATGCATACAGAACATTTTAATCTAATATTCATGTGAAGTCATAATTTTGAGAGCAATATTGGTATTGTACAATCAGAGAATTAAAAAAAAAAAAAAAAAAAGCTACTCCCAACTGATTTTATAGCAAATCTTCATATAAATGTGCGGCTGGTGCCAACCGATTAGCTATAACGTCAAGTTTATGAGGGTATAGTTAGATTTTGCTTAAGGTGTCGTCTAATGTTTACGTATTAAATCTGGCATCGACTTCTTTTTTTTTTTAATAGCAACCCGGTTTTTGACAATTTTTCTTTTTTTTTTTTTTTTGGATCAAATCAACCCAGAAGATAGTATAGTTTATATATTTCTCTCAATTTTTCATAGAATTATAAACTGTCAAAGTATAGGGATGCTAATGTTAAATGAATGTGACAAACATTAATTCACATCGCCTGGAAAAATTATTATATTCAAATTTTATTTCTTTTATGCGTTAGAATGAAATGACCCAAACATATTTCATACACATTTTTGATAAAAAAATATTTTTGAATTATGAAAAATATTAATAAATTCCTATTTTAAAAAATTATGAATTATCACCTTTATTAATTTTTGCACAGAGAGAACAGGCATCATCAAAAATAAGGATTTTTAAATTTACAGCTGATTCCTATCATTATTTTTCGAGTTACAGTAATATTTCATTTCTTATTGTTTTTAGGAGGGCGTCCGTTACTTGTTATCATTTCTGTCATCTATAACCTTTCGTCACAGGAATTAAAATAGTTATTTAAGTTAAGTTTAGATGCACATATAACTTCTTAATTAGCCCTACTTTAGTTTATTTTACCGTTAAAATTGTCATACTTATTTTCAGTTATTATCTGAATAGGTATAATACTTTTTTGTGTGAGATTTTATTTTTTATTTTTAAACGTTGGGATGAATCCTTAATACATTTTTGTTTGTAACTCTATCAAAAATTAATTTAAAGTATATAAAATATACCTTTCTTCGAACGACCTTGATCTCAGGAATTCGAATAAGGAGTCAAAAATGGGTGTTACTACTCGAAAAAATGAAGTTGAGATAAAATTTACTAAGTACACGATACACTAAGCAAAATTTAGCTATTGCATTTACGCGAACCAAATGATTTTTCCTTTCTCTTTTTAGTAGGTAATGAGCAAGTTGATGATTTCAAATAGAATTTGATGCATCGTGATCGTGTTCCAGTTCTATTTAATACTTCAAGAAAGTTAATTAATAAATGATAATGTTAAAGTACATGCTGCAAATATAACTTTGACAGCTAATTAAAATTTCCTATATAAAATGGATATATCCCCCATTATATAGCGTATATTTTGCTATAAAATACGGTACACAATAAATTTAAGCAAAATAATAAATAAATAAATAAATGTTCACGTTAATATTTTCCTTTAAATAACGCCATCAGTTAAAACAATAAGGGTTAAAAATACAAATATATTTCAGGTAAAAAATGCGAAAAATGAATTAAATGTATTTTTCACTCTGCGTCGCACCCCTCCAATAACCGAGAGTTTCTGCTCTGGAAATTGGCAGATGAAAAGTGCCGGGTTCGTTTCCATGTTACACTCGTCGATCTGGCCGTTCGGCGTTTACTGTGGTCATCTTTGAAATTCAGGGATAGGACCATTTAAAAAGAACAGGTCAAAAGAACAGGTCGATTTTGACCAAACCCTTCTCCCAACAGGAATTACTCTGTGCAATGGCATTCCTGGATCTGAGTAAAACTCCTGGCCATGATGTCCTTCATGGACAAATGCTTGAAAATCTTGGTCAGAAAGGGAAAAACAGAATTCTTGACATATTCAATCAATCTTGGATTAAGGGTCGACTGCCCACTGAATGGAAAAGAGCCACCATCATCCCAATCAAAAAACCTGGCAAGAAGACTTGTTCTCCTGAGGATTTTCGTCCTATTGCTCTAAAATCATGGAGAAAATGATTTTAATAAGAGTACAATATTACCTGGATAAAAGCAATCTATTGCCCAGTGAGCAATACGGCTTTAGAAAGGGACACAGCACTACAGACCAAATTTTATATTTCTGTCAATCCATTAGGGATACCCAGAATCTCAAACTCACTCACCACACCGTGGTCGCTTTACTGGACCTCACGAAGGCCTTCGATAGAGTTTGGAAGGGTAAACTGATTATCAAACTTCACGATTATTTCAAAATCAGTGGCAATGCTTTAACGTGGATCTCAGACTTTCTACAACACAGATCTATCAAGGTGAAGGTTAACAAGTCTCTTTCAGGAGTCAGGACCATTTAAGCTCAGCCAAGGTGTTCCTCAGGGTTCAGTGCTTAGCCTTACTCTTTTCACCATGTTTATATCTGGTATTGAAAAACTGACTTCTAACAGAGTTAGGATGGGACTGTTTGCAGACGACATTGTACTGTGGTGCTCGGGAAACAATATTAATGATATTGAATCGAGACTTAATAATTCTCTTGTAGCTGTATCCAACTTTGCCATGGAACATTAAATCAGTTTTAATCCTCGCAAATCAATTGCCACCTTCTTCACAACCAACAAGCATTTATATAATTATCAACCACAAATGAAGTTGGAGGGACAGAGTCTCACTTACGAGAAGCATCCCAACTCTCTGGGATTTATTCTGGACCAAGAGTGCACTAGTAACAGGCATATCGAACATATTGTATTGAAAAGTAGAAAACGTCTTAATATTCTTAAATATATTGCGGGTAGAGACTGGGGAGCCGACGCAACAACCCTTAGAACAACATATATGACTTTCATTAGGCCTATACTTGAGTATGGTTTCCCGGTATATTGTTGTGCATCCAAAACTAACCTTAACAAGTTAGAACAAGTTCAATTAAGTGCTGCCCGGATTATCACTGGTTTGAGACATAGCTGTCCTTCTGAAATTGTTCTTTTTGAGGCTGACTTACAGCCGCTCCATACTAGAAGACAAGCTGGCCTTGTTCAGTACTATAATAAACTCTCTAGTTACGGCCTCTGCAACAAGACCTCCACGTACCTTAACAGCTGGAGTAATCATCAAAGATTAAAGAGGAACAGCCCTTTCAGTCAGACCGCCTCTCTTCAACTACCTAATTGTAATGATTAAAACCAAACTCACTACACTGCTGCTTGAATCCTGCAGAAGGACTCCCCAGGGTTCACTTTCACTTTAACTTAAGCTCTCATGTTAACAAGAAAGACTACATCCCAGAACATCTTAGACAATTGACCTTGGATAACCTAAGCCACATCCCTAATAATGCCATTAAAATCTTCACCGACGGTAGTAAAATTGACAACCTAGCAGGTAGTGGCATATATATTGAAACCCTTCACGTCAACTTGACTCTTTCTCATCGTAATCCAAATTACTGCTCTGTCTTCAGAAGTGAATTGATTGCAATAGACCTGGGACTAGAAGCTATTCTCTCTGAAGAGGATTATGGTGACCTATGGATCTTGACTGATAGCCGTAGTTCTCTTCACCATCTTAGTAATTGGATTCTTGTGGGCGACAAGGTCAGCACCTCTATACTGCTTAAATTAAAGCTCATTTCACAAAATCATGACGTTCATTTGCAATGGATACCTTCACACGTGAATCTCTACGGGAATGAAATGGCTGATAATCTTGCTAAGGAGGGTTGCAGGATTTCTTCAACTCCCTCCTCCGCACTTACTTTTCAGGAGTTATACTCCCGGGAAAATTAAAAAATCTCGGAGGAGTGGAAAACTCCCCCCACCCATAATTGGTACAAGGGCTCAAAACCGGGTTTGTCCCTTGACCTCCCGTGTGACAGACGTACCCGAACTGTTCTGTCAAGACTCGCTAGCGGTCACATCAAGTGCCTCACTTTCATCGAGGGCAGGAAAACCTTCGCCACCTGCACCAAGTGCCAAAATCATCAGGCTTCTCCTGAGCACCTTTTGGAATGCATGGGACTCTCTAAGGAGGATCTTTTTATCAATCCTCTTCTGGTCTTCGACTTTCTAACTGTCAACGAACTCGTGGATTTTGTCTGACTCCGTCAGACAAGGAGGATAAGCAACAACAACAACAACAAAAAGAACAGGGCATGACCCTCAGAGAACATTAGACTTAGGATTCTCGTGTTGCCAATCTGCCTTAACCCCTACATCACACTTAAAAGTTCAGCTTTGAGATTAAAAAAAATAATTTTTAGAAAACAAGAATAAATTTTAACGGTTGTGTATATTCTGAATGGAATTTAAATCAATACATTAGTTAATAAGTGATACTTTTAACAAATTTTTCGATTGTATAAATATTTATTTAGCTGCCGGTGACGGTTAAATAGTTAAAGCATTAAACATAAAATAACTTTAGTATTTTATGTAATACATCGACACTTGAGACGGGGGGGGGGATACAAGTTTAACACCTTCGCGAGCTGAATCTGTGTCCAAAAAATATCACATTTTTACAATTTGTTTAACCGTTTAAAAATGTGCTATTTTATAATAACGATTAACACCCTTAGAAAGACTGCCACAGAGGGCACACTACACAAGTTTAGGACTCACATGTAACCAATATACTTTAATCTCGAGTCCAAACATCAACAATCCAAATAAATGAAAAGTTCTTGTTGTTCTAATATTCATTATCTTCGAAAAACACCAGATGGCAGCACCAAAATTCAGAAGTATCTGTTTTTATTCATAAATTTATATGTGTTTCATTTTGCAGAATTTATAAGTACAAAATCTTTGATCCTAGACCTGAGTGGAGAGTCCTGTATGAAAGTTTTCTATAGAGTCCTAGCCCCTTTCATGTGAGCTTATGAAACTAATACCGAAAATTCCGAACAGCTAGAACCAGTTGCTTCCATTCACGAGCTTCCATACGAAAATCTCATCTTTACTGGTCGGTCTATAAAGGTGTTGGTGTCACGATTAAAGCAAATTGACTGCCCTAGGGTACTAGGCCTGAGAGGGGGAGTGCCCTCCGGTTCTCTAAAGGAAAGGAAATATTTTACAATTATTTACATTATTTTATGTGTGCATTTATTTTTAAATCTGAAATCTAGGACCCTCGTGTAGTTAATCGACCTCAATCCCAAACGCCATATAAACAACAGACACCGTTTTTAAATGTGCTTTACATAATGTTAAACCATATCTTCAAGACAATTATATATATTATGACAAAAGATTTATTTCATATAGATATTAAATAATGCATATTTCAAAAGTAATTTTTGAAGAAATTTTCAAGATTTTCTTTTTTTTTCTTCAAAAGCCAATTTTTAAAATATATAATTTTTAATATTTCACATGTCATTTTTAATTTTTTTGATTTTGTATTTTAATATAAATTATTCTAGTTCGGTACTTCATAGACTTCAGCGCACGAAAATGTATTAGTAAAAATTTTCAGAATTTTGAGTAAAGTACTTATAAAAAAAAAATTAATGAGCTTATTAAAAAGTATGTGTAAAATATTAAATTTTAAGCAAATGGTCTTTAAACCAGTAATTCTGCCCATTTAAATATACTCTAAATAACCCTTATCTAGAGCCCCACAAGTGGCCGCGCCCGCGATATCCTGCTCTCGAAATTGGAAGACGGGAAGTACTAGGTTTGTTCAAAGGTCGCGCTAATTGCCCTAGCTGTTCGGGCTTTAACGTGGTTTTCTTCAAAACACATGTGAATGTGGTTGGGATACCTTAGAAAGACCACCACGGAGGACATTTTACCGAGCCTAGGTGTTGGTGTTAGGGATTAAGGCCGATTGACAACACTGGGGTCCTAGGCCTGAGGGGGAGGGCCTTCCGTGGAGGTCTTTCTATGACCGAGCCTAGGACATTCATGTAGTCAATCGGCCTTAAACCTTACACACCTTATCTCGGATACACCAGTGGCTGTGAGACTCTATCTTGAACATCTCCACCTTAGAATGGTAGACTTTAGATGTCGGTTTGCAATCCAGGTCACATTTGCCAGTCGAGCAGTTTGTAGTTTTCTGTGGTTTTCTTCGAAACTTGGGTGAATGCTTCCTAGGAGCCCTTAGAATGACCTCCCCCCCCTACATGGTAAGACTACAACCCAGACCGAAGATCCTTGTTAATTGTCCTTAATGATTAAGGACAATTAACAAGGATCTTCGGAAAGGATTAAGGCTTAATCCTTTCCGCCCACACACTTTATATTTTTATACAGAAAGACCACATTCTATTTTATACCAGCAAATTTATTTAATAACATGTAAAATTTCAATATCTGTTACAAATATAACTCTCTCTATTAATAAAAATTACCTGTGTGAAACGCATTTATTTCACTTGCAAATGATACGCTGGATAATATGCGACATCATTTATTTAAGTTTATAAAACTTTCTTTTTGACATTTTTCCTTGACAATATATATAACATAAATGTAATCCAAACTTAATATTTTTAGCAATACACACATGTAATGTAAGATAATTTTACAATCTTTAACACTATCAAGGTAAGAGTCAGTGGCAATAAAATGTCATATTTTTAAAATTTGCTTTATCCTTAAAAAAATCGCTATTTTAGCTAACAGAAGAAATTCATCTGAATAGGGGGTCAATAATATAAAAATAACCTCTCCCCATGCGGACAATACAGTCTCTTACAGGCTGATTGGGTTTCTCCTGCTGTCAAACAAACCAAACCATTAATAGAAGAAAAATTTATCTTTTATAAATTGTTGTCATCATACGACACTAGATGGCAGCACCAGAATTCAAAAGTACTTGAATTTAAAAATAAAACATTGACGTCATGTGGTTTAAAAGGCCGATTGACTGCACTAATGTCCTAAGCCTATAGGTGGATTGCCCTGCCTGGGGGTCTTTCTAGGAAGTCCTAGCCCGTATTTACGTAGGATTCGGAGAAAACCACGGAAATATCCGAAAGGCTAGGTCGACGAGCGCGACCTGGGATTGCACTCGCCACTCGCGTCTATCAGCTTTGAGCTCTCTAATAACACCGTACTGAAAAAAAAAAAAAAAATCGAGCCCTGATACCATTCCTGCTGATTATTATATAAAAAGGCCTCCTGAATCCGAATATGACCTCCATTTTGCCCAATCACCCATAGTTTTCTCCTCCCCCCAATTTTTATCACTGTTCGGTAATTTTATGGCTATGAATTTGATTTGGAGAATAGAAAAGTATTATTTTAACACTTAAAAAAAAAAAAAAAAAACAGAAAAATCAGACAAAATATGATATATAATAAATAATAATATTAATTGAATAATAAAATATAATAAATGTAATTTATAATTTTAGTGGCAAATCCCCCCCCCCCCCCCCCCACCCCCACCCCTAAATTTTTTTCTTGCTGCGAATGTTCATATTTTAGAATTTTTCACTTCTGTAACACCTTAGAATATTTTTAACAGTTAAAATAATCCTTCCCTTCTCTACAACTCAAATTTACAGCCATAAAATTACTGAAAAATGTTAAAAATAGGGGGACGTCCTCCAAAAACAGTGGGTGATAGCGCAAAGTAGGCAGCATATTCGGATTTAGGAGGTCATTTTACATAAGAATTTGCAAAAGTGGTGTTGAGGCCTATTTTCATGCACAGCAGTGTAATTGAAATTCTCTATGTGAAACACATTTATTTCACTTGCGATATGCTGAATAATACGCAACATAATTTATTTAAATTTATCAAACTTTCTTTTTGATATTTTTCCTTAACAATTTATATAACATAAATGTAATTCAAATTTTAATATTTTCAACAACACACACATATAATGTAAGAAAAATTTACAGCCTTTAAGACTTTCAAGGTAGGAGACAGTGTCAATAATTTATCATATTTTTAAATTTCATTTATCGTTTAAAAAATTGCTATTTTATCTTTGAGGTTGGGTTATTTGCTTGTGGGATTTAAGGCCGATTGACTACACTAAGGTTCTATGCTTGGGTGAAATAATAATGTCGGGGATCGTACTTATGCAAACTTCGGAGAAAACTACGAAAAACTTCGATCGAAACCGACACTTCCTGCCTTTCAGCGTGGAGAGTAATAACTCTCATACTGATGGGGCAAAGGATTATAAAGATATGATTAAGCTGCTATAGGACATTTTCTTCTCATCTTAACGCAAGTTTAAAAATTTCTTACCCACAAATGATACATTTTACGTAGTAATATAATATTAATTTTTTAAATATTCCTCAAATAAATTTCATTTTTTACTTAAAGATTAGAAAAATACTAATTAACGAAAATTTAAATATTCATCAAATTTTTGTTATTGTTTTTAAATTTAATATTTTTAAAATTGTTGGTTCTAGGAGATACATATTAACTGAAGAGTAATACTGTTAACATGGTTTTCAGTTGAAAGATAAAAATTATGTAATGTAAAAGTAATAATTTGCGACTAATAAAAGAAAATTAATGTGTATATTGTTTAATTCTGTATATTTAAATTTAATTCTGACTTGCAAACTGTTAAGTCAAACTTATGAATCAATCGTCTGTATATAATGAAAAAAGATGAATTTTAGTTCGATATCAAATATATCCTTCAAAAGTTAATTCATTTATCGCTATAACAATTTTCAAAATTACTATTTCAAAGTCTGATTTTTTTAACCATATATATATTTTAATGAACAATGTGCAATCAGTGTGTAGTTTTCGATTTCGGATATTGGTTGAAAATACTTTTCTTTGATAAAAACATTTCACTCCTTTTCATAAAGACCACTGACCCAAGAGCTATCGAAGCTGGTAAATAAGCGCCGGGTTCGATCTCAGATTACTCCCATCGGCCTAGTCCTTTGGAGTTTTCCTTGGTTTTCTCTGAAACTCCTGTAAATACGGGTTTGGACCACTTAGAAAGGCACCCCACGGATGACATCCCACGCACATCCCTCGTGTAGTCAATCGGCCTTAGAACCTACATCCAAAATCCTCATAGCCCACCAGAATATGAGAGGTTGTACTCTCAAAACAGGTAGACGGGATGTCCCGGGATCAAACTAAGGTGACGCATAATGGTCTAGCAGTTTGGAGTTTTCCATGTTTTTTTTTTTTTTTTTCAAAATTTGCATAAATACTTGCTAGGATGTCTTAGAAAACCCCGAACAGAAGGAACGCCACCCAGTTCTAGGCCCCCTGTGAAGACAATTGATTTTAACCCCGTACTCCTTCATCGCATCACCTTTTTTAAAACCATTAATTATAGCTGCAGTTGAAGATATCGGTGATATAAAAAAATTCTCTCGCAATTCGTAATCTGAAAACTTTCGAAGCTGATAAAAGGCAAGAATAGGGTTCGATACATGTTGATCTAGCCGTTTGGAGTTTTTCATGATTTTCTCCGGAAGTTGTGTAAATATGAGCGAGTACCATTAATAAACCCTTACGGAGGGCATTTCTTCTAGGCATAGGGTCCATATGCAACCCTCGGCCTCAATCGACCATCACCATCACCGCAATCTAAGAGTATTTAAAATTCAATAAAACACTCATTCATGAATGCATTTTTTTTTTCTTTTTGTACTTTTTTAAAAGTAAAGGAAATTAACATAATTTTGACAGTTTTGTTTTCATATAAAAATTATAAATATTTTACCAAATAATATGATAATACGTTTTATATTTATTCTTCTGATAAAGAATTCATCTGAAGAGCTTTTTATTTAACCTTTTGTCTCGTTTATCATCCTATAAAGTGATGAAAAGAAACAAATTCCCTATTATAAATGTAAGAATGTTATTAAAATTTGCTCAAGGAGATATATGTGGTAGCCTCATAAAAATTTATAGAGACAATTAGAAGAAGCCTTATAATCACATGCTACAGTCAAAACGCATTTCAAGCATTACTTTTTACAGGGTGATCCAAAACATTTTGATTTTTTTTTTTTTTTTTACTGGTCTCCCTTTTCTCTTCGGGACAAAGCTTTTTTATTTTAAAATATATGAGGTAAAACATGTTCTTTACATTCCCAAAATTTCAAGGTAATACATCAAGGATTTTTCTAGATATTTAACAAAAAGAAAATGTCCAAATACTTATTGGTAGATAGTGTCGATTAGAGCTTCTTTATTAAAGAGCTTTTGATCAGTTTCAGTTTTTCCCATTTGAAAGCATTGTAATAATTTATATCTACAAACTCCATTATTATTATTGTTATTATCATTATTATTATTATTATTATTTTCTTTTTTAACACCAGAAATTATATTTAATAATATGTTATGTTTTAGCATTTGATAATAATATAATTATTCCCGTATCTTTAATTTCTGAAATGAAATGGATTTATCGAACGAGCAGAGCAAACACATGGAAAACATGGCACATACATATGTTGCACATGGCAACAGCTGGAAAACATGGCACATAATTTGCTTAAGTTTAAAAAATGTTCCTGTTAACCCGTTAACGCCCGAATTAATTTTGCAAAATATTATTAGCTGATTATTTCACTTCTAAATTACTATAGACAACTGACGGTAAAATGTATTAACTTGAACAATTCTTCTAACAGTTTTAAATTTAAAGCCTATCCTCATTTATTGACGTTTAGTGTTCTAGCGAGAAAACTTCGAGATAACAGATTAATTTCCTATTATATGCTGACAAATATCTCGAAAGTAAAGTGTTATAATATATATTATTATTCAACTTGATTTAAGTTAGTATACCTACGCAAAAAGCAAATATATGTGCGACGAATGAAAAATCATAAAATGACTATCCAAATTATGAAATAATAATTAACAGTAAGCGTATAAAACTTTCAGGGATCATTTAGAGTGACGCTCTAAACTGCCACTAAGAAACAGAAATCATTCCAAGAAACCACAAAAAATATACGTGTCATTTTATTAGCTGTCCTCAAATGAGGACACTGGGCGCTAACGGGTTAATGTATACTTCCGAGATATATCGTCACCAATTAAAATAATTCTGTACTGATAAGTATAAAGGATTTAAGTCCAAAATTGTCGATTTTGAGTTAAGTACATAGTCAGACCCAGAAAAAAAATTCTCTATTGATTGGCATAAAGGATTTAAATCCATGTCATTTAGTCTTTGAGAAAATCCATTGATAAAAAAAGATTCAAGTCAGAAATTTAGCATTAATCTTTGTATAAAATATTTAATTAATTTTTTTTCCTATATTAAATGAAGGTTGACAATCACTGAACGGTATAAAGGGTAGAAATCAACATAATCTCTTTTTCCTAATCAATTCTTCTGATTAGTTTTTAGTTAGTTTAACTTTATTTTTCGTCTCCTGAAAAATCAAGAATATGGACTTAAATCCTTTATACTTATCAGTACAGATTTATCCTATGCAAAATTCAAAGTATGGTTATTGTAAGTGGTCACATCGATTAACGTATAGACGTTTTAAACCGACTTCATAAAGGAGGGTGTTCTCAATTGAAACCATGTTTTTTGTTGTTGTTTAGGTTTGTTAGCTTATAACTGCGTAAAAAATGCTCTAATTTTAATACTTTTTTTTTTTTTTTTTTTTTTTGTCGCAATGGTCTTGACCTGAAATAGGTTTCATTATGATTTCATTAATATCTAAACAAATTACAGGGTATTCACAAGAGTCCGTTCTCACTCTAACTGCTGAACGGCTGCCTCTACACTCGTAAAAGTAATATGTAAGTATTGTAAAGTAGCCATGCGCTACAAGATGTGACCGCTTACAGCGTCACCTGGTGGGAAGATAGCGGAGTTAGCGTTTCTATCTCAAAACATTATAAGGTTTGAGAGAAAAGGTAAATTACAAAGTTGTACTGCATCATTGATTTAGTCACGAAAAGACACCTTGTAGACATAAATGTTTAAAACAGGCTGTTTAAATGTGCATCTGTTTGTTCGCAGTTTTCTACACTTTAAAAAAATCAAAAAGTCTTTATTTCGATGTTGAAACTTCTGTCCGTCAGTAGCAATGCATATTTCGATCGCTGTTTGAACTTTACGCTTCACGCATTCCAGCGTAGCGGGTCGGGTGACACATATTCACTGTAAAGTTCAATACATGCCTATCCGAATTTTTGGTTACGAATACAGCGTATCCCTTTTTTACATTTCTAGAGCCTTTTTGATTTAATGCGTGGTCATTCAATAGATAGTTGTTTCTCCTATCCGATAAAGGCAAGAAAAGTGACCCAACTTAAAAATTCAGTATTTGAGAAAAATCAGCTTAAAGATAAGGCATTGGCTAGAATAAAACTGACGCAACTGTCTCTCGAGTTGATAATTTTTCAGATGGAGATGTAATGTTTTTTGTTCATATTGATTTCATATATTTTTCAGTGACATAAACTCGAAATCACCATTTTTTGAGTTGTGCCACTTTTCTTGTGGGTTGTGATTTGTCAAACCGCCGTTGAACGTCTTCTGATGTTCTGCTACTTGAATAAACTTTCACTGAAAAGAAAAAAAAATATTTTTGTAAAAAAAAAAAAAAAAAAAAAAAGAACTGACTTCAAAAGGTAACTACTATTCAAACAACTAAAAATGAAAGAAAATTGGTAAAAATGGAACTGTAAATTGCGCCTAAAAGTATAAAATAATTTCCTTTGACAAACAACCTAAATACTACAATTAAACATGACTTTTGAAGTCGGCGCAAAATTAAATAAAAATTGATACCTTTATTCAATGCAAAAATCAAATTCTATTCAAAATACACATCTCACTTCAGCATCTGCAAAACACAGCCGAAAACTACTTTGATTCAAATAAACAAATAAGATTTCGTAAACTGCAGAAGTTGGCGGAGCTGCTGGTATCTGGCGTCTTTGGTGAAAAAAAATCACCAAATTATATCGGTAAACATATTTGATTCCTTTGAGAAATCATGGTTATTTCAATAAGGTAAGATAACAATTAAGAATATGAAACAATACTTCGTGCGATATATATTATAAAAATATACATCTCGCGTGTATATTTTTGCATGAAGTTTTGATCGCCAAATCCAAACACCGCCAAGGATGATAGTTATCAAAGTTATACCAAGTTTACAAAGAAAACTTTTATAACTTCGTAGAAACATACCGAATTGAAAAAATGTTAACTTTTATATGTAGATGTTACTAATGGACCAATTGTACACAGTGATAAAATAATAGAGGAAACGTAAAAATGGACCATTCGAGACAACAACGTTTGTAGCTATCGGTCTAAAACCAAATCTTTAAAAACAAAATAAATCCTATTTAATTTTGCGCCGACTTCAAAAGTCATGTTTAATTGTAGTATTTAGGTTGTTTGGCGAAGGAAACTATTTTATACTTTTAGGCGCAATTTACAGTTCCATTTTTACCAATTTACTTTCATTTTTAGTTGTTTGAATAGTAGTTGCTTTTTGGAGTCAGTTCTATTTTATTAACTAACTCAATTACTTTTAATTTATCTTGATAGAAAACATACGAAACATACCAAATAATATAGCACATTATATATATATATATATATATATATATATATAATTTATATCAGTAATTAAAAAAGAATATTTAAATTTAAAAATAAGTAAGCAAAAGATAATTCTAAATTTTTATACCTGTCATGTCTGCGATGTTATTAAGAAAATTTTTCTGTATATATTAATTTAAATTTTGGATTTTTTTTTTAATTACATATCATAAGAAGAAAGTCCTGTTTGTGTAAATTAAAATTTCTAAACTTCAAATGCGTCTCAATTTAGAACAATTGAACGACACTGAATGAAGATGAATCTCTGAAAATATGTCCGATTTTTGTCACGTCTGTCACAATGTATTTTTACCATATTACGTGTAAAATATTTTTTTTAATTAAAAGCTTTGTAAAATTTATAAGCAATACAAACATATATACTGCTACACCAAATTCTTTAAACTTTCTCTAGGCGCTCAATTTTCATCACATGAGCGGGCGCGGGCGCGCGTTGTAAAATTCACAGCACATTTATTACTATTTCATTGTTGCGCATAGATCTACATATAATAACACAAATTAATTATATTTTCATGCATTTTGTAACAGTTTGAAAGAAACTTTCCTGAATGCAGTTGTATCTACTTCATAATAATATATTATTAATTTAAAGAAAAGACAGAAGTCACTTCCTATAAACTTTTTATTAAAGTATCACAAAAAGTACTAACTTCCTCGTATCTGTTTATTAGTGAAATTAAACATTTTTTCAACCTCATTCATATAATTCATTTCATAAAAGAGTCATTTTCAGATTCTTCTTATATGTAACGTTTGTCTCTGGCATTTCCGTAAAATTGTTTCTTTTTAACACTTTCCAACAAGGTTGAAAAGTGTTAATGACTTCAGTTTGTCTGTCTGTCTACGCTCTAACTTCCGTAAATATTCATCGAATTTCTTGACACTGATATATGTTATTCAAATTCACTATCGTATGTTCCGTGTTGAAAATAGAGTGAATACCTCAACTGGCTTGTGTACACAGAGACACCCGAAAGTATTCCAAAGCATTTAGTTCTCTGAGAGGTATTTCTATAAACTATATTTTCATATCTTTATTTTACACTAAGCTTAATGAAATTGAAATATCTTATTCAAGTTCACTATCGGATGCTTTCTTTAGGAAATGGAGTAAATACTACCACTGGTTTGTGTACAGGAACACCCGAAAATACTCCAAAGCATTGCGTTCTATGAGAAGTATTTCTATAAACCAAATTTTAATAACTTTACTTTGCACAAATCTCAATGTAGTTAAAATATGTTATGCACAAAAGAATGCTTTCTATGGAATATAGTATGATTAGTATTGAGATTTACAGAGCTGCACAAAAATATTCAGTTACATTCAGGGATATTATAGGATATTTGTTGGAATTGCACTTTTTCGTTTACATTACGCGTTTTTAACACTTTTTTACAATTTTTAAGTGTGAATATGTTTTACATTTTGCATATCTGTCTGTCCGACTGTCCATCTGCCTATCTGTCCGCATGCCGCCTCCAGCGTTCGTAAATATGAGTATTTTTAAAAAATGATGTATGGTATGACGTATGGAATGTTTCCTATTTAAATTGGTATTAACAGATCCTGTATAACTGGTTTGTCTACAGGGACACTCAAAAAATGCCAATGCATTGCGCTTTAGGACGGACATTTAAATAAATCACATTTAAATAACTTTCTACGGTAAAAAATAATAAAGAATCTAAAATTTATTGTTAATATGCTAAAATAATGTTTTGTATAGAATATGATATGATTAACCTTCAGATTTACAGAGCTACACTAAAATATTCAGATATATTATGGGCTGCAGTTAGAATTGAAGGGCTGCATTTTCTTTTGCATTAAGCATTTTTAACACTTTCCAAGAATGTTTAAGAGTGATTATGAATTCAATTTGTTTACCTGTATGCCTTTCAGTCCTTCTGTCTGTCCGTTGTGTGATAACGTAGGCAAAGAACATTGAAAGTTATATGATACGACAAGTACGTGCAGTTGGAAAGTGTTAATAATCAAGATGAAATGCATGATTTTTCGTTCATGTTTATATTCCAATACATGGAATTTTTTTTTTTTTTTTTTTCCATTTTGAGACATTTTAATTTTCTGTATAAAAACACCAAAATGGCATTTTCAATAAGTTCATGTATTTATCTTATCTTCTAAATTTTCATCACGAATA
Source organism: Salticus scenicus (assembly GCA_963930645.1). Taxonomy (NCBI): domain Eukaryota; kingdom Metazoa; phylum Arthropoda; class Arachnida; order Araneae; family Salticidae; genus Salticus; species Salticus scenicus. Next base: position 47,548,502 of record OZ005657.1, read on the forward strand.
TTTCTGCTAATTAAAAAAAAAAAAAAAAAAAAAAATTCAATAATGTCAATATAACTGTATTTATTCAGTAGTTTCATGAGAAAATTCACAATTTCTTTGTCAACTGTAAAATGCAGTTCAATTTCAAACATTATTTTATCATAACATCAATAAAATCACCTAAATCAAAAAGAATTTTAAACCAGACACGCGTTGTATAATGTGTACAATACTGCAAGTACTTTCAATTTCAGTTTATACATTTAACTGAATTAGTAATTTTAAATGTATTAATTTTCAGAAAGCAATAAGGGGGATTCAAGTAATTAATACTGATAGTAATTAATGATCCATAAGCACGTGACTTTTTTTTTAGGGAAAAAATGACGTGAATATTTTACTTTTTACAATGGCGCGCCTTGGGGAAAGTGAAAATAAATTAATATTTAGCATTTAAAATTGGACAAGAAAATTGCTTGATATCTAGCCCCTCAAAAATGAAATTAACCCATTAAAACATAACCGATATACATACATAACCCTCCCGAATAAAGACAAAGACAAATATTTTCCTTTTGTGATTCTCTTTGGCTATCATTTTCTAAAAAATATATAAAATATGAAAAATTAAATATCGATTAAAATTGGCAATCAAATTTCTGTTGATTGTAGACATTGTGTTACATTATAAATTTGTTACATTATAAATTTTAAACAAAAATAATAATGTTAATGATGTTTAAAACCTTTAATTAGAAAAAAAAAAAAAAAAAAAAAACGGTTTTCATTTATGTTTCGAAATTTTATTTGTTAACCCATTTTATCCCATTGTCCTATTTAAAGGAAAGCTGAAAAATAGCATATAGAAATCAGAATTTGCTTGGTGCGAATATTTTGTCAGCTGGAATATATAATGGTATATCTAAGCTTCTGCTAGCGTGTTACGTGTATCACCTCCTCCTCCTCCTCCTACATCTGGAATCTTTGTTTAATCGGTGTTGTGACAGATGCGTACATGACATTTGCGTACAAGCTGAAAACAGTGGCACTTGCGTACATGTCCAGGTGGTTTAAATATTACAGGTGTGTTTTCAAAAAATCTAGTGGCACTTGCGTACAACATTTCTTTCGCTTTATTTGAGGATCATTGCATGAAGGGGTTGTATCCATATGATGCAAACATTAAAACCTTTTTCTTTCTTTCTATTTTTTCCTTCTTTTACTTTTCTTTTTACTTTCTCTTACCCGTAGGGTCGAGAAAGTATTGTTTTAGGGTCAAATTTTTGAACGTGCGTTTTTGTTGTATCTACATGTTCTGAGGTCCCCTGAATACGAAAATCATGTTTTTAGCGAATGGTCTGTCTGTCTGTGTTATCAGCATATCTCAAGAACAAATAGTAGCAGAAATCCCAACCTCGGTATTCTAAATGTATATCATATAGGAATGTTACAGAAAGCTTTTCGTTGGACTGCACTAAACCAAATGAAACGAATATATGTTTTTTGTAATAGAGATAGTCAACTGGGGGAAAAAAATGGTGTATGTAGGAGCCCCGCCTCACCCCCTGGGGGGGGGGGGAAGTGCACCCTCGAGGGGAATAAAGTTTCATGATGGGTATCTTTCAAAAGAGCTCACCAATACCTTTAAAACGAATGGTTGAACCATCGATTTGCGATAATTTAAAATATAGTTATCGATTTTTTTCATTTTTAAACACACGCAATTTTTTTTTTTGGGGGGGGGAGGGGGGGGGAGAGAAAGAGAGGCATATAGGTGAACGACAATTTAATTTCAGGAATTGGAATATGATTCAATTCGTTATTGATAAAGAAGAGAGATCTTTTTCTAACTTTTTTTTTCTTTATTGGAGACAAAAAATTCATACTTGTTAAAAAGTAAAAAAATATTTAAGAAATAAAAATATTTTTAAAGATCTTAATAGCATTTATAAGGACCTTTATTGATCTTGACTCAGTGAATAAATAATTGAATGTCATTTCAGAAAGTAACTACGGCTATTATAGCTTGTAACTTTTATATGCCTTAAGCTCATAACTTTGTCAGTCGTAAGACTACATGCATAAAAGAAAATTCACGTATTTATATAAAAGTATTTATCTTCAAGTTTAACATATGGATACAACCCCTTTGTGTTACAAACGAAAAATACAGCGAAACAAATTTTGTACGGAAATGCCACTTGATTTTTCGAAAACAGATCTGTAACATTTGGAACACCTGGACTTGTACGCAAGTGTCACTAATTTCAGCTTGTACGCAAATGTCATGTACGCATCTGCCATATAACCGTTTAATCATTACATTAGGGGGAGTGGTTTATCTTCTCTTTGCGGTTGAAAATTCTTTCTGGAGAACTATCTATTAAATAAGAAAGTATTATACAGATAAAGCAAAACTTTATACTAGGAAAGCACTTTTCACTATTGAAGAGAACACTAAAACATATAAGTGCAAATTTCATCCTCTTTATTTCAATGTCCTGCCCACGAGTTAAAGCAATAAAAATACATATTTTAAATAAACGTTTAAGGGCCCTCTTCCCTCACCGCCGCCGGAAGTCGAGGCTAATGTTATTCTATGGCAAATTTTTCTTTACATATAAATTATTAACTAATACATAGTTTTTAATTCTGTTTTCACATTCTGAAGATTCCCAACTATTAAATTGACGGACCTTTTTTAAAAAAATATTTAAAAATTTTTTTATATTTTACTTTGAAGCTGCAAGATACGAATTTTCAATATGGGAAATTTTTTCATTTTGCAATTTAAAAATAAAATATTAAAAAATAAAAAAATACATTTTTAAAAAAGGTCCGTCAATTTAACAGTCGGGAATTTTCTGAATGTGAAAACAGAATTTAAAAATATGTATTAGTTAATAAGTTATTTGTAAAGAAAATTTCCCCATAGAATAACATTGGCTCGGGCTTCCGGCGACGTTAACCGCAAATTGAAAGAAAAAACATGCCTTGAGAAATTGAAAAACTAATCAAAAGCTAATTTATAAATAGTACTCAATAAAAACAAATGTTTATTAGCAATACAGAATGCACTTAAAAAGTAGGATTGCTGCAAAGTGTTTTGATTTGTGACTTTTTATCAAAAATTATGACATATTTCTTTTTTTTTTTTTTTTTTTTTCCTTTTTCTTGCAGTAATGCATTTTCATAAATATTACAAAGATGTACGACTAGATGGGAAATGGAGTTTTTGGAACAATTATTTTTAATATTCTTCGGAATATTTTTTATTCCGTTAAATTATTTTTAATATCCGTTAAAAGAATGAAACATAATTTTGCTTCTTTCAAATTGTAAAATCGACAAATAAATGAAATCTTGTATTGCGGCTTTTAATTGTTTAAAAGAAATATTACAACAGCTGAATTATGGAAAATATATAGGCAAAAAACTTTAAAATATTGTTTATCTGATTTTTCTAAAATTTGAAATTCATTGTATTTTAAAGTTTTATTTTTGCAGTACTCTGTAGAACAGACTTCCGGCCTGTCTGGAATAATTGTTTAAATTTCTAAATTAGTTAGAAAATCTTACATATTAAAATCTCTCCCCGTGCATTGACATTCTAAAGTTAAGCATAAGTGATGTTTATTTAATAATTTCTACATCACAAGTCTAAAGTTTTATACAAAAACCCCAGACCTTGGACTTAATTAAATATTATTTTCCTATAAAATCTAGAATGTTTAGTTGAAAGAACGCTAGCTTGCAAATTATAATGGCTTACCTTAAAATTAATTAAATATTCTTTTTTTTTTCCTAAAACGTTTTATGCAATACATTTAAAACAGTTTTAGTAAAACATTTCTAATTTTCAACCCAATTCAGAGTTTCTCGAATTGTGAAATGATAATCTTTATTTTTTAACAATTTTTATTTTTTATCAAAACAGCGTGAAAATTAATTTTTTTTTTTTTTTTTTTTTTAATGTCTTTTTTATACTCCAATCTAAAAATCACGAATCTTACATCATTCAACATGAGGTAGAAGTTGAAAGATTATAAGCTCACAAATTTTTAAACATCAATGCAAAATAGCTTGGAAGAAAATCATATTTTGCTTATTTTAAAAAAAATGTCTGTGAAAACTGTAATTTTCGACTGAATTAAAATATACAATGAATTCAT